>VWZF01007011.1:185953-505464 GCA_013396755.1 Sclerurus mexicanus | reverse complement strand
AGGGAGGGAGGGAAAAAAAGCCTAAATTTTAGATGGCATGGATGTCAAAACTTCTTCATTAAATTAATATAATCAATTTGAAAAGAAGGATTGACTTTTTGACTTTCACACCTCTTTCCCCCATCCACTCTTCCTAGTACCCCCTGAAATTTTCCTATTTTCTTGAGAAACTGTCGAGTTTTATATGGAGAATATTGCTGATAAGAGATCATTTTACTGAAAATCTGGTTTTGTTTCAAAAGAATTTGGTAGGAAAGTTTCGCTCAGACCTATTTTACTTGCTAAATTCATACCAGAAGGTTGCCTGCTTCTCTGATCTCTTTTTTTTTTTTTTCCCTCACAGAAGCACATATGCACTCTGATCTTCAGCCCTTACTTGGCTACATTAGTCATTTCAGGATTCAAAGAAAACAGGGAAAAGTGGCTTTATGCTGCATATTGTGCTCATCCAGCTCTTATAGAGCTGGTAAAACCTCAGGCTTTTGTACCTTGTGTTGAAAAAAAGCCTTCCTCAGACCTTGTAGTAACTCTCAAGTGACTTTTGCATGTTTCAGAGCAGTTGGAGCACAGATATCCTGTTTTGTTGACAAATGTGTATTAATTACTGTGCAGAGCTAGATGAGCACCTTAAATTCCTTTAATGCTTATCTCTCTCAAATCAAAAGAATTTTGATGTAGAGCCTATGATCTGTTCCTAAAGCTGATGTAACAGGTGAAACATAGTGAGGATCAGAATCTGTCTGTTAGTCTTCTCTGGCAGTGGGTTTTCTTATACTAGAATTTATGTCTGAACAGGGGAATCCTGTTAAGCTCTCAGTTTGTGAGATTGTTTCATGCTGAATTTGAAGGATTCACTTAAAAGTTAACCCTCTTGCAAAGTTAAGAAAAATAAACATGCATAGAAATATATAAGCTTGATTTTTTTTTTTATGCTATATAACATTTCTGATGTAGTGAATGAATCAATGTTTTGTTTACTTTCTCTGCCTCTACTAAAGGCTTTTGGGGTGTTATTTTTTTCCATAAACTCTGTGGGATTAGTACTGGTCTGAATATTTTGTATATGCTCCTTCCTACCTCTTGACTTCCTTGAAAGAAAGAATGACACTTGTTGTAAGTGGGTAAGCACTAAATGTCAGACCTTGCTTTACTGATGTCCATGTTCTTTAGTCTTTTGTCAAAATGTGACTGCTAGGAAGCAAAGGTGATCATGCTCTCCTGTTTGAGAAGTTATATCATTTCAGCACAGTTTCAGTAGAAATTTTGCAATTCTTTTCTAGATCACTTCCTTTGGGTAAGTTTTGTGGCACACAAAGACTTCAGGCAATAATTGTACAATCCTGAGTGTACAGTGCAATTATTTATTTTCTATTGTATATGATAGATACCAAGTCACTAACAAGCAACACAGTCTACACATTAATATGCTCTAACTGCTCCCCAGTCAAAATGAAGTGAGTTTCTGCTGGTTTGGTAGTCATCATCAGTGGGTAGTAGTCAAATATTTCTTGAGGAAGTCTGATGTTTAATGCTTTCAAGTTATTATTTTCCAATTATTTATTTGTTTCCTGTAGATTTTGTGGCTTATAGTTAATATTACTTCTCTTGTGTCTTTGAACTTCTAATAATTGCTATCTTATGATTAAACTTCTGTGTTTTTACATTTGTGATATCTAATTCTTTTAGCTCATATACTTTTTCACACCTTCACAATTATTTTCTCAAGAAAACTAAACTAACATCAAACAGCTGTGTTACACCAAGCTGACTTTGGATCATAAATGGCTGAAATCCTATACCAAGAATTTTCTTGATATTTTCATTAATTGGATAAAAATTCTCTGTGTTTCTATTGCAAAGTGATAAAAAGCAACAAATGCAGAATTAACAGATCCACATTTGTAGATGCTTTTGGGAAACCTACAAAGGAAGAACATTAAATAGGTGAATTAAAACTAATGCATGCTTCTGGAGTAAGTTGTCTTGAAATATTAATGCTGGTTCAAAATGATGATGCTATCTTGAGAAACCAAAAACAGATTAATCTGGCAAGTAAATAGTAAAGCAAGAAATGTTAACTGGAAATTTATAAATTCATGCTTATCTGGCAGGAATGGGTTATAATATTCTTAGATAAGGCAGTTTCGTAGTTGTCTTTGTGCACTGTCTAGCAGTACAGTTCAGATTGTGAGCATTTCAAAAGCTCTAGATGCAGCATTTGAAAAAAAAGGCAAAATTAATTCTGATTAATTTTTGTTCCCTTTTTCTTGCATATTCACTGCTTATGAAATTGGGATGGTTTTAGGCTACACTAAAAGTTGCTAGAGGAAATCTAATTTAATTTAAAAACAACTTGCTTCATGACACATTCTGTTGTCAAAGATAATTGCTATAAGGTAATTAATAATGAATATCCTTTGGAGGTGAAAAAAACTTTGTGGAGTATTGTACTGAATAAAATATCACAATAAAGCTTCTTATGTATGTGGTTCTACACTCCAACATACCCGATTTCTTTAGCTGTTTTGCTTCTTTAGACTGTAAATATATGGAAAATTCACAGTAGACATAACTTTGATTTGAATTTTGAAGAGATTCTAAAAGAGAATTTCACCCAAAACCTATTGAGGTTTTCAAGTTCTTTAAAATAAACTCCTCTGGAAAAGGCTGTTAAAGCTTCTAAAGGCACTTAGTACAAATTTCAAAAAATGGTGTAAATTCAGAACCCTTTATTCCAATGTTGCTTCTGCTGCTGAGCAAAAATTTCCTGCCACTTGTTTGAGTCATGTTCATTTAATATAATATAGATGATTGCAAGGTGATTATCCACAAATTAAAAATAAGGCAGGACACAGGTTTTATTACACTTACACATAAAAAGACCCCTTTCTAGCCCTCTCTCTTTAGCATCATGCAGATGCTGCTACATTCACAGATAAAAAACTTAAATTTTTAAAGTGAAGGAGGCTAAATCTACACGGACTCACCTTTTTTTTTTTTTTTTTTTAATTCTGTGGTAAATCTATGCAGCTGTTTTGTTGCCCTTTGATTCCTATGCACTGTCTCTTTGTTACTCTTAGTTCCACAATTTTTATACCTTTTTGCAAGTAACCTGAGGAAAATAGCTCGCATTTATTCCCCAATCTTGAATATCAATGAAATGTTCAAATGTGCATAGATTATGTGGTAGGGAAACTTAGGGCAAAAAAAATCCCATTGCTTTTGTATAATAATAGAAACATCGACATTAATTTGATATAATATCAATATATTGTCAGTAAGAACAGCTTTCATCTTTATATAAATACTTGAAACAATAACACAGTAACAGTCAGAGACACCTAAGCACTAGATTACCTGACAACTTCCCAATATATTACTGAATTCCTTACCTGACATTTTTGTGAGATGAAAAGGAGGAAGGGAATAATTTCAGCTGAAGCGATATATACTTGCATGAACAATAGAAATTGATAATCACTACTGATTAGTAATATTTTCTTTTTAACTAGAAATAAAAAAAGCAAGAAATCACTGTTTGCTCACAAAAGCCTAATTCTGTCTCTTACTATCCCTGTATGATTTTGTCAAAGTAAATAATTTTAAAGTGTCTCTGCTTGATGAATGTGCAGAATGAAGTTCTTCAGAATCATGTCTATGCACTGTATCTTCAGTTTTTGTTAAGAAAGGCATACAACACATTTCTCCTCCATTTTTTTTTAATAGAAACAGCTGTAGCTTTTCTGTTCTGTGTAGGACTTGTTTTTATTAGTATGTGCTAAACATGCTAAGACAGGGCTTTTAAGGATCATGGACCTTAACCAGAATATCATTTACTTTAGGAGTTCTGGCCGGACTGAGTTGTAAAAGAGGACAGAGATCTCAGCATTGCAAAAATGGCAATAGTTCCAAGCCTTAAGAAAAGCAGGAGTTTTTGTGAGTTAAGGAACTTCATAACAAACATCGAAGCTTCTACCTGACCTTCACATTGTGTTGGTTTTTTTTTTGTTTTGTTTTTTGTTTTTTGGCTTTTTTTTCCTTAAATACTCCAGAGAACTACTCTAAAATTGAACTACATAAGAATTTGTGCATTTTGGTTGTTTTGTGATTCTGGACCTAAAACTCAGACTGGAACTATGTAGGAATAAAAAGCAAACTAGTATGCTAATTAACTGCAATTAAATGTAATGCAATTTAATTAAATGTAATTAAATCAAATGCACCCATTACTATTTAGACTATGTAATGAGAACAATACTTGTAAACAAACTCTTGTTTCTACAGAGAAAAGTAAGTAAACATTAAGAAAGCTCTTTTGTCTGTTCTTTTTCCAAATCTGTTAGCATCAAATTGTTGTTTCCTAAATAAGGTCATTTTCTACAGCAATAGGCCTAAGGCTTTAATCACCTCAAACTTACATTTGTGGTTTCATGGCTTAGAGACTTCATTATCTAGAATCTAAATGAAAATTTCAATTCCAATCAGAGACCTGTGAAGATGAAGATCTTTTTTCCCCTTCACATAAAGATTGCTTTCTATTTAATAAAGCAAGAAGAGTTTATATCACATTTAATTGTTTATATATCTACCTAGTCTCAGAAAACAAAGCCACTGATGGCACTCTTTGCAAGTAGAAATTGTTCTTTCTGAGATCAAACTCTGCATGATATTGTTATAAAACTTACCTATAACAAAAGGTTTTGAAGCTTTTTTTAAGCTTTCTGGTAGTAATTTTTTTCATAGGCATTTAAAGTTCTGTACTTCTTTTTTTTTTTCTTTTGGTATAGAATTATATTTTGTAATGAAACAAAAGAGGTGGTGTAGGTTGCAAACAAAATGTAGACCATATACTACACATCTGCAAGACGTTTAAGGAACATTTCTCTTTTTAACATATGTCTTTGTTAAATGCGGTTAGTTTCTCTTACAGTTCATGTTTCTCAGAGCAGTACATTCATTGCAACATGCTACAAACACCAGATCGTGCTATATCTTAGTTAGCTTATAAACAGAAAATCTCACAGGTACTCAGTCATGTTCTGTGCTGCATTCATGAAACCCTAACTTGACCAGATAGTTTTTCAGGTCCTGCTCACAGCAGCTCTTAGTGGACACAGGAAGTTCCATGCTTCCATAGTTACTGTGTTTGCAAGACCAATGCTACTTGGTGTAATGCTAACTCAATAGATCTACATGAGCGGTATCCTCTTAGGTGGTCATGACATTCACAAAATGTCAGCCTTTACCCACTAGACCCTATCGAATCAAACCCAAAGAAATCAACCTTCAAAAATACAATTTTAATAAATGACAAAATCTCATGCCCTGCAATAAGAAATCCTGTCCTGAAAAGTGGAGAAACGCCAGAGATTTAGAGAAGTTTATTAAAGAACTTCACTGCAACTGATTTCTCATGGATATGGTTTAGATTTAGAAAGCAACAAGGACTGTGTTAGATTTAATTTCATATGTTGCATTTGGCAGTGAAAAGTTCTCTGGCAGTGAGGGTCTGTTGCTATGGTGAAGTTGTGGGAGGTCCAACATCCCCCTATCAACTGAGAGTCTTACAACAGCTGTGTGTGAACAGGGCATGTCCCAAACAGCTGCTCTTTCTACTTGCTTAGGCTTCTCAGCAAAAGCTGTGGCTAATAGGTTAGACTTTCTCATCTTAAAGCATGTATGTATCACCGCAGTAAAAATGTAGTGTGATTCTGTTGATTCTGCTCCACAAATCTGATGTGCTGTATGAGAGAACATCTGATTTATAAGGATATGTCTTTTGATATCTGGTTAATAGTAATTCAGTATAAAAGCCAAATCCCATAAATTCTATGGAGCAGTAGATATGAGTGACCCTAACATAGATCAGAGTGCCCAGGTCTCTGACTGATGGGACATTGAAGGACTTGTATTGAAGAGCTTCAGCTAGAACTATGTAATTGATAAGAAAGAGAGGAATTAAGATTATTGTGGGGCCCATGGGAAATGGCAAACTTAATATGGGATATTGGTGGGGCTTTGTGGGATTTTTAAAAACTTTCAGTGGTATGTTTTAAAGGGATTGTGTGAATCAGTGAAACTTATTACAGAACAATATGTAAAGAAAAACTACTCACTGGTAATATTCCAGTGTTCATCTCTCTCCATTCTATGACAGCTCTGGAATTGCTTATAAGAGGAGAAGGGTGCAGTGTACTGTGCTAGAATATTTGACTTTTTTTGTATCTTGAATTTTGCATCTGGAGTGATATCTATACAGCCAGCATGTAACAGTGGCATCATTTTCTAGAAACAGTATGTTCATTGTTTAGATTGAACATATGAAGGAGGATCCATCTACTCTTAACTTTAGATGTTTAATTCACTTAAAGATAGGATCTTATCTTCATTGAACAGAGACAAAAAATCTGCCCTTAAACATTTGCCTAGAGCAGTCAAAATGCCTTGTATTGTAAGTGTCTTTGTCCTCTGATTGTAGAAAAAGACTACAGAATGGCCCATAACCAAACCAAAATTCTACCATATTAAAAGCACCTATAAAAAAGATAGGAAATTAAGGTAAATATTAGCCAGAGCTGGAAAAAGAGTAATAAGGGTGAAGCTTATATAACAGAAAAAAGAAAAGCCATTTACCAAATGTGAGGACCTTCCTTCAGAATAGGGAAGAGAGTGTAGAAAATATGTTGAGGTCTATAAGGCCTCAGCTTTGAGTCATTAATTAATTTGAGTCAGAATTAATAGTTCCATGGGAAGTATGCTAGCAGAAGCTTTCCTTAGACTATTCAAGCAATGCCTCAGGTACACAAATATTTATGCTGTTTCTAAAATGTATCAGTTTCACATCATCATGGCTAGGCTTCGCAAAAGAAGATTTGCAAGGGCTCTACCCACGCTTGCTACAAGCACACTGGTGGCTAAAAAGGCCAATGCGAGATAGGCAAGTCTGATCGCAAAAGGCACAGTGGAAAGTCTCCATCGGCAGCATTGATGGTGAGGCACGGTTCCTCCGACGTTGTCTTTTTCCTCGAGACTGATTCTGCGTGTGTTCTCAAAGGAAGCAGCAGTGTTATGGATGGTGTGTCTCCATTTCTCCCAGTTGGAGGCCAGAGTGGACCACTGATGGTGGTCAATATGGTGTTGTTTCAGAGAATTCTTGTATCTCCTCTTCGGGGCTCCTCTCTTGCAGCAGGCAGTGGCGAGTTCACCACAGAGCACAATCTTAGGGAGACAGTGATCCTCCATCCTGGAGTCGTGCCCTGCCCAGTGCAACTGCGTTTTCAGCAACATGGCCTCAATACTGGTGATCTCTGCCTGTTCAAGGACAGACACATTTGTCACGTAATCAGACCAGGGGATGTTTAGGANGTGAATAGAGTTGGTGCAAGAACACAACCTTGTTTCACACCATTGGTTATTGGAAAGGGCTCAGAGTTATTGGTTATTGGAAATGGGCATCGCCATATCTGACTTGGCCTCACTGATCCTCATGTAGCAGGATGACCATTTTGAGGAACTTGGGGGGACATCCTATTCCTTCCAAGATCTGTCACAGGCCTTTTCTGCTCACTGTGTCAAAAGCTTGGGTGAGGTCAATGAAAGTTACATAGAGTCCTTTGTTCTGTTCCCTACACTTCTCTTGTGGTTGTCTGAGAACAAATATCATGTCTGCAGTACTGAAACTGCAGTGGCTCTGAAACCACATTGACTTTCAGGTAGAAGTTCTTCTGCAAGAGTGGGTACTAATCTGATCAAAAGTATTCTTGCAAGGATTTTACCAGCAATGGAGAGCAAAGTGATACCTCTGTAATTTGAGCAGTCTGATTTTTCCCCTTTCTTCTTGTACAGGGTGATGATGACTGTATCAGGGAAATCTGATGGTAGTTCCCCTTATTCCCAGCAACGCACAATGAGCTTGCTCAGTTTCACATACACTTATTAAAAAGGTATATAGCATTTTCAAAGGACCATTGTTATATCATCTGTCAGCAAAATTCTAATAGTGTTCCGTGTCTGTGGTGTTTTTCCCTCCTTTTTGAATTTAATCTCTCATTATTTATCTTACATTCTGTCATAAATGAAACAAGTTCACACCTGTGGTCTCTTAATAGTAGAAAAATGTATTATTTCCTTTCAGTTTTGGTCCTTGTAGTTTACTGAGTGTTTAATCAATAAATAGAACTGAAATTTTTGTTGCTGCTTGAAGTAAGAAATCAGTGGTGTAAATGGTAATTTCCCTGCTGCAGTTACAAGAAACTGGAAAGATTTGAAAGGAAAAATTAAGATCAACTTCTTCATTCAGTAGTAATATTTCTTGTGTAGTGTATGAAACAGATATCTTTTATGTGGGATCCTCTCACTTTAACTGGTGCACAAAAAAATGATTGACGGAAGGTAAAAAACTAATTTTTCAAAATACGACTTCATGACAAAGAGATGATTTTGGGGGTAAAGAATGAATATGGCACTACAAAATCATGTGTGATGTAGGGTGAGTAGTAGTAACTGTTCACTGTCTTCCATTGTAAGCCCTAAGTAACATCAACAATATTTGCCAGTTGTCAGGTTCAAAAGGAGCAAAAGAAGGTGGTGTCACACATGACACTGGTAGAATTGTGGAGCCTAAGGGAATTTTATTTTTCCTGTTAAGTGTAAAGAGTGCAAGGGAAGCTTGGAAGAGAAATAAAGAGAAACCCAATAAGGATTAGTATTTTGGAAAACTGTGATACCTTAGAAGATTACAAGAACAAGAAATAGCTAGGAAATGGGGGAGTAGTCTCTGGACTCTTATTCAGTGTCATGTTCTTGCTTTTTCAAAATAAACCTTAGGCCAATACTTGAAACTATTTAACTTAGACCAAAATTTGGGCCCTTAGTGTAAACTATTAAATCTAATGGGTTTGTAATTTAAAAAAAATGCAGAGTTACAATGGTGAAGCTATGGTACCTCTGAATCATCCATTACAGCTAAACCCCAATATATTATATTAAACTTAAGTGGATATAGACATATGTAATCTGAACCTCTTTCCAAAATCATTTTTACACAGCTATATACAAGGACTGAGATGCTGTTCTATATATTTACTAATAAATTAACATTCTAATTTCTTGGAAATATTATAAAACACCCCCCCCCCTTTTATTCATGCAAGTATAGAATTGATTTCAACAGAACTGAAAACACTCAAGCTCACAATAGAAGTCAATGGAGATGCCATGGTAGAATCAGACCAAATAGGTGGTTTTGTTTCAACAAAGGAAGCAGACTAGAAGACACAGCTCAATGTCAGAGTTATTTTCTAAACAGCTAATAAGACCTAAAATCTTAGCTGTGGAACTTGTAGCACATATCCACTGTCATCAGCTGAGTTATTCTAATACTCATAGAAACAAACAGTCTGGCCTCATATCTCTACTACCACCTGTTTTTGGCATGAAGCTGAATCAGCTCCATGAACTTAAAAAAACTTAATATTTTTTAACACTATTTTCATAACCTTGTGACAAATTGTAAATACTTAAAAATCCTGGAAAATTAAAGTAATACATGGAAAATACAGAATAACCCACACTGATTTTGTAACAACACATGGAGTATTTTATACATGGAATTATTTTTTTCCCAAGATATTTAAAAATTCATAGCATATTTCTTATTTATTTTCATTAATTCGTAGAACTAGACTGTAGACAACCTACTTTATAACTGTTTCACAAAAATGAAAATTGAGTATTCTATTTTTTAAATAGGAGTGGAGAAAAAAAAAGATCTATGGACTTTAATTTGTAGTTAAAAATGTCTGGTTTCAAACCCATTCTTCTGACATTTAAATTGGCTGTGGAGAGTTTATTTAATTGAAGGGCCATTGCAAAAGTAATTGAATATGTGTTTCATTAAAAAGCAATGCAATTAATCTCCTATGTCTATTCATAAATAAGCTCTGAGAAAAGTTTTTTGACCCATTTCTCTTTCACTTCACAGGCACATGCCTTAGAGTGGCTTTGGGATAATTGTTTTACATGAAAAGCTCTGATGAAGAACTACAAACAAAAAAAGATAATAAAAAATGCTTTAGGAATATCTAAATGAATCAAGGGACATAAAGAGACAGAAATAGATTGTACCATCAGTCTCCAGAAACAAATCTAGTTCTTCCCTCACAGGTGCTGTAAGTTTGTCTTTTATTACTTATATTGCTGTTATCAAGTGCTAGATAAATATGTGCTTTGCTTTCCAGCCAAGGGAAGTTTTTCTTGGTAGTCAGCAGACTTGCTATATTTTTATCCTAGAAGCTCCATCTTTATAGCAAAGTTCTTACTTTAAATATGCAGGCTGCTCTCTCTCCCTCTCGGCTACAAAGGAGCTTAAGATACCTAAGATAAGCTCAGTTGTCAAATTTTAAAATATTGAAATATGAGATTAGTCCCTCAGAAAGACCTGATCTAATACTATGACTGCCTTCTGACACTTGGGCAGCAGTATAGGAATCTTTAGTTTTGAGTGTATTTCTTAAAATGTTGCCAGTTTGATTCCTATATAATTATTTAGAAGATAGTGTCTCCAAGGGTAAAGTGTTGTTTGATGTATCTTAAGCAAAACATTTTCCTCTGAAAATTGTGTTCTTGGGTTCAGAAAAATGTTAAGATGTCTGCATGCTAATTATAATTTAGTTATAAATAAAAAATAATTACACATACACACACACACAAAAATGCTGTTTCAATTTTGTGACTAATTTATCCCAAATTCTAATTCTAAAAGCATTTTGTGTGTAAAATTTTAAACAGAAATCAAAACATTTTCCTTTCTTCTACTGTCTTCTCAGTATTTACAAGCATAGAAGAATAGCTCCTAACTTTTATCTCTCAATTTGCAGGACTAAATGCCTTTTTTTTTTCTCTGGTTTAGGCATCTAAAAAAGACTTTTGAGGGCCATGTGACTAATATAGCATGCAAGAACCCCTTTTGCAAATGTAGAAGAATATAGAACACTTAAAAGAACTCCTTTGTGTTCCACAGGGGACTGTGTTTTCTGACCTTTTTTCCCAGTATTGGATTCAACTTCAAAAACAATCAGTGGTCAAAATTGTGACATACAGTGATTTTTCATATAGGATCCATAAAACATTGATTATTTTTATAAGTTAAATGACAACATTAAGTTATTCAGTTGTAAAAAGAAAAATAAAATTTAACTAGGAGATATAGGATTTATTGGTTTTAATGTTTTCTGCTTGTCATAAGTAAAGTTCATATTAACCAAATTAATGGTGTGTGATTTTCTCACACAGTTGTGTGTGAAGTAATTTTTCAGTCCTGCAATTATTAAGATTCAGTTTAGGGTTTATTGACAGCGTTTTGGTTTATTTTTTTTCTTTTCCTTTTCAGCTGCCCAATGAATACTGTTCATATACAAATATTTTCTTTTAATTTAAATGTCTTTATTTTTATTGTCTAATTTTATTATATTTACAATTGCAAAGGATAAAAATTTAAAACTTTAGAAAGCATATGTACCATTCAACAGTTGGGTAAAAACACCAATGCAGCAGTATTTTAATGATATCAAATTTCTTTTTAAACAAAAATTCATTTTAGAATCAATTCTAGTTTAGATAGGTCCATCATTGGTGAGGAAAACAAATGTGTTTGGTGTTTTCTGTTTATTTTCCAGAAAATTTCCAGAATGTTTTACTTGCAAATTTGTATTTCCACATATGCTAGAAATGAGCCTTCAAAACAAGCTCCAAATTTGCATCCTAATTGTCCCATTTCTTGTTTGGTTTTAAATTAATGAACATTGAGCTGTTTTAGCTTGTACCTTGAAAAAAAGAATCGTTTCTCTTTACAGCTTCATTATGTTTTTCTTAGATGAACAGCACAATGAAAAGATTTTGAGAACTTGATGTTGGCCTCCAAGAAGTATTTAGGTTGCACTATTTGAAACTGTAAACTAAATTATTTTGGAGGAGATTTAAAATGGGTATCATCTACATATAAATTGGTTTTAGAACCAAAAGGGGCCTGCAGTCAGTATATATTACAAGATTCTATCACATTGTCTAATGGATTAGATTTTATTAAGTACTATAAAACAGCATGAGATGTTCTCAATAGAAAGCAAATTGAATTGAAACAGATAATTAATTACTGCAACTTTTATTTTTTCAACAGTGTAGACACAAATGCATTTGTTATGTATATATTGTATATATATCCCTTCATAAAACTGTCAACATATACTTTTTCATACCTAAAACAATCAATATGCTTTTCCTTCAAGGTTTTAGCATTTAAAATACAATAGTTATTTTGTATACACAGAATCACTTTGGCTTGTTGAAACTAATGGACTCCTTAACAATTTCCATATTGAAATGCTTCTCTATAGTTAATAAAACCATCACAAATATATATCCTTTAGAGTCCTTAAACACCACCTAACTAGATCCTAGTGAGTAATGTCCAGTGTACAGAAAAATAGTGTTACTAAAACCAGCCAAAACTGTATGCTGGGAATTCTTGGGGAAGGATCCCTAAGAATCAACTCAGGCCTATTTTACTGATATCAAAACTGTTGTAAAGTTCCTTATCTAGCAAAGTTTTTGTTTAAAAGACTTTGGAAAGAAGATTCCTATATTCTACTTAGTGCTAACCCACACCATCTCTAAAAAATGAGTCTGAAAACTAGCGGACACCTAACTTGTAACCAAAGTTGTTTGTGAGAGAACTTTCTAATGAGAGTTGTTTGTGAGAGAACTTTCTACTGAAAGGTTCAGCACTTGAAATATGAGATTCCTACAACTTAGTGTATTCAAACCATATATAAGGTCATGGTTTTCCACTTGCCCTATTTGAAGCAATTCCTTTCTCTACCATCCCTCCAATGGAATAGGATCTCCCCATCACTTGTAACCATCTGTCTATGGGGTTTTCTACAAGAGTCATTTAATAAATACCAATATCCTGTTGACTTTTGTCTTCTTTAGAAAACTATAGTCACATGATCCTGCAGTCTCAGCTGAAGGTACTTTGTACTTCCTAATGTAGCCCTTTATGTTTGTATATTTTAAAAATTGTGCGCTACTGAAGTTACAATCCACTGCTATTCAGTCCAGGTTTTTTGCAATCTCTTTACAATGGAAGTTTCCCATGGAATTAGGAATTAGTGATCAAGACAAATTTTGTTTATGGAAGATAGTTTTATTTCCTTCCAAAAAGAGAGGGCAAAACAGAAGCTGGTTTTCAAATGGGAAAAAAAAATAAAATAAGCAAACAACAGAAACACACAATGACTTTAGATGAGGTTGATCTAAAACCAGTATTTCAGATGCATTTCAACTGTTTTGTTTCACAATGTCTTGACTGGATTTATTCATGCAATAACTTAAGAGAACAAATTTATTGTATCTGTGAGAAGGGAGTATAAAAGTAGGTAACAGAAATTTTAAACTAAACCTTTTCATTCAGGTTTTTTTTTTTTTGAATGTGAAAAGATAAATTCTAAAATATGTATTTAATGTAACTATGTATTCAATCATATAGCCAAGCGGAAAAGTTAGAAACTGAAAAAGGACAAGTAGAATTCCTGCTTCTTATAAAATACAATGAAAGACATAAATAATATTGATTATAATTAACTGGAGCAATATAAAAATCCCTTTCAGAATCTCTCCACTCTTGCAAAAGTGAAACTTACAGTTTTTTTCTCTGCATATATTAATTTAAAAGTATGTAATTTATTTCACCCTTACAATGCCTTTCCTAATACGATAAATGGGGAGTCCCTCTTTACTCAGCACTGGTGGGTGTCTCAAGTGCTGGGTCCAGTTCTGGGACCCTCACTTTGAGAAATACATTGAGGTCCTGGAGTGAGTGCGGACCAGAGCAAAGAAGCTGGTGAAGGGTCTAGAGAGTGAGTCTTATGAGGAGTGGCTGAGGGAGCTGGGTTTTTTAGCCTGGAGAAAAGGAGGCTCGGGGAAGACTTTATTGCTCTCTACAACAACCTGCAAGGAAGTTGTAGCAAAGATGAAGATTGGCCTCTTCTGCCAGGCAACTAATGACAGGATAAGAGAACCTCAAACAGCGCCAGCAGAAGTTCAGGTTGGACATCAGGAAGAATTTTTTCACAGAAAGGGCAGTTAAGCATTGGAAGATACTGCCCAGAGAGGTGGTGGATTCAGCATTCCTGGAATGTTCAAGACTGAACATGGCATTTAGTGCCATGGTCTAGTTGATAAGGTGGTGATTAGTCACAGGTTGAACTCTATCTAGCAGGTCTTTTCTGAACTTAATGATTCCATGATTCTATGATTCTAATGCGAGCTATAGTCTTTAAAAAACATGCCTTCTGACTACACCTGCAAGGACAAACATTCATACTGTCAAATAGAAGAAGGACAAAGAGGAATAAAAGGCTAATTTCTTTTCATCCTGCCTGGTCAGTGGGACTATGAATATTTTGGGTCTGACTTTGGTCTTTCTTGGGTCTGACCTTGGTCTTTCTTGGGTCCGTTCATGTCACTGAGTGTCAGAATTAGATTTTTGTTGCAAAAGAGGGCAGGGAGACATGATTATTAACTTGACAGTTCAGCTTAATCATTCTCATAAATCTGGGTCTAGAAAGGGAATATTTCTTAGCCTTTTAGGTAAAAAGTACAAATTTACAAACCCTACATGCGGATTGCTTAACACTTAGGACTATGTTAACTGGGCATTTGCCTTAAATCTGATGGGTAAGTTCAGCACGCTTACAAGATTTCTTGTGGGTTCTTTCTCTTCCTTGTGTTAGTTTTTAAATCAGTTTCAGTTACAAATGAACTGATATGAACTACTACAGTTATGATAAACAACAGTAGTTATGATTCCTTACCTCTTTGTTCCTTTTTCCTTTTGCATGATTTGTTTCTTACTATTTCTATACCCCATTAGCAAAAGCAAAACAAAACCACATTCTGTTAAACCCAGCTGTTATAAGCGAAATGCCACAAATAGAAAATCTTAAACATGGGGAAATGATTTGCCATTTGCTGTAAAAGAAATGGTCTTTTGACAGGCCTAGAATTTTCCTTCCTCAGGCAAGGTCTCCTCTCATTGGAATACCATGTATTATTGGCATTCAAATATAGACTGACAAATGTGGATTTTCCATATATCAGCTTTGAAAGTCAACTCTTTTCCACAGTGATAATTGAAGCCCCTTATTTGGATGGAAAATTCTGAGACCTTT
Organism: Sclerurus mexicanus; assembly: GCA_013396755.1. Classification (NCBI taxonomy): domain Eukaryota; kingdom Metazoa; phylum Chordata; class Aves; order Passeriformes; family Furnariidae; genus Sclerurus; species Sclerurus mexicanus. The sequence continues at coordinate 490,234 of VWZF01007011.1, read as the reverse complement.
TATGTTATAACAAAATTATCTGGAGCATAAAGAAAACCACTTATTCTTTTTCAACCCCAAAACATTTTTTATTTTTCTTAGAAGCCGTTGCATGTCTGTGAATAATATGTGTGATCTTGGCAAAGCTTTATTGTCTTTTTACTCTAAACCAGCAAAGTCAGGAGGAAGTTATTCTTTGAGTCAAATCTGTTCATGATATACATTCTTTATACATCTTGCTACAAAATAGTAGCAGCATTTATGAGTATCTTATAAAGTTTTATGCCAACACCTTAAATATACAATTCATATTTTTCTGCAATTGACTTTTTCTTTATTTGTGTTAGAGAGTATATATAAAAATATATACTCAGACAAAAATGTGCAGGGATGATAATAAAACAGGAAATACAATGAGGAAAAATTGCATGGAAGCTTCATAGTATATTTGAAAACTAAGAGAACAGTGGCACAAGGCAACTTAAAATACGAAGAAAGAAACTAGTTTTCACTGAATGTTCATGATATCATGATCTTTCCTATAGCTTTAAGAGGCTCTCATCTTAACACTGAGTTGTGAAAGGTTCTTTAAATTCATAGAATAAATACTCTCCTGTAAAGATTGCTCTATAGCAGTCGGAGGCAGTTTATAGTGTTTTCTCATGTAAACTAGGAGACAATTAAGAATAAATTTCAGAGTCTTTAATAAAACAGCTATAAAGTAGATGCTTTATCTCACTTGTTCTAAAACTCTTTACTTTAGCGGTAGGCTAGAACTCTATGGACACCTAGTTAACTAACTTTTTTTACCATGACCTATGTTTTATCAAATTACAAAAAGTTTGAAATTATTTACAGTTTTAAATTTTTCATAGATGTCTTTAATGAATAGTTCTTAATTTGCACATTATTTGGCAATAATGCATTGCTAATAGGGAAATGCTGAAAATCTCCACTTTATGTACTTTGGGCTTCAGCCCTTTTTGATTTTCAGTAAAAGAAAAGATGGTAGTTTCACATCAGTTTAATTTTTCACTGTTTTTTCAATTATTTCCTTGTAGCTAAATTAAGATCTTATTTTTTGAAAAGAGTCGATGAAATCAGAAATACTTGTTTCTTACGGAAACATGTAATCTGCATGAATTATGTATCACATTCATGGTACTCTGTGAGACAGTTTTCCCCTAAGCACTGAGAAAATTCAGGATGAGCTTTTTAAGATTTCATCATTGGAAATCTTGTAAACAAACCAAATAGCATGACAGTGCTTATCAGAAACTAGTGCTGCATACAGGGAAAGTATATTACATGTATAATAGCAAACAATATAGAAAAGAGCCTCTTCTCTAGTGCTTACTCCAGCTGTCAGACTATAGTCACTGACTGTGGCTATAGGGTTAAACTGCCCCAGCCTCTGAAATGAGACAACATTCATTCCTTTTAGGAATGATCCCTGACCTGCACTAACCCCTCTAACTTGCCCATGATTTGTCTGGGAGGGTTCCATCTGGCACTGCCCATAACCATGCCAGATTTCTATTCTTTCACCTGCAACAAATGTTTAACCATTTGTTTAGCTCTGCAGCGGTGCCCCAGCCTTGTCATTGCTTAGGGCACTGCTCTAGACATAGCTGCAGGTATTTGCTCAAACAAATAAAGCTGCATTGTAAAAAATGCCACATGAAAGGGATCACAGATTAGGACAGCTTGCTGTGAGAGCATGAATCACAAAGCACTTGAGGGACTCAGGCACAGTGCAATGCTACTTGCTTTTAGAGGTTTGATGACATCCCACCTAAAATGAGTTGATCAAGAAACAAGATCAAGCATTTTCCTTGTTTAATTTCAGTTAAATCATCAATCATGATGCACTGATTTATTCTTTCTAATTTATTTTTAAAACTTTATTATTGCTTTGTTTTTCTCTTCTTTTACCCTTTCTTACTCTTTTTTGGTCCCTTACTGTGTGTGATTATTGACTGATCATTAACATAGATTAGCCATTTTTAGCACTGTGCCTTTCATTCAAACATATGTTTAAGAGAGAAAAAAAATCTTTTTTTAAACAACTGGCTACCAAAATGACCGCGTGAGCCCTTATTTTGAAAGTTTATTAAAAAAAAGAATCCTTTTTCCACTGCAAAACTGAGAGACAAGCCTCTTACTTATGATACCAAACTCTGAAATACAAGGAAATTATTGCAATAATTGCAAACCTTGTGATGAACTGAAACGTGAGATGTTGCTGTATTTAAACAAGGAAAGCATAGGTAAATATTGAATAAAGTATAATGAGAACTAACTTTTCTTTCATGTTTCCATACCTACCTGAGAGTAAGAAAAATAAAAAGGGATGTTTTTCCTTTGTAAGTAATATTTATGACTGAGATGATAACATTCATCATGAGAAATTGAGTACAAGGTTTTAAATTATTTTACCTTTATATATGATCTCTGAATAAAACACTGTAAGAATGCATCTCTCAAATCTGAGAAGTGATTGTATCCTTATATGAGAAATTGCTTTGAATGACATATGAATGAAATTACATTAGGAAATTATGCTCTTCTCATAATCCTTAGATCTACAGATCTTTAAAATAATGCAAAAATTCAGGGTAAAAACTAAGTAAAGTTACATCCTCAAAAACCCCTTCATATTACAAGTTGTGATGCAAGTGAGAGCATAAAATCTTGATCAAACATTTGTTAAGATTAATTTGTTAAGATTAATTTCTTGCATGTTTCAAGTTAGATTTTTGTTTGTTTGTTTTCATATTTTCTTCCTTTGTTGGCTAACATCAAGCAGGAAATGCACTTGAATTTTTGCACTTGGGAAGCAAATTGCATGAAATTTTGCTTTATCAAATGTTTTTGTGTCACTAATCTTCAAAGGATATTAAATGAAGTTCAAATCGCTACAGGTGCGCCGCGAACTGGAGGGAAGAAAGGAGACTTTCCCAGCCGATGTGGGGAGAAAGCTAGAACTGCAATTCTCTTTATTCAGGGAGCATGGGAAAGATACAGGTCTCAGGGAGAAACTTGGGAAGTGGGAGGAGTTAGGGGCGGATCACAGCAAGTAGGGGAAGAGCTAAGAGGAAAGGAGGGGAATACAGACGGGGCGTGGGTAGCTTCACATGATGATGCTGGGTTTGGCATCACAGCTCAGCCAGTAAAAGAATAGGGGATACATAAACTGGTTATTGGGTCACCACCACCAAAACCATACAAATACAGGGAAATAACTATCTAGCTAATACAATAAATCACTATCTATGCTACAAAAAAAATCTTTTAAAACAGGAGCTTCTGAATCTTGAGGTAGTTGTCAGTTTCTGGTGTTGTTCACTGGTTTGTGAGCTCTGTCCACTCCAGGAAATGGTCACATTGGCCATCTTTACAGGTGTGTGTTCTCCCACACAGGTGCTTTTAGGACAAAGTTGTATGTCTGTGTGGCAATGGAAATTGCAGAACTGTCTTCCCTTGTTGCAATAATATGTTCTAATTATTATTATATGTTTAACATGCCAGAAAATAATAAAAAAAAATAAAGAAAACTACAGTCCCACGCAACATAAGCAACCAGTATACTAATAGTGAGAGGTGAGTTATGTGATCTTGTCTTTCTGAACCCTAAAGAGACAGGAAAGGTTGGATTGAAATATTCTTCATTATATTCTTCCTGCATCTGATTTAACATGACTAGGAATTCAATTGATTGTACCTCATGAAGTTGATGACTCTTGAATATAGTAGTGATGATTTAAATCACATTGTAAGATGTTCTTTTTTCTGATAATTTTGGATTGTTTATTCTTGCTTTTAATATGCATAGAAAAAATTACATTTCCTTTCTGGTTAAAATTCTCGTTTTATTCTGTCAACACATCACATACATTTTAAAATTCTAGTTTACAGGAAATAGAACAATTTTCACTTTGTAAACAATTACAAAACATGACAAAATGCCATTGAATTAAACAAATCACTTAGCTTCAGATTTGAGTTCTGTTTTATTTAGTGTGATTAAAGATAGAATTAAAAAAAATGTTTTTTGACTTGCTAAATTTATTTTCACATAAATAATCAAGTTATACAGATTAATAAATTATATGTGTTGATAACAGATACCATGTATTTTTCCCCATTATACACATAGCTCTAATCAGCATAAAAAACTGTCACAGTGAAAACTTGAAATGTGTAACAAATTAGAAGTTTATTTCAATATTCAACTGAATGAACATAATTCTCTAATTTGTTCTCAACGTGGCATTTAATTTAGTAATAAGATTATGTTCAGTCCATATTGGTGGAGAATTTGTTGGAGTTTTGAACAACAAAATATTCTATAATTTGTTTTGAAGAAGGACATAAGGAGTGACTGGCATTTTACATGTGTTGATTACATTATGTTATAGTCTTTAGATCAGCAGAACCAATACCATGCTCAACATTCACAGTCACAGTTACAATTAAGCGTATCTTATTTGATGTTTGTTAGTTGTCAAATCCAGCCAGAAAGAGTGATAATACCCATAGACTGAGTTTCTTCCTGAACTCTTCACTTGAATGAAGTGTACATTTATTAAATGTACAGTTTAATAAAACATTATACAGCATAAGTATTGGAATTGAGTACTGGTCTAATGAAATCTATAAGATCCATGACTTGGAGTGTTTTAGTTGAGTAGATAAACTCCAGCAGAATAGTGAGGCTTAGAAATTCCTTTTTATTAGCAAGGCTTATATTTTCAAGCTGATTGTCAATACGTGCAAAACACACTTCAAGTTATTCAGGTTAGTAAGAGTTAATAGACGTTCTTTAGTAAATGTATGTCTATTGCAGTCTATCTAAGTTAGTGTCATCAAAATCTTGATTAACCCTAAAGGTTTTCTGATATTTCAAACATCTCTAGGTGTTCATGTAAGTCTATTCATTGAAATGCAGTTTCTGACAGGAAATTTTTGGTCCAGAGTTAAATGCATCGCATGTTTTGAAGCACATATGCACATATGCATAGGTGTTTGAGTTTCTTCTTTAACGAGAATTTCTTTTTCTCCTGTGAAACTCTTTTGCATTCTGCACTGCTGTTGTAATTCTCACGTTGAGCTACACTGGCAATAGTTTAGGTCAGTTTGGTCCAGCCAAACATTAACACAACCAATTGCCAGACTAACTATTAAAAGCATTTTCAGCCAACACATTCCTTACCCCTGCTGATTTTATTCCTGGCGGCTGAGGAAATTTGGCTCAATGTTCTTTTCAGAGACATGAAAAACTGAACTGCTCTTGTTCAGTTCTCATATTCAGAAATGGCTTTTTCCAAGCTTGTAAAAATAGTTATGTAGCAACATGGGCATGAGCACAAATGAGATTCTTACAAGGCTTTCTGCAAGTTAATGCACTTTTCTAAAATTTCATTTTTCCTACACATGATGAAGAAATATCTTTATCTTACCAGTGTTATTTTGATAATGATCCACCTATTCTTTTTTTTTTCTTTAGCATGATATTATTACTTTAAAGTATCTTGTGTTATTAAAATGCACACTCACCCACATACATACTCAGGTAGGTATTTCCTGGAGTATTTTCTGTTGTGATTCCCACTAGCTAAAAAAGATAAAGAAGTAGTCACGGACCATGATATCTTTTTGGTTTTAGTTAGTAATATATTCAGTCACATTGAATCTTTTTAGTAAATGCATTTTCTTTTTCAGAAAATTGACAAGAAATACATTCCTGGTGGTTAATGGTTGTTACCATTTCAGTTTTACAGTTGACAGATTTTTTTTTAAATATCCTCCAAGGTGATCTTTGCTGTCAGTGTCTACCTTGTGCACAAAGCACATATTTGATCCACCTATTCTGGTGGTTTAGTAACCTCCACAGTTGGTAGAAATTTCCAGTGTCTTGACCAGGATAAGTTTTTCACCCACATATATAAAAATTCATGTTGTTCCTGAAAACGTAGTGAAAAAGTGCTTTGTGATTGTGCTGTGAANCATAGAAAAAAAGTGTTTTGAGTGTTGGTTATAAAAAAAAAAAAAAAAAAAAAAAAAATTACGCTAGATAGAAAAGGGGAGGGAAATCTCTTCAGTCAGACAGAGTGAAAGGATGTGCATAAGCACTTATTTTGCTTCTCAGATAAAGAGATGTTCTTTACCATTTACATTTTGTGTCTAGTGACTACTTTTAAAATATAATTAGGAATTGCGAAACCATGGAGAAAACGAGAATGTAATTTTAGCTGAAGCTCAGCTTACAATGTGCAACCCTTATTTCTGTTAGTCTATTTCCATTTTAAAAACCGAAAGTGTCTTGATAATTTTTTTGAGATAATTTCAAATGCAAAAACTCCAGGTTTTCAAGTTTACAAAAATGTTTGTAATCCTAGTAGTTCAGAGTTTAGGGAAAGAAAACTAAGTCACACTTTAAAGGAAGTATTTATATTTTGCTAGAAAAAAATTCTTCTAAAATGCAAAAAAAAAAAAAATCTTTACAGAATATGGAGAAAACCCTAGAGAAGTAGGTAAACTTGAAACACTGAATTAAATTCCTTTCTTTAATGGAGATGCATAGAGTACGCTTCTATGACTAAAACCTAGACATGGATGTCAAAAGGATCATTTTAGACTGGTATTCAAGCTATAATGAGAGACATTGGATCCTGGCCCTGAAAGCGATGTTCACCAAGGATAGTGTATTTAAGATCAATGTGTGAACCCAATCTTAGAAATGTGTCCTTTCTGGCATTGTTCTATTGGTGAGAATATGAAAGCAGGACACAACTGAGATGGCAAGGACCACATAGAGTGAGATGGGGCAACAGGAAAAAGAAAAAAGCCTTCACAGGAACAAAATACATGAAGCAAGAAAACCAGTGAAGAAGTTTCTATGGAAAAATACATGGGTAAAATATTTTAGGCAGGTTGGGAGTTCTTTAAAAAACATCAAGGGCATAAGCACAAATAATTTCAAGCAGCATAAAACTAGGGTGATCATGAAAGATATGGATGATCAGCTGGGCCATACTACAAAATCTGAAAATTTGAGCTGCAGAGATGACTAATATAAAAGTATTAAATAAACTTTAAGTCATATGATGAATGAGAAGGAAAATACATTTTAAAAAATCCCATGACTTGGTAATATAGAAATGGCTTCTTGACAAATATTTCTAGAAAAGGCAGACAAGTCGGTTTGCTATTCAGCAGAAAAGCTAGTGGTGAAGCGACAGTATGTTCAATGCATTTTTAATTCAGTCCTCACAAAATAAGCTGACTATCAGTCAATATCACAAAACAAGCTGACTATCAGTATCAAGAACATAGTATTAAAACAGGAAAAGAGTAGTTAGAGAGTTCTTACATAAATTAGATGTTTTTAAATCCATTCTATGGAATTTGTGAAGTTCACGACATAGTACTTTGAAAATATGTGGATTTTCTTTTAGAAACTGTGGAGGACAGGAAACAGAAGACTAGAAAAAAAGAAGACTGCCTATACTAGAAGGAAGTACACAAGGAATGCAGATAGTTGTTAACATTCAATGAAATAACTTTCAAGCAGTGTAAGGCAAAATATACACAGGTATATATATATATATATACGCTGAAACAGTAGAAAGGATTCAAAAAGTTTATTTTGGCAGCAAGGACACTGAAAACTCACAAAGCCCCACAGTACTGCAGGGCAGCACTGGGCTCCAGTGAAAAGGCAGTTCCAGAGGTCTTCCAGGGCCTTTTATCTTCTTTTTATCCTTCCCCATCCTCTCCAGCCAAGGCCTTGTACATGTTTGTGAATGTTATCTGTGCTTCATACCAGAAAGAGAGAGTGCTCCTCACAGCTCTTTGTACAGCTTTCTCTGGAATGCAGAAGGCAAGGGGAAAAAAACTATCTGACCTGCTTGAGAAAGGCACTTGGCAGGCAGGAAATGTATCCCAAGTGAAAAACGAGTTCTAGCTTCCCATTACAAATTCTTCCAAAAAGGGTACCCATTCCTACAAGCAGGTAGATGTCAAGAAAGAAATAATACCCAGTATAGAATTTTTCAGGAATAAATATGATCAAAATATGTGTTGTTATAATTTTCATTCTAAATAAAATGTATCAAACCTTATAAAAATTTGGTTTTACCTGTGAAGTAGCATATGTGTCAGTAAGAGACATAGGAAAATCAAACTATTTCAGATAGGGGAAGAAAACTGAAATATTTGTTCTTATGCTGTAGTTATCAATTGTCAAACCAAAAAGATGTACTGAGTAGTATTCAGAGGTTGTTTCTAGGGCTGGTATTATTCAATATTTTAATTAGCAACTTGGATGAAAGCATGATAAGTATTCTTCTTAATTTTCTGACAATCCCACCTGGAATGGACTTCCTACATGCTGGATATCAGAATTCTAATGTTAAATGATATAGAAAAATTGGAGACATGGTCAAAAAAGTAGGTCACATTCTAAGAAGATAAAATTAAAAAAAAAAATAAATCTGTACTTAACTGCTAAATGTCAGCTACATAAATCCAAGATGAGAAAGGCAATGAGGTGCAATCCTGTAGAGAAAGGTTGTAACTAAAATCAGCAAGAAGGAGAACACTGAACAACATTGTAATAAAGTTATAAGAAGCTGGGACGGTGAAGTGGGTCTGTAATATGTGAAATCCACCTGGTTTGTTAGGCACTGGGATATCCTGCACAGAAATTCTTTACCAAGTTTTGGGCATCAGAATCTAAGAATTTGATCCAATAGCACACTTCAGAAAAGAGGACTTAAAATTATCAGATTATTAGAAAATATTATCCATACAGAAATACTGACTAGTAAACATTACCTATGCAGAAATAAATCCATGAAGGAGCTAAAGATGTCTGATCTACTGTGGATCACACATGATTACAGAATTAATATCTGGAAGAGAATTTAGAAAGAAACTACATTAATTCTTCCAATTATCTAGAGAAAAGAAGAGTAATTTTCTTTAGATTTTGAAAAAAAAAACAACAACTTTCTGCTATCAGCATTTAGTCTAAAAGAAAAAGTGTAATCACATGTATTAAAAATGTAAATAAGACACTTCTACTTTTGTATCATTGCTTTATATTATCAGTAGACATAAGAACGCTTTTACACAATTCTAGTGTCAAATAATTTTTTACTTTCTTACTGTAAAGGCATAAATGTTATTGTCAAGGGAACACTTAAAAAAAATGATCAGATACCACACATGTTCATCTGAGTTTCTGCATGAGTGGGAACCTCTGAAAAACTTTAGGAAAGTCTGATGAATTGCAGAGCTTTATGTTGCTCAATATCATTCAATAACCCGATATTTTAATTCAAGAATCTTTTCTATGTGTAAAAACATTCATAAAAGTTCAAAAATACCATTAAATTGAAAATATCTCAAAAAACCCCTAGTTTAGCTTAGATTAGTGTATTTAAACAGTCTATTTTTCAATTTTTTTTTTTTTTACTTATTTCACAAATTATTCTTACTATGGACTAAATTGGTAATTGTTATTTTTTTTTACTTTGGAACATAGCCCTGAATTAAGTGTGCTATTGCATTTTCCGTTAAGCTTCTGTGTTTGGGAGAATTCAAAGTCAAAGCATTAACTGGTGACTAATGACACCTGGTTATGGCATCATGCTCTGTGTCTGACTTATTCTGAGATGATCATGTAATCACTATAATGTTCATCCATTTTGGCAAAACAAAGCAGTAAATGTTTCTCGCTCCCAGAAAAAAAACCAAAACAAAACAGTGAAGCTGTCCACTCAGTCTAGCTACATTTGTACACCAAAATAACTCTGTAATAGTTTTTGAGGTTTTGAAAAAATGGGTCTTGCTTGCAGGCTAGGGTACGCCCTTAGATGTAAGTGTAAATGTACATTCAATATCACACATAGAACTAGTTTAATTAATGAAAGCATGCAGTCATCCAGAGTCCAATCCTTGTTCTCTGAAACTGCTGTAATGTAAGCAGTGTCTACCTCCTTCACTTATGATGACATAATATGGCCATTTTTAGCCTAAATAGTTTGTGTTTTCCTAAGTCATATTCAACCAGTGTAGCTGACGTAATAAGACTAAACTGTGTCAAAACACACAGACACACAAAGAATAATAGTAAATGTTATAAATTATATTCAATATGGCTTCAACTACGGGCAAAGCATCTAGGCCCTTTTACTCTTTCTAATTCATGGTGCACAAATATAAATCCATGAGTACACACTGGGAATGGTGCAAAACCCAAGATGACAGTATGAGTTCTGAGAACAGGGCCCAGGGACATCATAGCCAAGATCAAACAAAACAACATTGCTTGCACCTCCTCTAGGTGTAGGTGGCAAAGTTTTGGTAGCAGGTTCTCCAGGCACTGGAACAGAGATTTCCCTTAAAACCTGTGGAAATTTTTGGCAGAAATCATGGTGTAGCAGATATTTCCCTAATGCTCATGGAGGATCTCATGCTGGAGCAGGGGAAAAATGTAAGGGGGAAAGAATTGCAGAGAAGAATTGTTATAGATTGACCGCAACACCTAATGCCCCACCTTCTCTGCGCCACTGGGGGTTGAGGGGGGAGGAAGAGGAGATGGAAAGAAAGGAGGCTGGTTGAGCCTTGGAAGAGGATTGTTTGTGGGGTAGGTGTTTTAGTTTCTGTCTGTGTTTCTTACCACACTATTCTATAATATTTGGTAATAAATTGAATTAATTTTCCACAAGACAAGTCTGTTTTGCTTGTGATGGTAACATAATTATTCTCTGTGTCTTTACCAACAAGATTTTTCATCTTTGGTTCCCCTGTCCCGTTGAGGGTGGGGGGTTGAGAGAGGTTGGATGGTCTGTTTACTGGCAAAGATGCCATCACAACACCATTTCACCATTGCTAAATTTCCTTCATGCCTAATGGAACAAAACAATTGAGTGTTTTCTGGTCTTAAAACAATCATTTTTTCCTGGTTTTCTATGTGTGTTAAAATCTTTTTTGCTGGCAATGGTAATACATAATTTACTTCCACAGTGTTTTGTTTCATTTCTTTAATAAATGATCCTTCTTTAAAATTAAAAGAAAAATGGCAAAGAGTTTATAAAATCTCAAGACAATTGAAAGTCTCTAAGTTCTAATAAGAGCAGAACTGCTGACAAAATGTATGCAGGCCCAAGACAAGAACAGGAATGAAAATAGGAAACGGATATGAAATTAACCTTTATGCCTTTTACTTATGATGATGTCTTATTGTTGTGTTCTGATGCCATACATCAGAAAACAAAGCAGAGTGCAAACAGCTTCATTACTTGTTATGGTTGTATTCTACTTATGAGAACAATGTATTCTTAATATTTTTAAACATTTTTTCCATGTATGATACATTTTTATTACTAGGGGTGGTGATCACTAATAAAAAATAAGAAGTCTAATTGACAAAATTTTAAATACTTACAAGGAAAATGCCAAATCCTCTGTTATGTTATCACCAGAGTCTCACTACAGTTAGCTGGTGAAGCGTGAAATTTTATAATGTTCATTTTAAAAGCTACCTTTTGACAGCTTGTTGCAGAAAGATTGTTTTCAAGGGAACTGATTCCCATGGAGGGCAAATGATTGAATTTTTTGATGGACTGAAATACAAGGTAGGAGTTAACCATTTCTAACCTCCAAGGACCTCTTATAGTGGAGCTGGAATATCAAAAAATCTTGTTCTCAAATAAACCTTAATTATGTAAAAATTAAAGGTAAATATTTCAGTGTTTGTTTTGTGTTACTCAAGTCTAGTGAATCTGAAGTGATATTTCTGCTTTTCCTATCAAAGAATGCCTTCTCAAGGTAAAACTGCATGTATTTGGACTAGCTGAGGTGGAATTAATTTTCCATAGCAGTCCTCCTAGCACTGTGTTTTCTATAGGCAACCAGAAAGATCTTGATAACATACCTGTGTTTTGGTTACTGCTGAGCAGTGCTGGCACAGCTTTCCAATATTTGCCCCTTACTGGTAAGCTAGGAGTGGGCAAAATCTTGGGAAGGGACACAACCAGTTCAGCTGACTCAAATTGAGCAAGAGGAATTTGCATAGTATATGATGTCTCTTCAGCAATGAAAGTGAAGAGAAAGGAGGAGGAATGGAGGTGTGCATTGTCATGATGCTTGTCTGCTGCAACAACTGCTCTTCATGCTGAAGTCCAACTTCCTGGACAGTGATTGGACATTACCATGGGAAGTAGAGAATAAATGTTGTTTTCCTTTGCCTCTAAATGAGGCCTTTGCTTTTGCTGTATTAAACTACCTTTATTTTGACCCACAAGTTTCTTTTCCTCTTGTTGTCGCTTCCCTCCCACATCCTCATGGGAAAGAGAGTGATAGAATAGCTTGGTGGGCACCTGGAATCCAGCCAAGGTCAACCCACCACACTGCATTTTAACATCTTTGAAATATTTGTTAATCTCTTATTCCCTTGTCAGACTTAACAGTGAGTTGAAACACAGCTGACAGTTTTAGAGCCAAACACATATTTTTTGGAGAAGAAAAAAAAAGGGAAAAAAAAATTCAATTATTTCCTAGGAATGTTACAATGAATATACTGAGATAGGTCATAAAATCACCTCGTCCACACATTTCCAGTCTGTTCAGACTGTAGATAAAGCATAGATCTATGTGTTTGTATAGTTAATTCAATACAGATAACTTTGAGTGCCCTAAAAAGAGGCTTTATACTGATACATTTGAAAATTTAGTTTGACAACCTTATTTCTGCTATGGGCAAGGGCAGTTTAAGTCATGACAGAGATAAAGGATGAAAAACCACTTGAATTGACTTGACATAAGTGATAAGTGCATCCGCTGGAATGTTCTTTTTGACAGCATCATTATTAAGCAGGTTCTGATTAGTGTAAAGGTATGCTCAGTGAATGAAAATAAATACTAATTAATGAAGATATCACAAAAAGACACAACTGTATGCCATAACAGAAAAAAAAAATCTCAAAAAATGTTAGGTATATAAAGAAGCACAGAAAAAATATTTCTTGGCAATACCAGTAGCAGATTTTTGTTATTATAGTCTTTGTTTATTTTTAAATAAAATCAAACTGGACATGTTTTATGAAAGCTGTGGATTCTTTCTTTCTGGAAATGCTAAGAGGAAAATACTACTGGCAGGATTGAAAAAAACCCAGCAATCTCTTTCTGTTTCTCTAGCAGTTAGTCATCATAATAATGCAACAACTGTGGCTTCATTAGGTTTTATTTTAATGCAGTAGTCTATGTCTCTCTCTGATTATTCCAGAATTGCATGAAAGGTTATACCAAATTCTGACAATAGGTTCTGCAGGGCTAGCACGTGTTACCCATAGAAAGCATATTCAATCAAAATAAATTTATGCTTCAATCTAGGACTTGAAGGGAGAGAGAAAAGGGTCATTATTTTGATATAAAACCTTCAAGGTCTGGAATACAAATTAATGGCTCAACATGGCAAAACGTTAGAAACATAAATACCTTATTTACAAAGTATAATTTGCATTCTTTCAATTTAAGAATATCCACGTGATCTTGCACAGCATTTTTGTAAAAATTTTTCCAAATTTTGTTGTGCAACTTTGAATTTAGCAGATATCAAAGCAGCACCAAAGGCAGCAAATGCCAACACCAGAATCCAGTAATATCTTTTTATGCATTTCTCATATACATTTCTTAATTTTGCTGTCCTACTTTTACATATTGAATACTTTCCTTACTTTCCAAAAGTATCTTTTGGGCTTTCTTAGAAACTGTGAACTTGTATTTATTTAAAAGTATACCTATGGGCACAGTCCATGAATTTGCTTAAAAGCTACAAAATAAAATATTTATTTGAGATATGCTGAGTTATCATTAGTTAGATGCACAATAAACTGAAATATTTCTCTTCTTTTAGAGGAGATATCTAAGATTTCTTTTAATCCAGGTGGTCTGGGTTTGGAGGCTGGGGACAGGATTTGTGGCTATGACTGTGATGAGGTGGAGTTCAGAATCCTGAAGGGAGGAAAGAGAGAAAAAAACAGGATCATAGCCCTGGAATTCAGAAGAGAAAACCTTGGCCTGTCAGGGATCACCTTCTAAGAATCCCACGGAACAACTGAGGGCTAGAAGTAAGCAAATATCAGTCCTGTCTTCAACAAGAGAGGGGAGCTACAGGCTGGACTTACTTCCTAGGAATGTGATGATATAAATAATTCTGGAGGTTATTTCCTAACATAAAAAAGAAAAAGAAGGAGATCTGAAGTAGTCAACATAGGTTTACAAAGTGGAAATTATGCCTGACCAACTTAACAGGCATCTACAATTAAATGACTAGCTTAGTAAATGAGGGGAGAGCAATGAATGTGCTTCCCTGAACAAAACTTTTGACACTGTACTGTCACCAGCTTGTCTTGTAGGATGGTCTGGACCTCTGTGATACTTGTGCTCAAGAATAGTACAGACATGAAAACATTGTCAGGATCTTCTGCTCTCCTTGCTGTTACTCCTCATGGCCTCCTCATAATTGCAATTTGAAATAATGGCATCCAGTTGTCATTGTATACACCTTTGCTATTGCATACTTTTGTGTATATTATAATATCATGCAACAGAAGAGTGTGAAAGCAAATTATAGATTTAGCTCTCAAAGTTCTGCCATGAGATGAAGAAGGAGGAAGAGAAGCTGGGAGGGAAATGAAGACATATCCAAGTTAATGCTGACTATGTCTGGAGTTTTACTGCCTGTCAGTTCTCTATCTGCCTTTTTTCGGGTTTTTTTGTTTGTTTTTGGGCTTTGTTTTGGTTTTTTTCTTTCTCTATTTTTACTGTACCTTGCTGGTATTTCCCACTACAAAATCCTTATGACTTACTGTAAGTTACCCATATACAATCTCAAACCAGATCTATCTTGTTCTTCAATAAATGTTTATAACATTTTCTTCTCTGAAGTATATGGAGAAGGCAAACTAGTTTAATTTTTCACCTTGAAGCTCAATCAGTTCTCTCCTGAAACAAGGTGCAGTTCTACTTGTTCCTGATTAGAGATTTTCTCCCCATAAACCTGTAAACGTCTAGGAGTCATTTGTTATGCTTGTTTCATTTGAAAAGAACTTTTGATCTTAAGGAATTGCAAAACTATCTCCTTGGTTTCAACACCTTGTTGGAACCTTTCAGTTAGGAAAGTACCTCTCAGAAAAGTTCCACTTCAATGTTTAAATACATTTATGATATAGACATCTAACATTCTGATTGAATTTTATTCACTATTTGAACTTGAATAGGACAAGTCACAAGTGTAAATAAGCAGCTTGATATAGAACTCACAGATGCACAAATTATTCACCTAATGAATATTGTTATAGTTATAAACACTAATCAATAACATTAAATTTTAAATTTAAATTTATTTTAGAGGACTCAATAGACAACATAATATCTTCTAAATTAATATATTAATATGATGATAAATTGTTGCATATTATATTTCTTTATAATATTCCTTTGTACTTGGCACTGGTGAGGCTAGCCCTTGAATCCTAAATTCTGATTTGGGTCTTCACTAGAAGAAAGACATTGAGGGACTGAAGCATGTCCAAAGAAGGGCACTGAAGCTGGTGAAGGGCTTGGAGCAAGTCATGAGAAGGCTGCCCAAAGAAGTGGTGGAGTCGCTTTCTCCTTGGTGGGGCATACCTGTGTCTAATTATTCACATGCTACATGATGTCTTTGCACCTTGTTTCAATTACCATGTTGAGATATGTGTTTCTTGGAAGCTTTCCCTTCCCACATAGAGGCAAACATAAAATATATTACTGGAGCAGTAATACATATTGCATGTATTACTTTTAATTTGGCCAAAAGTACTAATTCAATTATCTGAAATGAAATTAATAGATTATTTTGTTTTGGGGTAATTTTCCTGCTCTGTGCAGCCCAAAAATGTTTATTAGAAATTCAAGAGTAGTTCACAGTTGAAGATTTCCCTGATACTTCATCAGACTTTAGTATTATTTTCAGAAATTTTGTGTATGAGAATCTTGCTAGTGATTATAAGTACTTTTTGTGATCTTTTTCTTCTCTTTTTAAGTGACGTTGACTTTTTTCAGTTTTGTACTACCTGAAAATTTCTTGCATTTAAAGAATCTTCTGATGCTGTTGCCTTTCATTTTTCTCCTCCTAACTACCAATTTTCCCAAAATGTAAATTAAAAAAAAAGTTTATGATTTGTTTTCACCAGCTGAATAATGTTTTTTAATCTCTACCAAAATAGCTTGTTTGAAAAATGAATTGTTCTGATTTTGTCTGCAGCTGAAATTCATAAGTAACAAAATTGTCCTCTTAATGTTTCCAGATATTTTTTATAAATTTATACCTTAAGATAGATTATTTCAGAGTGGGAACAGTTCCATCCAAACCTTCCATCAATTAGAATAATCTATTTTTTATTTCTTCTCTTCAGGTTGATTGTTGGCAACTATGTCATAAATTACAGCAATGAAAAAAATCTTGGAGTTCTAGTTGCAATATATTTAATTGGTTAGCCACTGAAAATGTTAATTCAAATATAGATTTTGCTCAATGTTGTCACTCTATAGCTACTGGGTTTTTTTTAATGATTATATTCATTGCATTTGAGTCATTTCCCCACGGGTCTCTAGTGCTATTTCTGTAATTGTAGAGTATCTCCATTTCTTCCCAGTGCCACTCCAAAAAGATGATCCTCTCACAGACTCAGTGACATGTCTGTCTTGAAGATGCCTTCATCTTTGAGATATCTCAGTTCAACTCTCATCCCCTGAGCACCTTCGTCTTCTCTTTGCATATTTCCTTCATGATAGTAAAAAAAGAAAAAAAAAACAACACTGTTGCGTCAAGTGAAGCGTAGACCGATTTATGTAATCTACCATTTACTTTATGACACCTCCAGCTGGTTACAGAGGAAATAATTTTACTTTCCTACTGTCAAGATCGATTTCCTTCTCCAAGACAGGGTAATTCATAACCTTTTCTGAACATCATTCTCCTGTGCAGTTAATTTATTGAACTGTGTCTTTAGCCCCATCATGATATTATTTCTTCCCTCCTCATCTGGATGAAAAAGATTTTGTAGACAAGGAAGAAGATTGCATCCTTAGAAAATGCATCATAGAACCATATAACATCCTTAGAATATACTTTCTAAGTCGAGGTAGGCCAGAGGGCAAAGCAAACTTGTAAAATGGTCTTGTAAACTGTTCCTTTCAGACACTTATCTCTGTATCTGTGTAACTGATTTATACTTGGTCCGTTGTATTCTAGGTGTGCTGCTACCAAAGCAGGCTCATGCAGCCACAGTCTGCATAACTTTTGGAATAAGTATATGATTATATGAAGTTCAGAATAGGAAAATTAACTGTACATGTAGTGTTTCTTTTACCCTGAGCCTAGAATACTTCAGAATCTGAGCTCAACTCATGAGATGAGGACTTCTGGCTTGTTACGGCAGAGGAAGGAGGCAGAAAATGCTCCAGGCTGCCTTACATGAGTTATATATTTTGGTTTTAAATCAGCATATGGACTAGCAGTTCACAGACTTTTTTTAAGTTTTTGAATTCTAACAAAAATTGAAGTTAACAGTTCCATTGCTGGACAACTTCAAATGTCTCCAGTTGCTGCCAAGTAAATATGTGTTAGTATTTTTCCTTTCCTAAGTACTGTAATTAGTATAGCTAGTTGTTATGAGCCTCATTCATTTAGTACTGTAATTCTAAAAGGTGTTTCTGACATATCTGGCAACTACTATTCAGAAAATTTAACAATTAAAATAAACTCTAATCTTCTTCCAAAGCACTTTGCAAAGAGCATCATAAAACCAGTGCTTCACAGAGAAAAAAGTGTCAGACTAGTATGTGCCAGACCAGAAGAAGAAGCTGAAATGGGTTTTGTGAAATGCTATTCAATAAGTGTTGAGAAAAGCATTTGATTTTTAGACCTAATCAGCAGTGAGCTAAGAACAGAACACTGGATTTCAACAGCTTCTATGTCCAGCCCATACATCAAGACTGGCACTTCTCAGATATATGGAAAAATAACTCTTTGTTGGCTTGGATTACTTCTAGGAAGCTGATGTGCTTCTAGCAGTTATCCATGCATATCTAATTACCATAATTTGTTTCAAAGAGAATGAAAAAAAATTGAAATTGTAAATAATAAAGAGGTATAAAAAAGTCTAACTGAAGGTGGGTTTCAAAATCGGTGAACTGTTTCCCATTGCACTTTTAAGCTATGCAACTTGACTGTAAAAATGATGATGTAAGTTCTGGAAATTGTATGGGACATTGAGTTGATATTCTGTCACAGGACAGAATCTTTTTCCTTCTCCCTTCTTCATCTGAAATTCAGAATATCATTTAGTAATTCACAGGTACTTACAACTACACAGATTAATTTTTTTAAGGTAAGAAGTATTTTCTCCCCATTTGAGTATTGATACTGGTATATAAAATGCTAATTCCATGCCTGTAGGAACACATATTTACAGAAGCAAACACTATTACTCTATATGAAATCAGAATGTAACTCTGAGAGAAAACACAATACTCTAATGTTTAATGAACCAACCTTATTATTGAACAATCTCTTTTTACTCTGGCTTCTGGGTATAATATGATACAATTTATTACAGAACAAATCCAGATTGCTTTACCTTTCTGCTTCAGTGGGCAATTCCTTACTGTGGATAACAAAGGTATGGAGCACAAAATAAAAACTATATACGAATAGGCTTTTTCTCAAATTAAGGCACATCATATTTCCCAGATATAGAATAAGAATGCAGTAATAAAGCTATAATTCCCCAAGTGACCGAAATAAATAACACATAAATGATGCAAAAGTAGAGAAGAAGAAGGTGGATTGCAGCTATGAATGCAGTGTAGTGAAATGTTAGGATTGGTAATGACTTATTCATGTCCTATGTTTATCTTCTGTGGAATATGGGTCAAATAATTCTATAGAATAATATTAATTTATAGACAGCACCTATGAGTCCCTTGAAGTTAAATTTTTAATGACTGGCAGCATGATGCTCTCTGCTAGAAGCTGCTTTGAAATAATTTTCTCCAAGTCCACAGAAATGAAGTTCATATCTTTGCAGGAATTCAGTCCATTCTTATCTGCTATATAGCACAATTATGTACATAACATGGATTCTTTGCAGGGGAATAGACATACAGAATACATCAGTTATTCATTTTCAGTTGTGCATATACTAACTATTTGCAGGCTGAAAGTGGAAAGTTCTTATATAACATGTTGGATGGCAACAGGAAAACATATAACCATGATTTAAAAATAAGTTGGTTTAAGAACATTCTTTGGATCCATATTTTGCTCCATCTTTCTATCTGCATAAAACATAAACCAATACCTTTATCCCAAAGCAATAGGGGGAATACCCTGACTTTAGTGTAGTGATACATAGTAAAGACTACTTATAATACTTCTGTATATTAACTGTATATATATTTAATTGGGTAATTAACCTCTGTGTCCTTGTATCTACTGCTAATTGATTTCTCTTCCAAATCACCAGTTCACAATTGCTTACACAGAGTGTTGAAATGTCATTTTGCACATGAGCCAGTGGTACCGAGAAAAGATTTGCAAAACGTAAATTTTGGGAAACTGACATTTTCCTCTGGGATCATGGATAAAGGTTAGATATAGAAGCAGGTAGTCACACATATTTAGAGTATTTTTTTTCGAAGATTTCTTGGAGAATATTCATCTAATTTATCTTAATCATCTACATCTGAACTAGCAGTGCTAGGAATAGATAAAGAATGTCAGGACAGAATTCATCTGACCTTTTATAAACATCTACATCAGCTGATTCATATGTTCAAAATGCCTATTTCCTCCCATTAACTATAAAACTAAACTATGATGACTAATTCAGACGTATATGAAAGCAGTGTGGATAAATTGGTCAGATGCCTCTCATTTAATACGTCTGTGAAAAAAAGCCAACAAAAAACAGGCCCAAATAATTCAAAATCTCCGTATATTGAGTTAATTTTTTTCTAGAAAAATGAATAACTAAATTACTGTCTGTGCAAAGCAAATGCAATTTTAGATTTCATTAAATAGTTGCCAGATATGATTGTAATTTTCAAATTTTGCAGTGATGAATTTTTAAAAGTGAATCCTTACAAGGTAGGAACGAGCATAACAACACAGAGAAGGAACTTTCAGGATGTTTAAAATAGTATTGAATGTAACTTATATTATGATAGTTTTCTTTTAAAATGCCAGTTCAGATGGAATTTTAGATTTCAAAGATGACTCCTTGTGGTCTCAATTTTTGGTTCTACTCATGGTCAAATGGACGACCATTATACAAAAGAAAAAAAATAAAAGGAGTTCTAGATACATAAAATTAAAATAAGTATTTTATTTCAGGGAAATACAACTTAGCAAACTGCAGTCTGCATTTAACAAAAAATTGAACAAACTCCAAGATCAAAGTTTCAAGAGTTATAATCACAGCTGGTCAAATAGCTAAAATATTCTTGAATTTCCAAGTCTGTTCCTCTGCATACCTCACTTACAGAGAGGGGTGGGGAACAGACAGACTGGTGGTTATGAAAAAAAAACTCGAATCATATAGCATTGTCAGATTTTAGGAGCATTAAACTATCCTTCAGTCTTTTCTTCCCCACTGATACACTGATTAAAAAAGCCCCCAAACAAACAAACAAAAAAACCACGACATAAAAAAAACCCAAAACCAAACAACCCCCCTGCCATAAATATTATGTGGACAGTAAGATCAAAATTGTATGAAATTAAAAATAAAGGTCAATAAAACTTTATAACATAAATACTATTAGTTTTAAAAGCAATAACAATGGAGTAAAATTCACAGGATACAGTACTACATTTAGCCAAATCACGTTTCAGAAGCAGAAAATTCAATTCTTTAAATGATAGCATGTCACTTATTTTCATCTATAAGTTCTGTTGATTTGCTTTTTTTATTGCATTTTGGATAAAGAAACCAAGTAATCTAATTTCACTGACTCATTTCTCATAGGTAACATAACACTTTGAACTTTATAAAAGGCTCAATATAAAATATATTATTTTAAGGATACATTTTGTAAATCTTCATGCGCTTCTCTCTGGAATAAATTTGAATATTATTGCTTTAAATGTTGATAGAGAGAATGATCTTAGAAAAATAGTGAGAATTGATTACTTGTGATAAGTTCACCAAAGCTGCTTTCTAAATTAATTTTTTCAAGCACTTTTCAAAGGTAATGAGACACCTCCAGGTGTTAATGGATTTAGGAAAGAATATCTGTGGAAATATACAGGAGAAAAAAAGCATTAAAACTAGTGTGTGTTTAGTCTGGCCTCAATGCATGGAAAACACACTACAAATCAATGTTTTGGCTTCTGTTGAAGCCAAACTGATGGACAAATAGTAGCCAAAAAGTACTTGTCTTAGTTGATCAAAGTTATTCCATGTTGGGAGAAGTTTTAGATTTGAAAATAAGAGTTTGTCTTGCATGACAGAAAAAAAAAAGTGGACTTCTTTTTCTTTCAGCTGACATATTCAAAAAGATATGCTTAGAAGCAACAAAGTGAATAATGAAATACTAAAAATTAAAGAATTATCAAAGTTAAATATTGAATTAACATTCCAAACAAAAGTATAGTAATTTCTAGCTAGAAGTATGATAAAACACGGGGGAAAAAGCTTAGGGGTGAAATATTCATCCATCATTCTGAATGATTAAATTGATTAGATTGTGAAAAAACACTCAAGGGAAATACTATGACCATAATTTGTCCCTCAGTAAAATGATGTTACACAGAACTCATCTCAGTCAGAGAACAGACTGTGCTAGGTGACTTCGTAGGAATTTTTTTGCCATTAATTTCAGTAGTTTTATAAACTCTGATATGTTGGCTAGCAACCCAACCATTTTTAATTCAAACACATGAGGATTTATTAATCTATCCAATATCTTTGTATAAACACCATTTCCCAAAGATGTGTACAATAGAAATGTAATCATTTATATAATATCAAATAAAACCCCTTAATTCTTATGCTGTGAAGATGGCAAATATTAAAGGCAATTTTAAACTTGGAATTGCAGTGGTAATGTGCTGTCTTGCACCATAGCAAAGGTCAAAGTCTTGTCAGAGCACTTGAAGTTAAAAAATTTGCAGTAATTTGAGCTGAGTATCCAATGAGAATGAAACAGGTGTTTTGACCTCACTACTCACTTGAAGCTCCGAAAGTGAGTTTTTAGGCCACCTACTAAATTCTGGCTTGCTATGCCTGTTGTTTTAATCACCTGCTGTTTTTTTAATCTCAGTAGACAGCTCAGTTTCACACAGCCACTCACTCATTTCCTCACAGCAAGATGGGAGAAAGATTTAGAAGGGTAAAAATAAGAAAATAAAGGGTTGATATAGAGAAAATTTAATAGGTAAAGTAATAGATGAGCACAGAAGCAAAGGAAATCAGGGAACTCGTTCGCTGTTTCCCTTTAGCAGACAGATGTTTAGCTATCTCCTGGAAAGCAAATTAAGAAGAAAATACCAGACAAAACCAGTACATAGCCTTACAAACCATATCTACTTCATTTCCACTCTCACTCCCTTTAGTTAGAAAAAACCTTGATGATGGAGTGACTACATCAGGGAACAAGGGAAAGGTTACAGATATCATTTATCTGGACTTCTGTAAAGACTTTGAATTGGTCCCCCACAATATCCTACTCTCTCAAGAGTCTGTACTGGGACCATTCTTACTTACTGTTTTAAATTATGACATAGACAAAGGGATCGAGTGCAGATGACACTAAGTTGAGTGATGCAGTTGACACACTTGAAGAACAGAATGCACTCCAGAGGACCTAGACAAGCTCAAGAAGTGGGCCCATGGGAATCTCATGTGACTTAACAAGACCAAGTGCAAGGTGCTTCACCTGGGTCAGGGCAACTCCCAGTTGTATCAGTACAGGTTGTGGGATGAAATAATTGAGAGCAGTCTTAATGAGAAGGACTTGGGAGTGCTGGTAGATGAGAGGTTGGACGTGAGCTGCCAATGTGCAGTTGCAGCCCAGAAGGCTGCAAGTCCTGGGCTGCTTCAAAATAAGTGGGGCTAGCAGGCCGAGGGAGGTGATTCTACTCCTGTACTCCACTCTTGTGCAGTCCCACTTGGAGTGCTGCACCCAGCTCTGGGGTCCTCAACACATGAAGGACATTGACCTGTTGGAGCAAGTCTAGAGGAGAGCCATCTAGTTGATCAGAGGGATGGAGCACCTCTTCTATGAGGAAAGGTTGAGAGAATTGGGTTAGTTCAGTGCGGAGAAGAGAAGGCTTAGGGGTGAGCTGGTTTCAGCCTTCCAGTACCTGAAGGGAGACTAAAAGAAAGATGGAGATAGACTATTTACAAGAACATGGGGAATTCCTTAAAACTGAAAGAGAATATAATTAGAGCAGATATCAGGAAAAAATTGTTTACCGTGAGGCTGGTGAGTAACTGCAACAGGCTGCCCAGAGAAGTTGAGTATGCCACACTCCTGGAAAAATTCAAGGACGGGTTGGACAGGTCTCTGAGCAACCTGGCCTAGTGAAAGATGTCCCTTTCCATGGCAGGTAGGGCTGGAACTAGATGATGTTTAAAGGTCCCTTTCAACATAGGCCATTCTATGATTCTATGATTTCCATTTCCTTGAAATCAGAAGAGGAAAGAATAAAATACAGAAAAGTTGAAACATTATGTAGGAATCAAAATTCTTCAGAGTTATAGTTTATGTATACACTTTGTGTATAGATACTTCATACCTGTCTGATGAAAATTCATTGTTTTTATCTATAAACATACTATAGCGAGAAGGTGAGATGTGTATTCGGATTTCATCACAATAACTAATTTTCTGACTCACTATATACCATACATTCCCAAAGAGGACTAAAACAGAAGCATTGCATCCTTTAATTCCTTTGTAAAAGCAGTAACTGAAAATTTCTGTATTCCATTTAATGTTTACCTTTTTTTTCTAGAATGATTTTTTTTCTACTTATAAGAATGAAAAGCAAGAAAAACTAACAATACCAGCTGCACAAAGCAGCTACATTTATATCCCTAGTCTTAAGTGTGAAGCTCTTATCAGATCTCAATTTGTTTCTAACAGATGTAGGATTATGTTACATTACACTTATTGATTTTAGCAACTTTTATATGCAAGCACTGCTTGGTACGTGACATTGCAGAGGCATTGGCTCATTTTGGTAAAAGGTGATGAAAAAGTCTTGTCTTGGATCAAAACTATGTACAGTGACACTTCCATATGTATTTAAGTTTCTTCATATTACTAGTGGAAAGTTAATAATGCTGATGATATTATAGATGAAATCACTACAGCCAACTGAACATAGGCAGATTACAGTTCAGTTCTTGAACACGTGTCAGAAGTGTTCATACAGCCCAGTGTGAAAGGGAGATATACCTTGATACAGGACTGTTTAGCCTAGAGAAGGCTTAGCGGGGAACTCATCAATGTATGGAAATACCTGAAGAAAGGGAGAAAGAGGAAGGGGCCAAGTTCTTTTCAATGATGCTCAGTCACAGTACAAGAGGCAACAGGCACAAACGTCCCGTATAAATCAGGAAACACTTACTGTCAATGATAACATCAGCACAGGTTGTCCAGGGAAGGTATGGAATCTCCATCTTTGGAGTCATTCAAAAGTTGTCTGGATATAGTCCTGGGTAACTGGCTCTGGTTGGCCTTGCATGATGAGGTGGGTTAGGCTAGATGACCATCAGAGGTCCCTTCCAACTTCAATCATGCTGTGATTCTGTGAGATTCTAGGAAAATCTAAGGATTTAAAAAAAAAAAGGGCTCTGTGACAAGGAAATATCTAAATTTATAGCATTAATTATAAGCTAATAATAAATAAAGTATCAAGTGATTATAACAAGAGAGAAAACTAAAAAAAAATTTTTAAAATATTGCCAAGATTATTTTGCTGTATAGTACTGGTAATTCTAAAAAGGACTCATGTAAAAAGTTCCCATACAATGGTATAAAAACATTTATTTCCATAAGCCAGTCTTGGTGTAAAAAAACCCACTTGAAACTACACCTTTACATAATAAAATATCTTCTTTCTTTTAAGATTACTTTATTTCTAAAACATTATTTTGATTTCACACTAACTATAAATTGCTAGAATCAACTGATATTGGCAGAAAGAAAAATTACTCTTCATTTGTTACTGCATTTACTTTCAGGTTTTTTATAATAAACTTATACTTTAATACTTCTATACTTATGTCTTCTAATAAATTTTGAACATAGTGAACTTTGATTGGATTTTACAGAAATACAGAAAATTGAAAATGTGTTATATTTTATTATATCATAAAAGAGTTGATTAAGTAGATTAGAGTGACCTTTTGCACCATATTCACAGAAGTAAAGGCTGTATCAAACCACATTGAACACCAGACAGCCTGCAGAGTAGAGCATCATTACAGACATCAAAACCACAGGAGAAGTCTAATCAGTTGTTGTACCTTAGATGTTATGCACCCATCCAGCCCATAGCCCAGATTCAAAGTCACTCAGGGAATCTAAACAAGGAAAGTAGGAGGTTTTAGTTTTGCTACCAACAAGCCAGATTTGCTTTTCTCAGAATTTGTCCTTAGTATATGATACTGAAACATCCCTTTAGCTTTAACAATCTAAGAGACACATTTTGTTTTCTGTTCTATGTTAGTCAACAGATTCAACTTTAAACAAGTAACTAAACTGAGAAAACAACGCAAAGCAAAACAATCAGCTTTTCCATACTGAATAATGTATCCACTTTAATTTTTGCAGCTAATATTTAAGAACTCACTTTTGTTGCCATTTTTCACAGCTTCTTCAAAAACTATTTGCCACAAACCTTACTGATCACGCTCCTCACAGTATTATTTTTGGACATCAAGGAAAGCACTCTGATCTGTCAAAAAAGTAAGGATTATGTGTTATGAACTCTACATAGCTTATTTTCATCAGTTTTCAATCATTCATATACATTTTGAAGGACACGTTGATATATTTATTTTTTTGTTAGCAAGATAAAAAGAAAAGTTAAACTTCTATAGCATTGCTGGTTTGAAGCTCTCCAATCTTTCAAAACTCTTGAAAAAACAGATGGAAAAATACACAAAGCATAGAATTTTAATAAATAATTGATACAACATTGAGTGATAATGGATTCATATATCCTAAACTTTATAATACTGTAAATCAGGGAAAAAAAAAACCTTCATTGGTGATATTTTATCAGTGATGTCACATACCAAATATATATTAAGAAAAAATGGAGCCTAAGACATGCAGTTTTTACTGGTCATAATACTTCTAAAAACTTAGATAGGTTCTGTTTCCTCACACTAAGTACGGTTTGCTATAAACTTTATTCTGATAAGGTTCTCAGGAAACGTAAAAAGATAGTATTTTAAGGTTAGGC
This sequence comes from Sclerurus mexicanus, assembly GCA_013396755.1. Classification (NCBI taxonomy): domain Eukaryota; kingdom Metazoa; phylum Chordata; class Aves; order Passeriformes; family Furnariidae; genus Sclerurus; species Sclerurus mexicanus. Next base: position 463,713 of record VWZF01007011.1, on the reverse strand, counting down.
TCAGTCTTTTGTATTTAAGACACAGTATTGAAAAAAAACAACTGCGTTTCTGGATTACAAAAATATGCAGATAATGCTCTTAAAAAAGACCCAGCTATGGCCATGTAGAAAGTGTCAGTGAGTAACGACTGAATTCTCACAAAAACATTTCTATAACATACATAATAATAAAATGGAGAGAGAAATAAAACAAAATTCTCCAGGAACTGTGCATCACTAACTTAATATCTATTTTGGAGGACTAGAATATGTTAGCCATAATTTAAGGTATTATACAATACTATTTGTAACTTCTGTATGCAACATTTAAAAAAAACAAGTCAAGACCTGAAATGACAAGTTCACAGATGGTGTAGCAGAACATATTGACCAGCCAGATGAATAGAGACAGGTCTGGAGTATGTAAGAGGAGATTTATATGGAATAGTAATCCTTATTATAAATGATTTTGAGGGGATTCTACATTAATCAGACATCACCCATATAGGATTAGATATTATTCTCATCTTCTTTTCTGTGAACAAAATACAAAATAACCTTGAGTAACCCTTCATCATAGCACTACTGTGGTTTCATGTCTCATTGAGGCTTTTTGTATAGTCTATGTATAACCTGAAAGAAAAAAAAAAAAAAAAAAAGAAGAAAAAAAAAATTAAAAAAGAATGATCCTAAAGACTTATGGAAAATCATCACAGACAGTAGATTTTGCCTTAGAACTACCCAAATTCAACATTCCTTCTATCATAAAATTGAATGGGAATTTATGAAATTTGTGACAGAAGAAAAAAAAAGTATTGATATAAAGAGACATATTTTGTTAAAATAAAAACAGAATCATAAAATCATAGAATGTTAAGGCCTGGAATGGACCTTAAACATCATCTTGTCCTAACCCACTCTACCCTGGGGGGGCAAATCTTCCACTACACCAGGGTACTCAAGGCCTTATCCCACTCAACGACAGAACACTATCAGGGTTAGGGCATCCACAACCTCCTGGGGTGAGCTGTTCCAGTGTCTCACCACCATCACAGTAAAAAATTTCTTCCTGATATCTAACCTTTCAATTTGTACCCATTACTCCTCGTCCTATCACTACAGTTCTTGACCAAGAGTCCCTCTCTCTGGCTTCCCAGCAGGCCCCTTTCAGATACTGGAATAGGGTCTCCATGAAACCTCTTCTCCAGGCTGAACAGCCCTGGATTTCTCAGCCCGTCTTCATAGAAGAGGTGCTCGAGTCCTCTTATCATCTTCATGGCTCTGCTCTGGATTTGCTCCAACAGTTCCATGATGTTAGGGGCACAACTGTGCACAGTACTCCAGGTGGGGTCTCACAAGAGCAGAGTAGAATCACCTCCTTCAAACTGCTGGCCATGTTGCTTTTCATGCAGTCCAGGATTCATTTGAATTTCTGGGCTGTGAGTGCACACTGCTGGCTCATAATTTTCATTAACCATCACCCCCAATTCCTTCTCCAGAGAGCTAGTCTCAGTCAGTGCTCTTCCCAACATGTCTAGGACTGCCACCATGCAGGTGTAGGACCTTGTACTTAATTTTGTTGAATTTCATGAGATTTGCACAGACCCACCTCTCAAGCCTATCAAGGTCCCTCTGGATGACATCCCTTCCCTTCAGGGTGTTGACTGGACAACACAGCTTGATGTTGTCCACAAATTTGCTGAGGGTGTTATTCTGACTTTAGAGATGGACAAAAATGGAAAAGACATTCATTACTGACAATCTTTCCAGAAACTTTTTAAGAAATATGACTATAGCCATTAAGTACAAGACTGCTGAAAAAAATAATTTTGCAAAAGTAGAAGTATGAAATATTTAACAAAGATTAGAATTATAAAGCATGACAGCTCCACTCAAACCCAAGAATTAATGTCTTCTACACAGAATTGAAATGCAATAGCTGCATAAAATTTGAGTGGGTTGAAGCAGTCAGTCTGACCTTTTTCCAATTAAATGGGTTTAAACCTTATGATCAAAGGTATTCAGGAATCAAATCAGAGATTAATGTCTAAACCAATTGATTTTTTTTTAATAATCATCAATAACTTCATTTTTATCTGAAATTGTAGAAATTAAACTTTTGTGGCAAATGACAAAAGGCAAGTAAGAGCATACTTGAGAATCCTCAACATACAAAAATGGCAGGAGCAAAATGTATTCCTTTCACAATATGAACTGAAAAGCATAAAATAAATTGTTAAAAAGAAAGTCCAAAAAATATCAACTAAAATATTACTGTTAAAATAGCAGGTGATTGCACACTCTGGAATTATTGTGGTGAAAATAGTTAAAAAGATAACTATGAATAACAGTAGTGTGAAAAAGCACTGATTTTTCTATGCATTTTACAATATTTTAGTGAATGGAGAAGGTGGTATGTAAATAGTATTTAGACAGGAATAAGCCATTTAGGACTTTCAGGATTCCTTTAATTTGGTTTAAATTTTGCTAATTCTCTGAATATTAATGTTCTTGGTTACCACAAGAAAGCAAGTGAACAAATAAATTTTGAATTTTCACCATTGTTCATGTAGTTTTTGTGGAAGGTGTTTTTGAAAGTCTTTTCAGAAACGTTCAACTCTTACTTCAGGGAAAAAAAATTCCCATGTTTTTTTTTCCCTTAGCCTTTCTAAACAAAAAAGAGACTGACATTTTCTTGTCATTCTGGTTACCTTGTATACCCAGAAGATGTAACCTTTTTTAGAGTATAGAAACATAAAGATAAAAAAAAAAAATATTTATCAGTAGCTAAAAGAAACTGAAGTATAAAAAATTAAGGGAATTGAACAATGGAAAAAGGCATCAGTCTTTGTAAAGATAAAAGATGAGTATAAAGGCTATTTAACAGTACCTCTAGCTTATATCTACCCGTCTAAATATATATTTGTGTGCATGCACATCTGTATGTGTGTAGTTGAGCAAGACATGCTCCAGGAATACATGTAAAGTATTTCAAGAAAAGATGGTCAGTCAGACCACAGGGTGTCTAAAGGAATCCTCCCTGCTGAAATGTGCTATCATGCCCATCCATTCCCCAACACCTGGCCTTCACACTCAAGTTAAAGCAGAATCAAAGTAGAAGTGCAGACAGGACACTTGAAGAGCATGTGAGTCTGGTAAATGGTGTGGAAGAAATTAATTAGAGATAGAAGGAAAGGAAAATACAGAGGTGAGACCTGGGAATAAAGCAAGTCTTAACATGCTGCTTTCTACCAAAGGAGATTATATATTTTTGATGAATGATATAGTCTCTTAATGCTGATGTTTGTTGATTTTGATAACTTTCTAAGCCTATTGAATAATAAAAATGTTCCGGTAAAAAGATTTATACCAGGCCAGTTCCTGGTAAGCTGAAATTCTATTTTCTCTGATGGATCAAAAAATTTAAACAGTTTAAGCACTTAGACATGTGTAGGGTCAAGGGTCAGTAATTTTTTTTTTCCTGAATATGACCACAATTTTTTTCTATGAATTGAGAGGCTGTGTGTGATCATTATTTTGTTACCAGGATTTTATATGTGGGAAATATAATTCAATTTCTAGCTTTATCTGCAATCCAAACTATATGTATTTTCAATGAAAGCTGTGTTTATGATGACACTGGCAGCAAAGCTCAAAGGTTTTTTTTAAAATATAAAATATAAATAAAAATATAAATAAGCATGAAAATATTAATATAGCTATAAATATTTTCAATGGAATAGTTTTTGTTATTTTGTCTGGACCATTAAAAACATGTCATTAAAATAAGTCATTAAAATAAATACATTTTGTTCAATAATGAATTTACTTTACAGGAATACAGTGCAAATTATTACATAGTTCAGGGAAAAATGTAATAGCCAAATATATAATATATAATGGACATAAAATTAATAATTCTTCACATCCATAGAAGAAGAAAAATTAATTAATGATTCATTTGGGGAATAAAAAAGGAAGTCTAACAATGACACTATTTAAACACTTCAAGGATCTTCCAGAAAGTGTCATTACTTTATCGACAATTTAGAAAAAAATTTGTCAGGCCATTTGCTGATAAGAAAGGTATAGTACAACCTTCTTTAGAGGAAACGAATTAAACAAGCTCTGAAGGAAACTTCCAGCTGCATTTACAAATCTGAGCCATCAGGGCCTCACATTTTGGTGACACACAGTGGTTTATGTGATACTTGCAATTTTTAACTTTTTGGGTTTTCTTCCATTATTTCTGACAAAAAAAAAAAATTGTTTTACTCCTTAAACAACATGAGTAAACTTGAAATCTCAGTTTAAGGCATTTGAAAATTATTTACCACTTAAGCTAAAGTGTAAATTAAAATATTTGCTGTCATTACAATGTTTCCTGTTGGCTTGTGAGAATGTGCAGAAACCATTTAAAATTAAATGTGTCCCAGTCTGTATGTAATGCAAACTGCCCCAGTTATTCTAGCAGAAAGCTGCTGCTTTGCAAAAGTAAACTTCTTCCAGTACCTCAGCTCATGGTTCTACAAAAATCCATGCTGTGATCAGATTTTTAGAATGGTTTGACTGGCTTTTTCACAATTACTGGGAAAGATTCTAAGACTTTTGTCTTTGAAAAAGATCCAGATTACCTTCCAAGAAGATTTAAGGACACTGCATCTCTACCTGAAGCCTTGAACTTTAACAGAAGGCACCTATAAATCACTCTTGGGAAATTTTGTAATGGCTTTGTAATAGTTGGGATGGGCAATATATTTGCAGATTGCAAGTGAAGAAACAGAGGAAGTTACAGACTTGTGAGAGGGAAAACACAATATGTCTCCTTCCTGAAACCGTCAGAGAAGAAATGAAGAGGTTCTGAGTCTGGAATTCGGGTAGAAAGCGAATGAGATCAGATAGTCTTTACAAAGCTTATAGCTCTTATTACACAGAGGAAAAGGTGCTCCCTTTATTTCTAACTATGTTGGTTTCTGTAGTGGTTCAAAGAATATAAAATAGTACAGTTTATTACCTGAAAGAGAACAGATATATTGAAGATGTGTGAGGATTAGCATTTTATGTAGGTTTTTAGTCATAACATTAACACATCCAATTTAGTGGCACCATTTTCAAGAAATAGAGACAGCAACTGTATACTTCATCTCTACATTTAGTGCAATAAGAGTTCTGGTTGGTGCAGCATTAAAAATAAGGAGGCATAACCTTTAGATCTTATCAGTACTGAGTTAGAGGTCAGGAATTTGAATTTTCAGTATCTGGAACTTTATTCAAAATGGTTTAGTTTGTTTTTGTTTTGTTTTGTTTTTTTCCGAACATGCAATATGCAGTGCTTAGGTTTTTCTTTCTAAAACAACAGTCACGTCATATTGCTTTGTTCCTGTTAATCAGTAATCTACAAAACTATGTATTGGAGTCACAGCATTTCTGATAGGTGGTACTATGTGCTGGACATGAGACTTTAATAAGAAAGGCAAACAGACTTTAAACTAAGGAATCTGAACCTAAGGGATATCAAAGTTTCTGATCTACTTTGTACACCCTTTGTGACATATGAAATTATACCAAATATCTAATATTAACAGACACAATATTTTTTATAATACAAATAGTATTGTTGCTTTTAATAATTCATAATGGTATCTTGAAGTACAGTATCTGTTACTCCTTTTGAACTAATCATATGCTCAGATTTATATAAATTCATGTGCTGAGCCAATCTCACTCTAGGAATATGTTTACAATCATTTTTTATATACATGAGGATTTTTGCAGCGTAAGGAAAGAAGCAAATCCTCTTTAAAATTTGTTAACAAAACCCCCCTAAAACAACAACAAAAATAAAAAACCAAACCAACCAACCAACTAAATAACACTCTCCCCACACACACCAACTTCATAATTTTAAAAGAAAAAAAGATTTTAATGTTTGTCCATAATTGAAATAAATTAATTACAGGAATGTGTGTGTCAATTACAATTCTACTTAAAAAAAACCCTCCATGTTCTCACTGAATTTTCTGGAACACAACCAGGCATCCCTGAATTTTTACCACAAATATTCAGGCATGATTCATCAGAGAAATTTGTTTCAAAATGTTACTAGGATAGGAGTTGCCATGTAAATTATGGCATTATTATCAGTGGTGTCATGCACATAAAACAAACCAAAAAAACCTGAAACCCAAACAATCCGCTCACCAAAAAAACAAATTCCATAATGACAGAAAAAAACACAAACAACAAAACCTCTTAAGCACCACAGAAACTATGAAAACCCCAAAATACTCCATGACTTTCCAAGGAATCTAACATGACCCATCTCCTCTCATTTAAAATTAATTTAATACCATGAAATGATTAATTAAGAATTACCTATGGACTAAAACAATGGAACTGCAGCTCTTTACAAGCAGAAAATGGAAACCAAAAATGTTTTTTCCTAGAATTTGACTCATTAATGATCCATCTTTATCCAAAGACAGATCAAACTGTTTCTTAATACATGTATTGTCAATTTTTTTGTTTGTAGGCAATGATGTAAAGGGTGTGGGGAGGGAGTAGGAAAGTGAAAAAAAAGGTCTAGTTTCTTATAAGCTGTTCCTCAGAGTGTTGTCTTATTCAGGTCACTGAGAAAAAATTATTACAGGCTACAAGTAATTATAAAGCTTTATATATATAGTTTTCTTTTTGCCAAATTAATATACTCTGAAAAATCCTTCAAGTCACCTCAGCCTACCATCTTAGTAGTAGAATGCAGAAAAAATAATTAAAATATACAAGTCTTTCTGAAGACATTACTTATTAATAAGCTTATTTTTCAGACACTTTGTAGTGCACTGTATATCCACACATATCACCTGCAGGACCTATGCTAGTCAAAAATCCACTCTCCTTTCAAACTCCAATATTAATTCTTAAATTATTTATGTGGTTTATAAAATAGTCTCACTGAACTGTAGTATGCAGTGTTATTCAACTAACTCAATTACACCAGGAATACAAAATACAATATTAAGTATTTGTGAGTTTGAACTTTTCCTCTTTTAATAGCTTCTCAGCAGTAATATTTGGGACAGGGAAATCTTCCTATAAGTGTAATAGCAACCACGACAATTCAAGACCAGATTGGATGGGGCTCTGAGCTACCTAATGTAGTGGGTGGTATCTGTTCCCATGGCAGAGCTTCCCTAGAACTAGATGGTCTTTAAAGTCTCTTCTAACCCAAACCATTCTGTGATTCTGATTATAAACTCCCTTATATTCTTCTGTTTAGGCTGTAAAACAAAAAACAGTGTAAAAGCAAGCCTCTATAAAATGAAATTCTGTTGCCTTTGTGCGACCATCATTTCCTCTGTAAAAGCAAGGCAACAATGGGAATTTCTGCTGTATCTGAATTTCAGATTTAGGCAAATATATCACAGTCCACTGCATGAAATTCGGTTTAAAAATTAATTTTTAATATATTAACTTATTTCTTTGTCTTACCAGAAAAGCATTATTTTTCAAGATGGCTGTTTCAAAGATGGACCTTACACATCATGTTGCAGGACAATGTCCAGCAGCCCACATGCATCATCAGCTTGTAAATCAACTGTAGGCATATAAAGGGGTAAATTTTCATAAAATATATTCATTGCATGGGTTGCAAATATAAAAATGCATATTTAGGACTTTTTAAAGAATTCTAACTAAAAGATTAGAAAGATTGTAGGAAGCCAAGCTGATAAGTATGACCAATACTTATGAATATCAATGGATAGTGTATGACTGTGTCAGTAATTAATATTTATATGAGTTAGTATGGTCACACACATATTAATGTACACACCTCAAATACCAGAGACAGCAGAAATTTTAGATGCATTTAATACATCTGTTATGGACTGGCAACATAAACATCCAGTTGTAATTCACAGAGGCAGTAGTGGGAAAGGGAGCACATCACACATTTCTGTAAGATGAAGATAAGTGCATAAGCCACAGTGATGGAGATAAGAAGCTTTGATTTCTGGAGGGCTTTTTTTCAGTACAAAAAGGTATTGAGAAGAAGTTTGTTGAAAGATAAAGCATAATTAGATAAAAAAGTAGAAAAATAACCCCAAGCTTGAAGCAATTTATAACTTAACTGAATTCTGAAGACCTTTTCAAACAGAAGATCTCATTTCCCAAGTGATGAGCACTTCTGTACTGCATAATATTTCCCCTTATTTAGATATTTTGATTAACTAACTTGTTTTCATAACATGAGCAGAAATTAGGATTGCTAATTACTCTGAATTAACAAAGGTAATTAATGTATCCATAATATGCAATAACTCATAAAAAAATGCTGAAAAAATTATTACTTTGAATACTGGAATTAAGAAGACTAGGTGCAAATTTTCCATTTTCTGACACCTTGCATAAGTATGTTCTGGTGAACCTATAATAATGTTTTACTAATGATTAATTACAGTCATATCTCATATCAAATTCTACCTTCAGCTCACTGATGAAGAACTCCTTAACCTTGTTGCTGCACGATCAGGGCTTGGAAATTTTGGCACAAAATTGAGGCCCTAAGCTATAAATCTTAGCAAAAATAATGAGGATTAGATATGTAAGTACCTTCTGCAAGGTATTGTAAGGATTCAAATCATGTCTACTCTGAGCAAAGGAGTATGGTACAAAGGTTTGAGTTGCAATACACAGTACTAGGCAGATGTGTTGGTTCATCTATTTGAACTATTGTGACACTGAATAGAAATTAAAAAGTTCTTCCTGCACTCTGTAGGATAAAGACACACAAACTTTGAAAAGAAGCAAAAAAATTCAACATGGAAATGTGGAGCAATGTATTTTGTGAGACTAAATAGCCCTGCCTCTTCTGGGGAAGGAGTGAAAGTCCACTGTTCATCCTGTCATTCAACCCTCCTGTGCTCTAGAATGTGAGGATAACCTACTTCTCTGAGAAGAAATTAAAAGCAATACTTTATGTGGAAAACAACTAAAGGATGACCTTGATTAGCAGAGAAAAGGCCACTGTGTCACACTTAGCTCATTGTCTGAAAGAAGTACTGCTAAGGAATCTCCAAAAAACACCATGTTATTTTTTTTTTTAAATGCAATGATGTAATAAAACAGATCCAGAGTTGTTTATTTAAATTGCTGGTTGCAATTATTTCATGCATTACAAGTGTTTAATTTGAGATTATTACTGTAACAGTCAGGTCTAAACTCATTACAGTGTATTATATTTCATTTAAATGATAAAAGTACGAAGTAGAACATATTTGCTGCCAAAGCTTTAAGGAAATCAGACTACTGAACTAGCAAAAGTCACTGGGTATGCAGACAGAAGCAGTCTGTTGAAGTGCTAAACCACTTCTGACAGCATCTGCTCCTTCTCCAGGTGCGGAGAGAACATTTTATTTATTCTAAGTTTTCTGAGTAGATCAATTCATTGACTGGTTTGCTCAGACTTGAGAAACCAAATCAGAAAGAAAAAGAAGTAAAGCAGTGTGTAGGTAGACTGAGAAAGCAATAATGATATATACTGGTCCTAAAATCTTAGGTGATAAAGTGATCAGAACTGTTATCTGATCCTCCATCAGCAGTCTAAATATATTATAAGGAACACTGAAAAACAGGTGCATTTCCACCAAGTTCTTTAATCCTGAAAGACAAAAATCTGCTCCTCAAATATATCTCTCTTTGCAAATTTCAAGTACTTCTTATGTATTTTCTCTTCAGTCTCTTTCTTAGCTTTGAAAATATATTTTTTTCTTCCATGTACCAAATGGTTGTTGCTTTTAAGTAATACTGAAAACTCATGAGTGGTATTGATGTAATTTCTTCACTAAAGTCCCTGGCAAAGATACCAATGAATAACAGTGATAGAACAAGATTGATTTCAAGAGTTTGTAAAAAGTAATTGATTGAAATATGAATCTGCTGATGCAAACGTCATATAAATTTTTAACTGTGGTATTAGGAAAGGAAGATAAGTTCCATGTTCCAGAAAAAAAGATATAAATTTAACAGGAAGAGAAAAAAACATGGAGTTGGAATGAGGATCAAACCAGGATGAATGATCTCACTATCTGAAAGCTGCCAAAATGCCCAAGCCAAATGAAGCTTTAAACTGAAGTGAGCAGGAAAAAAAATAGGCAACTGTTAGAAGTATATCCAAAAACTTATTGAGAGCTTGAAAAATAATGTGAGCAGAGTAAGTTAAATATTGTCACAGTTTGTAGAAAGTGATTTAACATGGCTCTAGTAAAATAGTCTCGGAAGACCAATAACCTTCACTGCAGTATACTGAATATAAACTTGGATCAGGTACAACCTGAAAACACCAAGAGTGCTTTGACATTAATTAAGGGTATTTAGCATTGATCTTTAAGAAAAAAGTCTACTAAATTGAGGTTAGAAAGGAGGTTGTTTTGTTTAGATATCAAAAACAATTGGTGAGATAAAAGCTATGAATATCCTTTAGAGTATCTTGCTTTTAGAGAAAGTTTTGCTATGATAAAACCCCAAAGATTGGTAACTAACATTTATTTGTGAAGGGATCAATAAGGAAGAAATACAGTGCACCTGGGAAGGTAAAGGCATGCAAATAATCAGAGCACTATGGTAAAGAGTAGTTGAAAATGGAGAAACTTGCAGTGAAAATATAGGTAATGGGTAGTGTACTGACTCAGGAATTTGTGCTAAGGGAGTCAAATCTGGTTGGAGCACATAAGTATAAGTGAGAGTATAGTTAAAAACAATGTGTGCATATCATGTGCTCCATCTTTAACAAAGATTTTTTTCTGTACAAAAGAGTGGATTTATTCCAGTGCGATGACAATGATACTTGCAGGTGTTCAGGTTTAAATACTACTGGTGTTTGTTGTAAAGCTGAAAATCCAGATAAATCTGTTAGATACATAGCAACACACATGTCATTGTGTTTCATCTATTTACATTATATTTATAATTTGTATTTCATTACACTGTGTGTTTGATACAGCTTCCATTTTATTATTGTGGTGACTGTCATTTTTTCTGGCCTCTTAAAAGGAGACAGATTTTAACTATGACATATATTCTTGAACACCACTGGTAGACTTTGTTATGTTTTTGTTTTTTTTTTTCAGTTACTTATATTGTAACTTGTATTAGAGATGGTCAGCCTCCCACTGGCCACATCTGCTTTCAATTCATAAGCAGTTGGTGTAAGTCATGCATCATCAGCATTTTGTTTGCTTGCCATTCTGCTTCATCTGGGAAGCCATTTTATGAAGTAATAGAAGCAGAAAATAGGTACACTCCCTCTTTAAGTTTTCAGCAGGGATGCTGCTTTTTGTAACTTCTGTAAATTGCACCATTAAATTGCATATGTTGGCCTGTTGGGTGCCCCTAATTAAATAAATAAGGAAAAGCACACATAAACTTCATGAACTGATTAACTTAGTAAAACTTCCCGTAAAATAAAACAGCAGACTATATTGCTTCCCAACTTTAATTTTTATTTTGGTCTCATTTCAACCAGCTTAAAAACTGATAAGCTATGTAGAAACATAGTATATCATACCAATTATGTTTAGTGACACAAGTACACACTACATATAACAAACATACAAGTTCCCTTTGGGTCATACCCTTCCTTTTTCAAATATGAGTTGGAAACTATCAGAGTAATTTCAATGAGTTGTTGAAGAGAGAAGGTAAATTTCCTAAGGAGAAATAAAAATTGATCAAATAATAAAAATGGGCTAAATTAGTATGAGTTTTAGCTCGAATGGAGTTAATTTTCTTCTTAGAGTGCCATGTTTTGAACTTTGTATGAGAATGTTAATATTTAGTTGTTAAGTACTGCTTTACTCTAAATCAAGGACTTTTCAGTTTCCTATGCTCTTCCAGCAAGTAGGTACATAAGAACCCAGAAGGGAACATGGCCAGGGCAGCTGACCAGAACTGGTCAAAGGGATATTCCATACCAAAATGCATCATGCTCAGTATATAAATTGGGGACAGTTGTCTGTGAGGGGCCAGTTGCTGCCTGGGAACAGAGTGGGCATCAACCAGCAGGTGATGAACAATTGTATTGTGCATCACTTGTTTCTTGGGTTTCTTTTCTCTCTCTCTTCCTCTCCTTTTCATTACAATTATATTATTATTGTTGTTATCTTTATTGTTATTTATATAATTTACATTTTTACAATTATTAAACTGTTTTTCTCTCAGCCCATGTGTTTTACCTTTTTCTGATTTTCCTCCCTATTTCACTGGAGGGGCAGGGGAGTGAGTAAGTGAGTGAGTGAGTGAGTGGCATTTAGTTGTCATAAATCATGACAATTATGAATTTGCTTGTGTTTTTTCCTTAAAAAATTATTTTGTGAAATAAATTATTCAAATAAAACTTGAAACAATATGAATTTAAACTCCATAGGAAAAACATCCTAGAGTTCTGTTATATGAACAATTCCCTAATACAAAGCATGATATAGCATATTTGCTTTTATTTGATCAAAACCAGAGAAAATATTGGGACTCCTGTGTATTTTACTTCCTTTTTGAGCTCAGAGAAAGGACCATAATTTTATATCTAAATCACAGTTGTAGGGAGGCACTTCTTTTTTTTTTTTTTTTCCCCACAAGTATACATACTTTTTTCTGAGGTGAAGTTTAATAGAGAGCAGTGATCCATTTGGAGTGCTGGGACAGATGGAGGTAGTGACATGAAGGATGAAGCCATCAGCATTGAACCGTAGAGGTTTATGATCAGCAAATTTGAGCTCTGAGAATTTTTACAGCATAGTATCTACATTTCTGGAGATTTTCCATAGAGAAATTAAAAATTAGAAGCTTGAAAGAAATTAGAATTGAATGGACTTGAGTTGATATTCTAATCACTATTATTTCATTATTTATTCCTGTTTTAAATCAGCAAATAGAGTTATTCTTTCCCCACTTGAAATCTGAAAAATTGTATGAATGAAATGTGAAATTCATGGTTGTTCTGGTTCCTTAATTTGAAGCAAGCCAAGTCTTTATGTAGGTTTTGCAGTGTTTTGTTCTGGTTGGATTGACTGAAAAGTCTATGTATAGAGCAAATCTGTGGCCTTACATAGGAGCTAATGTTCTCACTGAAGGATTTGTCCAGCAGTTCATGGGCCAAGGAAGTACGTCTCTTGCACATGTGAATAACGGAGTATTCTTGCTCATATGACATATCTATTTGGCCTCAATGAAGAATTTATAATCACTAGAAAGAAGAGCATATTTAAAAAAACCCCAACATCTATATATTTCTGTATGTCGATCCTTAAATGAATTAAACAGCACCTTAGGAAAACAACTATTGTTTATGACTGATAACTAAAGGAGTTCACCTGATTAGTTAAGACTGACAGAAATATAAAATTAGAGAAGATTAGTCTACTTTCAGAGAAACTATATGAGAAAATACCCAACCCAATTAAAACCCAACAAAAAAAAAACCCCAAGCACAACAAACAACCCAACCCAAAAAAACCCACAAAACACTAAATAATCCAAAAGTCTGTAATTTTAAGTGCCTTTAACACAATGAACCATAAATCTCTGTCTGTTTAGGTATGGCTGAGTGTCTTAAATATGAGATTAGGCATATTTAGTGTATAGCATTAAAAGCACTCTAGTCCTCATAATCAAGTAGAATGAATTGTAAGTGAAATCTATATTTTTTGTGTATCACAGTTCTTGTTTTTTCTTGCATGTTTCATGATAGATTCATGTTAGTTTACTAAAAACTTTCCTCTCAGCATTCTGAGGGCTGCACTGTATAAACTGATGATGAATAATACAGTAGTCACAATACTAGTCTTTATCTTCATATTATTTTTAAGAGTCTTAATATATGGCATTTTCATTTTAGAATGATGCATATTCCTAATAAAGACAATATACCTGCAACTAAAATGGTTTTAATTATTGAGTCTAATGGAGTTTAATTCTTTTGATATTGGATAGATAATGCAATCAAATAAATGTACAATTTCACATAATTAAAATGCATTCTAAATGTTACTTTTGTTTGGATTGATTTTGTGGGGTTTTGTTGGTTTTTTTTTTTTCCTCAAGACTATTTTTATGAGGTCATTTACAGACATAATAATGAGTGAATGTGACTTCTTTTATAGCTAAGGCAAATGAAGCATATCTTCAATTAGAAACTTTTGAAAATGTACTGTGGTAACCTACTGAGAATGGAATTGCTTTTCTTCACAGCTTCACACCCGCCACTCTTTAGAAGATCGTGGCTGTAGACAAGTTCTGCAAGTGCAATATCATTCTCTTCGAGTATTTTCAGCCACTGTGTGCTTCAAATTGTCTATGTGATGTGTAGTTTGGTATATTTCACAAATATATATGTGCTTGCTTTACTTAGGTACCCACATTACTTTTGCTAAGTTTTTCTGAAAAATGTAGTTAAGTAAGAACAGCTGTTTGTATAGACATAACCATAATGATTCGCTCTCTACATATAGGTGGAAGCAAGTTTTCAAATTGTTTGTCATGCTCCAGCAGGAATTCCCTCTACAAGGTGAACAGCACAGCAGTTCTCAGTGTGGTGCACACCAGTAAACTTAATCTCTTTCTATGCCCTTATGTATATTATTTAAATTTCTGATTTGATATATATTATTCATAGTAGTAAAATGTATTTATTTCAAAAACAGAAAGACCAATTATAGCTGAAATGTATTTAAAAAGAGAAAAAGAGACTTTAACAATGCAGTGGTTTATGTTCGTACAACAGGCTCGTACTGGCAGTTGGAATCATTAAGACACAGTAAGACATAGTAAGATAAATTTAGTGTCAAGAATCAAATTACAGTTAAAGGCCAAAACCCCACTGATATTCTCAAAGAATTGCATATGGAAGCTTTCAAACATTTTCATGCATAACCAATAATTAAGGTTTTATAGAGTTGCTTTTAAATTCTCAGGGTCAAATCAGGCAATCATATATATAATCCCTCAGTATTTTCTCATATGCAGTTACTTTTGCTTATTAAACTGCTNGGAAAGGAAAGGAAAGGGAAAAGATTTGAATAGATATAGTTCAGAATTTATCTTTGTCTAGATAAGATTGTACAAGGGTGGAACAGTATTAAGATCTATCATGTGGGATACTAGAAAACATCATGACTCCTAAATAAGTAAGTTGGATATTTCTCATTGTTCCAAAAGTGAACATGTTTCTGTTGCAGACAACAGACATGTCTGGTTCTCCAGGTTTCCTTATGATTTAGCTCTCATTTAAATGTCTGACTTGTTGCAAAATAGCAGTGTTGTATATAAAATTGCAGAAACTTTTCCACTGTTTTAGGACATGATGTAATGAGAATACCTGATTATTTTGTTCTTCCACATAAAATGAACTAATGTATGTGCATACATATATATAGAAGTATACAAATATGTTCATAAATATAGTGATAAGATTTATTTTAATTATTCAGTTCTAATTTGATGGATTTTTTATAAAAGCTCTAGCTTTTATTAAAAAAAAAAACCCAAAAACCAAAAAACAAAGCAAACAAAAAAAACCCCAAAAAACCACAGAAAACCCATTACAGTTAGCATATGTGTTTTACCAACAAAATAGCAAGACAAAGCACTAAGTTTAAGTTGAAAGTGAAAATCTGAAATATTCTCACTGTTTACCACAGTAAGGCTTTTCAGAACTTGTAAGGCATACTACTACTGATTTCTTAATATTTACCATTAAACAGGAATCANAAAAAAAAAAAGATAATACTAGCAATCTGAATAACTCTACGATAAAGCTGTAACACTTTTGATGTCTCTTACTTTCCCCAACACAATTCCTGTACACAGTTAGGAGCATCAAGAACAATTCCGGCCGATTACTGTGTGTGTAACCTACCTGTTTGATCAGCTCGTAAAGTTCAATAACAAGGATGTGGATAAACACTGTCAGTTGACTGCAGAGAAAAAGGACAAGCTCTGACATTATTCAGTGTATTAGTACAGANTGATGTAATGAGAATACCTGATTATTTTGTTCTTCCACATAAAATGAACTAATGTATGTGCATACATATATATAGAAGTATACAAATATGTTCATAAATATAGTGATAAGATTTATTTTAATTATTCAGTTCTAATTTGATGGATTTTTTATAAAAGCTCTAGCTTTTATTAAAAAAAAAAACCCAAAAACCAAAAAACAAAGCAAACAAAAAAAACCCCAAAAAACCACAGAAAACCCATTACAGTTAGCATATGTGTTTTACCAACAAAATAGCAAGACAAAGCACTAAGTTTAAGTTGAAAGTGAAAATCTGAAATATTCTCACTGTTTACCACAGTAAGGCTTTTCAGAACTTGTAAGGCATACTACTACTGATTTCTTAATATTTACCATTAAACAGGAATCATATTGAAGACATATTGAAGTATTCAAACAATCCAGAAAACCATTATAAACATCACTTCATATTCATAGCTACCTAGAGTAAAACAGCATCTACTTACTTTATTTCATCCATTTAATAACAATGATTTTTAAAATTAATTCTAGGAATTTAAATTAACTGAAGTTTGCTTCAGTAGAAGATCAGTAGTTTCTGGGGGTTTTCAGGTGATACTCATGTCCTATTTTGATGATAATTCTATTTGTTTACACAGGCCCTTTGTTCTGTAGTAGCTATTACAAAGACTGATAGCTTGATGCTCACTCTGCTTCTATTAAGGTTGATGACAATAAGATTATAAAGAGGATTGAAGGACTGGATATAACAGTTTCTAAATATTTCTTCAGAGAAACAATACTGTTGGGTATTTTTAAAGGAAAATGATCAAAACTACTCTCTGCTAATTCAATAGCAAATATTTTTTAATTTATAAAGCATTCATTATATTTCTGCAAATGTACACACTAGGTTTTAGAAATATTGATACAGAGACTTTTATAAAGTGTTGAAAACATTGAAAGGACTGCAAACTTGAGCCATATGAATTGCAGACTCTACACTTCACAGAATATCACAGAATATGTTGAGTTGGAAGGGACCCACAAGGATCATTGAGTCCAACTCTTAGCCCTGTAATGAATTAATGCCAAGGGGTTTAATTTACTATGAATCAAAAAGAATTAGAAAATATAATTAGATGGTTCTTAAATCTGAAATACTGGAGGTGGAATTGCACTTGCACCACAAGGAAATCCAGATGCTAGAGCCAAACGTGAGTGCCGCAAGAGGTTCACTGCTGACCAGGAACCCTTCTGGAGGAAGGAAGATGCCTCACTCCAGGCTCCTGCTTCCTTTGAAGGATTATGCAAATACTTCCTGGCTTTCTGCAGGAGGAAGCTGAGTGCAGCAGACCCACAGCAATTAGTTTTCTGTTTCCAGTTTCCTTTAAAAAAAGCTGCTCAGTACTACAGGAAAATTGAAGAACCATCTGAACTTTGAAGGTCTGGCTAGTTGTTTGACCGTAATATTGAGAAGAAATTTTGTTAAAATAAAATGAGAAAAGGAAAACAAGTCAGGGTCTTGGAGAATGGGAACCTGGAGTATACTGCCTCTGAGGAGAACCTCACCTGCCCCAAGTGTATAATTTTTTATGAAAAAGACAGGTAGGTTTGTTTTTTTTTATTTTGTTGTTTCAATTGCACAAAGGCAAAAAATAGACAAAAGCATTGTACCATATTTGGGTGAAATAAATTTGACAGAAAGAGTAGTTTCATTTTTCAAAATTTATTTACTATAAATCTCATACACAATTTCTTCTGTGAGCCACCAACCTTCCCAGTTCCTAGAAGAACAATTAAAGATCTAAAATGTATGCTATAGAAGTTATGTCCTGCAAATACCTGATATCCATTATTCTTTTATTGTGTTGCTTTATAAGTATTGATCTCCTTAATGTGGAAGCAAATATATTTAAAATATTCACTGCACAGGAACAAGAAAGGATTCTCCTAGTTATAAGTAGACTAAAATAGTAAATTGTTTAAATGTAAGGTAGCATTCATTCCTCTTAACTATGCTGCAATTATATTGTAGCAATAAAGTTAATAATGTAGATCAAAGTATTAACTGATCTCTAAAAGTTATGCTTAAAGGGACATTATTATAAACATGAAACTAATAAGTTTGATGATATTTGTGTTCCCTTGGTAATAGAATTATAGTATGCAATCCACAACATTTGCTTTCAGGTGAACAGTTTGATATAAAATGCATATGTAAATCACATACGGAAATTGTCAGAATAGGTTTACATGAAAATTGAATCACATTTGTTATATTAGGACACAATGTCATTTACCATATGTCTTGCCGTGTGAAATTCAGTCAGAGTATTTGGCAAAGCTGAACAGTTCAGAAGCTGCATAATTAATACTTGCATCAGTGCTTGCTTGCAGGCATTGTTTGGGGAAATTTTAACATAATCTATACCTACTCATTTCTGCAACATGTTACCAAGCTATATGAATGCTTATGTAAACATACATCATAGAAACATATACCATAAGTACTCATCACTCTTAAAAGCCTGTCATTTGCTAAAGAAAGCTACCCAATTGTTAAGCATTTATTCAAATTTAATTTGGAATGTTTTTCTTACCTAGAAACCAGACTATGCATCTGTCATTTCCTTGTCATAAAAGACACAAAGAGGACGATAGTGTAGAAAATGAGAGAACAGAGAAAATAGAAATGGTTAAAATAGAGAAAAGAACAAGATAAGGCATCCAGAACTAAATGGAGAAAATATAGGAAAATCACTTTGGATAGAAATTTGTTCAAAATAGCAAATTAGACTGGGAGATGTGTTAAAGTGGAATGAGAGAAAACATCTTTTCGTTAACCATGTACAGTCTCCACTTTTGTCTTCACCTCAGGAGCTATGTGACATGGTGGGGACATGTTCTTCTGCAAATAAACTCAATAGTTCTGACTTATTCAAGCAAATAATAGAAAAATGGCAAATGTTCACTCCCAACACTACATTTTATTCAGCAATACTTGCAAAGAGTTGCCTTTTTGCACATGCTTAAGTGAACTTGGAAAATCAGAGTTTAACACTTTCACGAAAAAGGAATAAAGAACTTGTGTAGTGCCCTGCAAAGCCTTTCATGCATGAGACAAGTTCAGCATCAAGAGGAATACATGAGAATACATTAGTTCACTCAATCAATTTCTTTGAGTTGGGCTCCAGGGAGCTTATTTTTAAAGTGGCGTGCAGGAGGTCTTCAGTACGCACTGACATTTTGCTGAGGTGTATTGTTAATAAATAATTTGATTTGCGCACACATGTGCCTTACATGGCTTTAAAGATTTATTGCTTAATGGCTGATTTAACTTAGTAGGTGAATTGAAACAGAGTAACATGGGACCACTGCAGCTAAGTACAATATGGCAAATTTATCACTGCACAAGTTGGGTCTTAAACCTGTAAAAACCACAAAATTGTCTAACTTTAGGCCTAAAATTAGATACTTAAACTAAGATGCTCATTTCCATAGTGTCCTTATGGTCCTTATGGTTTAACTAGAATAGAGAAAAACTCAGAGAAGCAAAAAACTCCATTAAAGATTGATGTAGAGACAGAATCCATCAGTAAAACTAGAGGATAGAGCTAACCTCATCAAATCTGCCAAAAGGAGTGGTTTTGCCCTCTTCCCTGTGTCAGCATTGACATTTGTCTGACCCTCATCAGTGGTCTTGTTCAGGAGCTAAACCACTGTAAAACAACTTACTTGTTTGCTGAATGACTCTGCTCTGACCCAGCTCACTGAGCAGCAGACAGATGTCAATGCCATATGAAGGAAGTTGGGAGAGCAGATAAGGGAAGCAGGGTAGCCAGATGCTAGATCAGCATAGTGGTATGCGAAACTGCGGTCTTCCAGCCAAGATGTTAGAGCTTCTCTCTCATTCACACTGTTATAGGAAGATGAGCTTTCTAATTCAAATCCAATTTTAGTTGTCCAAAGTTAGGCTGTCCCTTCTCTCGTCTCAAATTTAAATAGCTGCACAAAAGCATAGTCCTGTTTGCTTCAACTTCTACTGCTGGCCTTGTTTCTCACAGCTTTTTTATTTTAATATTCCATCCATACCCTTTTCCCCTCCTAAGTCTCTAACATCCTTCCCAACCCCTCCAAGTTGTGGCCCCAACATTCATAAATGTAATACACAAAGAAACGAAAATACCTGGATTAATTATATGTCCAAATAATTAATTCCTGCTTGCTTATGTTCTAAACTTGTTTTTATTAACTCGTATTCCTCAATCAAAAAATCCCCTTTAGCTAACATTGATAACAGGAATGACAGCAAAAGCTCTTAACAAGAACGCAGTTATCAGCCTTTTTGGTTTTTTGGTGATTTCATTTAAAGGACTAAATTACTAGCAAATGACTCATTTTTATAAAGATGATTTTTGTCTTGCAGTCATTTGCTGCTTCACCACAAGATATGGTTTAAACTCTTATTCTTTTATTCAGTAGGTTTTCCCTCTATTCTTCTTATTTCTGGGAATCATTAGAACTTAAATATTAGCAATGTTAATAATACAAAGCACCTATCTTTATTGCAGGGATACTGTTCTGTCAAGTGAGGTATCTAACAGGTAGATGAAGTGAGAATGCCAGTGATAAATGTTTTACTGCCTACTTGGGAGACTTCCTCTACCATAAAGAATATTTCTGCAGTTATGAGGGAATGTGTCAATGACCAAAAAGGTTTCCCTCTTTTTCTTTTAGCTATGAACTCTACTTCTCTCCTTAGTACCTCACTACTTGCAAATAACATATCAGCTCAAGGCCTAACACATGAAATAATGTGAGAAAAAGTTATTTTCATGGTCTATATAAGAAGAAGGAAAGAGTCTGATTTTTATTTCATTGTAGTTACTCATTTTCATTGTGTTAAATTCAAGCAGAAACAATTTTCTGCACTATCTTTTAATGGCTACATTTTCAATTTTTGACCAGAAAGGCCAGTAGAGGGAGGAGTATAAAGAAAAAAGCCGTGATTTTTCACATTGTAATCATATAAACTATACAAGTTTACAGGTTCTTAAACTAGCATTTCACTAATGAAGGCAGACCTCAGTAATATTATATGTACCCATCAAATGTGACAGCAAAACTGCTATGATACCTTCCCTTTCTTCGATATGTTTGACTTTTGATCTCAGGAAGATGTAAAAGGAGATGAAACACAAATATAACCAGGGCAGAAAGTAAACAACCAACAATTTGAAGAGTTATCAAGTGCTTTGAAATTTAAATCTTTGATAAAGCAATGCTTGTCCATGGAATAATATTGAAATAACTGGGTCTTCCTTGCATAACAAGTCTACAACATGGATGAAATGAGAAGATGATAACCTGCAATATTCTTTATAAAATATTCTTTTCATCTTTCAGCTACAGAGGCAAATGTTTGTCAATTAAATCAGAATATGTAAAAGTTTAGTTGACAAATATGTAAGCAGGCATTAATTTCAATTTGTCTAAGAAAGAATTAAATTTGAAAAATACTAAGAAACTTTCATTAAATTCAAAGAACAATCTATTTAAAAGATCTACAAAAAGATAAAGTATATAGACAAATCAAAATATATTAAATAATGAATACAGTATTGTTGAGCTTACAAGGAAGATAAGAAGTGCTGGAATTAGTTTAATCAATTAATGTAAGCAATTTTAATTTGTTATTAGTGAGCAAAGTTGTGTACTTATGTCATTTTCTGTTAATCTTTTGTGAACCTTGCTTTCAACTAGTGACCAATATGGACAAAATGAAACATAAAAAAAATATCTTCTACACAGACCAAATGTATCTTCACATCATTTTCTGTGGAATACACAATCAAACACCTTAGCAGTTCACAGTGATAATTTGGTTTTTGCAGTTCCTTTCTGTTGCATGGAGACATTAATATCTTTATTTTACAAATACAGATCAGTATTCAACTAAGTATTTCCACTGATACTGAGAATCAGGTAAGTTGTCAAAATCATTAGCAGAACTAAATTAAACAATATTTTTCTTCAACTTAATAAAGGAAAATTGTAAAAATATTTGTTAAAACTATAGGAAATGGGTAGAAGTGCTTCCATTAGAAAGATCAGGTGTTAAACTGAGTAGATGCTTCTTTCAGCTCAGCCTATGGCAAATGGCTACAAGAAATAACATTACATTACAAGGATAAGTGTTGGCAGCTTTAGAATTATTAAATGGTTTAGAATTTGTAACTTGGGCATTTTTTTGAAGCTATTCTTTCAGGCTGATCTTCTATCAGACTCAGAACGAAAGCTCTCACTCTTTTTCTTGGGTACAGGGGATATGGAACAATTTCCTATTCTAGTAGTAAATTGATTTGAGAATCTAAAAGCTTTTGGGCATACATCTAAAAGAAATAGAAATCTATTATGTCATAGCCCTGGTCTTTCACTAAAAATAACTTTATTTTAATGTTACAGAGGAGAAGTGCTGGAAACCAAATTCTAGCAATTTCTGTATAAATGAGGATAAATTCTTATTTTAGCAAACCTTTCCTTTTTTTTTTTTTTTTTCCTACTCATAACTGCATTTTATCTTTAGGGGCTTTGCAGGCATTGTGAAAACTGCTTTCATTTTTTTCTTTTTTTAACATTTCCATTAAAAAAATTAAACTTTTAGGGTCTCCTAAGGCAGGTTAGCTTATAGATATAGCATAAAATGACAAATGATTATTGAGCTGGTTACAAACCCACACAGTTAGAAGTGCTGGCATTTTATCACTACTAATTATCTCCTTAGAACACTTCTTGATATAGCAAGCTATCAGCTTCATAATGCTGGTCCCAAACATCTACATTAATAACAGCGTGTGAGCAACATTCAATAGTGTGTCATAGAGTAAGCTAGAAGTGTGCAAAGGTTGTCATCATCTGTATTGATCCTTTTCCTCTCTGCCTTGCAAGAATCTACTTTATCTAACTAGACGTTTGCAGGTGCTATTTTGTTCACTGAAGGAAAAAAAAAACCAACAAAGCATCATGGGTTTAATCTCTGAAAGATAAGCTATGGTTGTTGTCATTAAAGGTACATGATTGTATGGTGGAGTTTATGCAAACTATACAATATTTATTAAACAATTATTTTCATGCAGAGTTCTAGCCATTTTCATTCCATTACCAACAGAATTATTTACATGTTTGAGCAGGTAGCTATAACAAGCTCACATTGCTTCATTTGTATAGCACAATTGATCTGAAAGATCCCAGCTGGTCACTGCAAAATGAATTGCCATAATGTCTCTAAAGTTTTATATGTTACAAGTTACAAATGATGCTTTTTTTTCTTTTTCTTCTTTTGCATAGCTCATTCATTACTCATTCATTTCAGAATGTTTTACCTATCACTTTCTGAGAGTTTCATCTGTCAATTAGCACTTCCCAAATTCCCACATCTCTCCAATCCTGCTGTTCCTTAAGGGAGGCATAATATACATTTGGTGCTGGGTTTAATATACTTGTGGGAGATTTAAAAAGTAATGATGGCCTAGCATAATCAAAGTGTGGGGTTTTTTTGTTAAACATCTCATCTTTTATCAGCCTATATTGATAGCTAAAACATCAAAAACTCCTTTTTTAGAGAGAATGTAGGGAACGCAAATTATTGGCTTCTATTATATCTTGCATCTTTATAACTCACAGAAATTTGGTGAGGTTCTGTGATCACCAAAGTCACTGGCTTGTAGAAGTTATTATGTGGCTGCTCCCACAGTAGCAAGGGACTGACTCGTAGGAACTGATAGGCATGGATGCCTTATTGCATAACGTCTTACTGTTCAACTTCCAGAAGGAACGGGAGGTAGCTCTGTTGTTGAATGGAATAGTTAGCCATTTTTTATTTCCTTGGAAGCAGTGGATTTAATCCTGATTTGTGTTGAGTTGTTCTGTGCAATTTCTGGCTTTTTCTAGAAAGCCATCAGTGAGTTCACACATCTGCAGCAAGACTAGACTAGACTAGACTAGACTAGACTAGAATAAAATAGAATGGAATAGAATAGAATAGAATGTGTTGGAAAGGACCCATCAGGATCACTGAGACTGGTGGGTTGACCTTGGCTGGTGCCAGGTGTCCACTAAGCTGCTCTACCACTTTGCTTCCTAGATGGCCAGGGGAGAAAGAATAAGATGAAGAATGACTCGTAGGTTGAGATAAGGCAGTTTACTAAAATAAAGCAAAAGTTTCCCGTGTTAGATAAATCCAATCTTTTCAGTACTTCATGTAAATTTTCTTTTCTTACTCTATTTGTTGCTCTATACTGGACCTTATCAATTTCTGATCATTTAATTTTTAAAAGGCAGTTACTAATTTTCTTTTTTCAGTCTTTCTCTGTGATTCACCTGAATGCTTACAAGTTTTTCTGTTGTACTTCTGCCTCATATCTGGTTCCCTATTCCAGTATTTGCTCATAATGATGCTCATAATGCTCATGTCTCTTTTAAAAATCAACAAATTTACTTTATTTATCCAATGCATAAAAATAATTTTGAATTATAGGTTTGGCCTTGTAACCTCTCCAAGATTAGTGTAAGAAACATGCTCTTGTCCATCACCCTGATAATTAATTACAATATGAAGTAGTACCAATGTTGGGCCAATTAACGTAACGTAACCATTTAGGCACTGAAGTTTTTGAACTTCTGAGTGAGCTTTTGCAACAGGCCATGAATTTTCTTTATAGTATTTTCATATGGGTAGTGTCTTCATACTTCACAAGATGACATTTGAGACAGCATCAAAAGCTTTGCTATAATCACTCCCACTGGAACAGTTACTGTGTCAATGATATAGACTGTACTGATTTGATAAGATTTGTTCTTGAGAAATCCGTATTCTCTGTTTCTTCACACCTTCTAATTCCTTTGCTGTTAAATGAGATTCCAGCTTTTGTTAGACTTTGATTACTATCTTTGCACATTTCAAGTAAAATAATTATTATTGTCCTCTTCTAATTTTCTAAAACATCAATATGATTTTTAAAATACATATTGAAGCAGCAAAGATTTTGTCTTTGCCTCTTTAGGTTATCTTTAATTCTATATTACTCTAAAAGTATTCTTTATTCTGTAACTCCCTCTTCTAACCTATTCTTACCACATTTTAACTGTGTTCCGTGTTAATTCCATGTGTCTAGTTTTTCACTGAAATGAAGAAACTATGACTCCCTTCACTTTTCTGTCTTATTTGGAGTAGTTATATTTCTTCTTGTCTTCACAAGACAATTGCCATTGCTTGGCACCCTTTTTGTTTGGTGTTTTGGTGTTCTGCATGACTTTGCCTTTTCTTTTTTTTTTTTTTCACTTCCTTTTTAAAAATATTTCTTCATGCTTTTGTAATCTAAAGAACTGCTGATAGTGTGTTGGTCACTGATTTCTTATGTCTATCTTTTCCCACATTAGGATGATTGTCTCACTGACTTGAGCAATTTCAAGAAAATAAGAAATACCCTAAATCATTTTTCCTTCTTTAAAAGTCCCTATTAGAATACCAGTTTTCCAACTATGTTGAGGTTTTTCATGACTAATCAGTTTTCTTCTCCTCTTAGTAATAGCATGAACACTAACATCTTGTGAAATATTTCATACTGTTTCTTCTATTAACAAATCTTTAACCCATAATCTAAGTTATCAGTAATTTCACAGAAGAAAAGGGTCACAATTATTTTGCTTGAAAGGGACCTTTAAGGATCATCTAGTTCAATTCCCCTGCGATGGGTAAGGATGTCTTTCACAAGGTCAGATGTCTCAAAGCCGTATCCAATCTGACCTGAACACTTCTGATGATGGGGCATGCACAACTTCTCTGAGGAACCTGGTCCAGTGGCTCACTTCTTTTTGAGTTAAATCCACCTTTTCTGATTTTAAAACCATTGCCACTTCTTCCAGCACTAAAGGCATCGGCAAAATTCTCTCTCAGTCTTTCTTATAAACAACCTTCGAGTACTGAAAGGCTTCCATAAGGTCAGAGCCTTCTCTTCTCCAGGCTAAATAATTTCAACTCTCTCAGTCTGTTTTCATAGAAGAGATGCTCCAGCCCACTACTCTTTCCCATAGCCCTTCTCTGGACCTGCTCCAACAGGTCATGTCTCTCTTGTGTTGGGTTTCCCTGAGCTGGACACACTACTCCAGGTGAGGTCTCATGAGAGCAGAGTAGGACAGAATCATCTTCTTGTACCTGCTGGTCATGTTTCTTTTGATGCAACTCAGATATAGCTGGCTTTCTATGCTACAAGAACACGCACTGCCAACACATATCCAGTTTTTCAACCATCAATTACTATTAACTCTAAAAAGAATATTTCAGGACTGACCCACTCCAACTTGATACACTGTTTTCTCAAAAGATAATCAGAAGGCTGTATCTGATTTGTGAGGCAATGTTTTTGTTGTAGAGAGGCTACAGGGGTAGCCTGCAAGAAGATGCCAGAAGGTTCCCCTGTGTCTGACAGAGTCAACACCAGCCAGCTCCAAGATGTACCTGCCACCAGCCAAGTCTGAGCTCATCAGCAATAGTGGTCGTGCCTCTGGTATAACAGATTTAAGAGGAGTGGAACAGAAGCAGAGAGAGGAGTGAGAATATGTGAGAGTAACAGCTCTGCAGACACCAGAATCAGTGAACAAGAAGGGAGAGGAGGTGCTCCAGGCACATGAGCTGCAGTCAGTGGTGAAGGCTATGGTGAGACAGGCTGTCGCCCTGCAGCCCATAGATGTCCACGCTGGAGCAGATATCCACCTGCAGCCCTTGGAAAACTCCATGCTGAAAGTGGATGCCTAAAGGAGGATGTGATCTGCTGTCAAGCTCACTCTGGAGCATGTTTGCTGGCAGGACTTGTGACCCCACGGGAATCTGTCCTGGAGCAGTCTGGTTCTGAAGGACTGCATCCCATGGAAGGGGCCCAAGCAAGTTTATGGAGGGCTGCCTCCTGTGGGATGGACTCCATACTGGAGCAGGGGAAGAGTATGAGGAGTCCCCTCCTGAGGAGGAAACAATAGCAGATAAAAGATGTGATGAACTGACCTCAGCCCCCATCCACCACCCCCCTGTACTACTCAGCTGAGGCGGTAAAGAATTTCCTAGTAAAATTGAGCTTAGGAGGAATGTGGGTACTTGTTTTAAGAGTTGGTTTGATTTCTCTTTATTCTACTCTGATTGGAGTGGTAATAAACTAATTTCCCCAAGTCAAGTCCAATTTGACCGTTAAATAATAACCAACCCTTAGATTAAGTGACAACAAAGGCAAAGGCTTGTCTGTGTACTACTGAGTAGACTAAACAACTACTATCTATTAACTAGTCCCTAAATAACTATTATCCTGGTCTTCTTGTCTGAGAAGATGCCAGAAGGATGGGTTTAGAGCAATTTTTTTTCCAAGATTCTTCAGAATTTAATTATCTCATTCTACCAATCAGAGAAGTTTAATATTGTGAGTATGCAAGCACAGAACAAAATCCTAGCAGGTTGTGGTTTTTGAGTACAATTACTCTGATTTTCAGTAAAAAGGATGATTAAGTCATAGTTTGCTTTTGATGTACGATGATATAATGTTCCCTTGATTACTTCAGAGTGGATTTCCTGAAGGAAAGACTAGTGTGATGCTCATTTAGTTTTTTTGATATTATGCTCCCAAATATGGAGTAACTACCTGTGAAATAAATCTTCAAATTTTAGCCCCTGATGCTCATCCAGATTCACAGACCCCAGTTAAGACAAGGACTGCATCTACTACATTCTGTTAGAATGATTCTAACAGAAAAATAAATCTCCATCTGGATATTTTTCTCTTCCCTGACATGTAAATGAGAAGTTATGTGGAATATAATAACTTTACACTAACTCTAGAAATGCTGATTTCTCAAGAATTGCCTGGAAAAATCTTTGAATAACATTCAGGACAACTATTGAGAATGATGGACCAGCGTTCCAAGCTTTCCTTTAAACTGAAGGAAACTGCATGGAGCAATTTAGTGATATGGGCAAGATATTCACCTTTGACTCGTAATTACATTTTTTGCTTTTCTCAGGCAGAAGGGTGATAAACTGTAGCTAAGATGTGACTAAATTAGTTCTGTTAGAACTTAAACAGAATATACAACTTTGACAAGTTCTGGTAAAACTTTGTAAATGAAATGAATTGCAGAGAACAAAACTCAACCTCAGGTTAAACAATATACTCTTCAACTGTATTTAAAATTGTATTGAAAAATTCAGCTTTTCTGAAAACAGATAGGTGGATAAATACAGTAATAAAATTATTGCAACTGGTGAACAGCAAAATGAAAATAAGATGTATTCCAGATTTCTGCCCCCCTTAAATCACACAGAGCACTCACTGGAAGCAAAACAAAACTCTACAGCATATCAACAGATCTGAGAGGCAAAAATCAGACAAGTCATATCTTAAAATGCTAAAAAGATTATGATGATGATGATGATGATAAGCAGAAAAAGGATAAAGTCTGCAATTTTGGAGTCTTTCCACCCACTCTCTCTGTATATGTAAAAAGAAACATGGGCAGCTGGCATGCCAGATGGTTTATATTTGTGACACCCAAAGCAAAAAAAGTTTGCACTAAAAAGAAGTTCTGTTAGCACAAGCAGCAACTTAGAATCCAAATGATGATTCTTGCACTTTGTCTCTTGAGTAGATTAATATCACAATTCATCAAAAAGAAACTGAAAAAGCAGCATTCTTTCTTTGCATTTTAATTACCTCATTTTAAATCTGTTGTTTTCAGAAACACAATTTTCTGTAGGAAGTGAACAAAATGAACACATTGAATTTAAATTATGAACAGATTCTTCACAATAGGAAAAAAAAACCAACAAAATGACAACATCTTCTGTCCTGCTCAATATCACTGTTTGCAGTACTGAGAACCCAAAGAAGAGTTCAAAATATAATTTCCAAAGGAGGACATTGCTTTTTTCCAGTAGTTAAAGCTAGCTTCGCACTTTTGGGAATTTAGTAGTTAATGATTTCTTGAGTCAGAATGTATTGAAGCAGTTTTTCTCATTTTCTCTAAAACTACCATCCAAGACACCACCTAGAAAAATTAAAGCGAGATTAAAGTTACAACTTTCTGTAAGAAAAATATACGGAGTTCTCTGGCAGGCAGCATAGTAAAAAGGACAAATACTGTCTGTGCAGTCTTGCTGTGTGTTGAGTTTTTCAGGGTCACAATTGCCATTTGATTATTCATGGTTCAAGAGGAAAACAATTCAAAACTCTATTAAAATAACCCTTGCTAACCCCTTATCCTAGGGACTATCATAGGTTACAACTAAAACACTACAATAAAAAATTAAGGTGATTTATTACATTAATTTCTTGAATCATTTATATAAAAAACAAAATATGAGAGAGTTTTTTGGAGGGCAAATATAGAATTAAATACAAGTAGGAATTTTTGCTAAATGTGTGTCTTATATACACTTAAAGTTTCAGGAACCTGCTGTTCGTCTTTGAAGAGCCCTTCTTAGTTGATGAAAATCAAAAAGTATATAACATTTTATAACAAAGATTTTCTTGCCATTTATAATATTCAGAAAACAGGTAAACTGTTTTTCAATGTTTGGAAAGGATTCAGACAAACTGTTGCATGTCATCTCTTCTAAAGCTTGTAAGGGTCCTTCCTGTTTCAAACTGTTGAGGTTGTGTTTTATTTGGCTGGGAGTTGATTTTTCATATACCTTCACAGTTTCTTTGAAAACTGCCTTGTGCAAGGCCTTGCTGTTGTTTTTAAAATATTTTCACAAGTCTCTAAGATGATTATTAGATTATGTAAATGATCTGATTAAAAAAAAATCTTTTCATAGTGATATTTGATGCCACTAGACCAATAAAGTGTGTGTGAATATAATTTGATACGTAACAGATCAAGTACTTATGTACATAGGTTTTTCATAACATCTACTTCCATTTTTTTTTCTTCACTCCTCTCTGTCTAGAAATAATTTGATTTTAGCTCCTACTATGGTTCAATGCAAGATTTAAGAAGGGAAAATTGTAGGAATTCTGACCTGAAGGATATCTTTATTTCTTAAAATGAACTACTAATTTTTTATCTGATACACAGTAGACTTAGTGTCTTAGAATTTAGGGTGATTGGATAGAGTGCTTTCTACTCTTCTACAGGCATTTCTCGACATACTCTTCTACATTGAGATTCTTCCTGCAAGAATTTGATTCTGTGTTAGTATGTGCCTTAATGTAACTCAAAAAAACCCCTCAAGTCAAAGCATTTTAGACAATGTGAGGGATGTTTGGATTTATTTTGAAGCCTGGATATATGCTAAAATATGAAAACAATATGCTAACCTCAGATGAGCTCTATTTTTTGGGGGGGAGCTGTAGGCTTTTTTGTTGTTGGATTTTTTTTCAGAACACAGTGCATTGGAAAATCCTTTCTCAAACATTGCCAAACCTAGAGTGCTTACCACATAACCTAGCACAGAAAATTTGAGAGTCACTTGGAAAGTACGTAGATTTTTGAGAATTTTTTTTTAATTTAATGGAATTTTGACATATAACTAAACCAGGTAGCAAGAAACGTGTATAAAGATTTAAAGCCTATTGAACTCTGTGATATATCCTTAGCCATTTATATGGAACAGCTGAAGAAATGTAGGAAATGTAGTCATATACAATTAGAAGTAAGGTTTTGCCAAAGACACACCAGCTATATGTGTAGGTAGGATAAGAAGTACTTCTATTTGATATATGATTTTGATCTATTTTTATATTTGTTTTCTCTGCAAGATTTCAAGATTAATTAACTTTTTGAATGTCATTAATTCTTAGTTGTTACTCTGGTACTTGCCTTTGCCATCTTCTTGTTAGCTTCCACCTTCAACAGTTACCTGTCTCAGAATCTGTCAGGCTGATTCATGACAATGACATTTTTTCACTTTACTCTGTAGGAAAAGTTTTACATAGAGACAACTACAGAAATTGTGAATGACATAAAATAGAATTCTTTCCTGATATTCTAAATTCTCTCTCATTAAATAATTAGCTGACTAAGTAATACTTGTCACTAGCTTTCTGTAAAGATAATTAAAGTCACGAGCAATTTTTGGTGAATATTAATAGTTGAGAATACAGTGGATTACGGTGAAGAGAAAATAAATGTTGCTGCTGTTTTAAGAGGAATTTATATAACTTTTTTATCTTCCATGTTTTTGGAATATATTTAGTTACTTATAGTAGTTTACTTGCTTTGCCCACTAGAATCAAATGAGCAGTTCCACCAAGCTGTCTAATTCAGGAGAGACCAAAATAATCCATGCTATTTGGCAAATTAAGCTTGAACACTTAAAGCTTATATTGATTCCAGAATAGAAATTCAATTATCTGTATTGCCTATGAGGATATTTCATTTCTTTGGAAGTAAAAGAAAACACATAATAAACATATAAAGTCATGCAGAAAATAATCAAATAAATCCAATAAAGTGGCAATGACATAATTTCCAGTAAGGCATAGTCATATCATAACACATCACACTAGGAGTTCCATCCTCATAAAAGTATAAATATAGAGTACTTGTATAAAGAAATATGACTTTTATCTGTAATGACTCAGCATTGCTAGTCACGTCATAACGATTTTCTAGTCTTGTGTAAGATAATTTGATGGTGCCTGTGATTCTTAGGCAATTCGTGAGATTCTTGCATGCCAAGCATTATTTGCCTTGCTACTTAGTCCTTTCTGTCTAATCCACTGCCATTATTTAGCAATATTTATA
Organism: Sclerurus mexicanus; assembly: GCA_013396755.1. Classification (NCBI taxonomy): domain Eukaryota; kingdom Metazoa; phylum Chordata; class Aves; order Passeriformes; family Furnariidae; genus Sclerurus; species Sclerurus mexicanus. The sequence continues at coordinate 431,930 of VWZF01007011.1, read as the reverse complement.
GTTGGCTTACTTGACATTATCTTATTGTTCTATAGCTCTTCCTTCATGCTACAACCATATTTTCTGACACCTTCTGACTCTCACCTTACCTATATATCACTAAAAGGCCAAGCGTCCAGCTGAGGACATACATAACTCTATTCTTGTTGGCTGATTCCTTTCTTCACATCTTGCTTCATTCTGTTCAAGCATTTGACAAACTGATTATCATGCGCTTGCTAGAGCAGAAAAAATCAGTTGGTTTTGAGATAAGAAAGAAGCCACTGCTCTTTTAGGTACAACACCTGGGTAAGTCTTTCTACAGACAGAGACCTTTCATTGTCTACTAAGTAATTCAACAGAATGAATAAGATGACAAGGTAAAGCTAGCTTTGTCCATGCTTATAGCAGAAGGCCCAACAGCAAGGGANAACAGAAAAGAAAAAAAAATAAAAAAAGAAATTGCATTGAGACAAAGTGCAAGTACTGCCTTTTAAAGTTTATGCAGAAAACAGATTGGAAATATCGAGTTTTGTATTGGTAAAATGATGATTTCTCTGAAATGTCTTCACTTGGGTTAGCTTTGGAAGACATATGTGAACTTTAAAAGATATGTAAGTTATAAACAGAAAATCACCATATTTCATACTGTTGTGGCTGCCTGTGCAGCTATATCTTTATTGGAGATTAAGATTGGATCAGGTTCACACTTCTGAAATTAACTTTCTAATTGTCCCTGTGTATTACAACTTGGGTTATGCTGCTAAGCCATCTTGGAGAGTGCAAAGCAATTTCTTTCTGATTAAATTAAGCTGGAAGATGCACCCCAGAAAAACAAGCAAAGTACTGTACCTGCCAATGAGCATTCATTCCAATAAAGCATACACTTTTTTCTTTTCTTTAGAGCTGTTTGGATGTCTTGGTGTGATTTTTTTTTTTTTCATTTGCTTGCCTTTTGTCATATAGCAGGCAAATGTGTGGTCCCTACCTTAATTAGAAAGGGATCAGCTTTCATAATTGTGACTAAGCCAGTATGAGTTTTTTTTTTTCCTACTAGACTTTGGACTGAGGTGCAAATTTAAAACACAGAGCTGGAGTCCCAGGAAAGATTGTTCAGCTTACCTAGACATACATAAAGCAGTACAGACATACAGAATAACAGAGTTAAAGGGTAAAATACATAGTATTATAAACACAGAACAAACACTACATAGAAGGACACCAAACACCAATAGAAAATAAAATGTACAGAATCTTGAGAAATGTTCCCTTGCAGGAGACCTACCAGACCTAGTTAGCTTTGGTTTACTCTATCAGCAGGGGAAATCCCATGGCAAAGAAGAAAGACAGTCCCAGGTCACAAAGTACTTTAGTAAAAGCATAGCATCCAGTTTTCCAGGCTTTTAGACATTTTTTCATCTGCATCTCTCTCAGATCATAACTATATTACTGTCATTTTTTTGACACTTCTTAGATCAAAAGCACAAATAGTTTTGATGGAACACCTTGAGATACTGCATCAACTAGATAATTTTCACAAATGGAAAACTGGCCAAGAATTCTTGTCAGTATACTGACAAGACTGACTTGTATGAGTGTGAGACTCAGAGTAAGAATTAAAAAAATGTCACAGAAATGTAATTTAGCTTACAAATCGAACTGATCTGTTGCTTTCATATAAAAATGAATCAACAGAGTTTTGAATCATATGCTGAACATCAGTCATATTTTTAAAATTGACCTTTTTACACTGCTTATGCATAGGAAACTTCCCAGCTGTGACAATGACTTTAATTTTTTTGACCTTTATTTGGTTGATAAAAAGGTGACATCTGGAAAGGTAGGATGATTTAAAATATTTGTTTTGTTTCAATAGTGCATTTTTTAAAGGTTTATTCAAAGTTAACATGAATATTTATTTAGTAAGGACACCTTTCCATGACTACCCCAGCACACATGTAATTAGAATTCAGATCCATTTTTTCTATTGACTTTATTCTTCCATAAATCTTACCATCTTAGATAAATACAAGATTGAAAGGACAGAACTGCTACAAGCATGGTACTGAAACACAAGAACTGTTGTGTTCCAGTCTAGTTTCTAACCTTGGTGTTCATGAGAGGCTTCCAGAAGTCAGATTTTAAAAAGTATTCAGGCACCAAAAAATCCAGGTTCTGTCAAAAGTAATTTTCAAAGCAGCTGTGTCAATTTAGGAATTTTAATGTCTTTTAAACTGCCTTAAGCTATATATCTTAGGTGTTTTTGCAAATGCCACCAAGAAAGGGGCACAGGACAGAGCATTTGTTCCAGGTATGTTGGGCTATTTTAGGAATCTGAACTAAGCTCAGTTCTAGAATCCAAAGTAGTAGCTTTAGTCCTGCTGGAGCAGAGACGATACCATCAATCCAAATAAAGCAGTGTGCACCTCAGCTGTAGGTAGTAGCAAACAGTAGAATTTCTGTCTGGCAAATAAATAAATTCCCTTAAATTACTTATAGCTGAGGACCACTATGCTAGACTGACAAATACACTGACAAAGACATGTAGACTGCATCATCTCATCTCAACTTTATGTGCCTACTGGAAAATACAGTCATTTGTCTCAAATACTGTAAGGCAATTGTTTACAAACAGATACCATAAACTGTAAATCTTGGAACTACTTTGAGTACATATTTTTGAAAAACCCATCTAATTTTCTTTCTGTGTGAGGTGAGTGTCTGTTGCACAGGAGCCATCTCTCACAGGGCTGTTAGTAAGTATTTGTTGAAGCTGCTGCAGTTCACATACAACATAAAGATTTTTGTGATAAAGGTTTATTTCTTGGACATAAGAAGGGTCTGTGTGTGCCTATGCATATATTTGCATGCATTTCCATACTCAGTGGTAACTTAGAGATATATATATACTCATATGTATGAAAACATATATACACGTATGTGTATGAGCATGCATATATGAACTCTAAATAGTAGTATATATCACTAAATACTAATTCAAAAAGTCTAATGTCTGGAGACATTACTTTGATCCAAGTTTGAGGGGAAAATATTAATTTTTCTAGAGTGTTTTCTGGTAGTCAATTTGTATTCATGTGAGTGCATGAGCTAATGGCAAAAATACCCCACAACACTTGCTAGCACACGTGCTCTCAAATACTTAATATAGAGCTTAAAAAGGTCAGGATGTTATTGCATATGAGCAATTGCATATGAGCAAGTTTTCTTGATTAGCAATAGTAGGAACATTACTTCCTTTGGGTTTAAAACAGAGCAACACAAGTTCTTATCTAAGTTTGGTAAACTAGGCCTGTCTAAATGCCCTCTGTCATACAGACATTGCAATAAACCACAAAATTTATGTTGGTATTCTGGCAGATGATGACCTGTGAGTTGTTTCACAGACCAACTTCATGATCTTTATTAATGCTTCATTTCTTAACCTTTGTTATAGACAGAAATTTAGATTAATTTTGTGCATTATTCGTGCAATTTTGTCACTGCTTGTGCTGCTGCAGAATATCATAGAAAGTAATAAAATGCACATTTTATTTGCTGGGCAGAAAACCATACTTGTCAAAGGAACACACACCCTTTTTACTTGAAAATATACTAAGAAGTCAAGCTGACAGTATTTCCAGTTGCAAAGACAGAGACATCCATAGCTACTGTCTAGAACTTGTTGATTTTCTCATTGTGTACTAATGAAAGCCATTAATTTTATCTACTGACTTCAAAGGCAGAGGATCATGCTTTTAGAGATTCAGGCCTCATTAACTTGTAGGCTGATCTCATATCACAGCCAAATTGGATAACTGGGTGGTGAACATCCCCAACTTATTTTTGGTCCATGTGCTCAGTATGCAGGAGGTGGACGGAGAGTAGATTGTAAAAAAGACCCTGAGGGACATTTGATTTTGTTTGATACTGAATGAGGACAAGGCCAGAACTGCATAGCTGGGTTTACGTGCTGAAGGACTGCGGCAGCTGGTGGGAAATGCTCCTCCTTCACCACCCCCCTGCCCACACAGTCCCTGAGATGCCTCGGGAGAAAGCCACACAGAGACCACCGGAGAGGGGAAGCAGAGAGAGAGTTTATTCACATAGTCAGGGGTATTTATAGGGTTTCACAACCAATAGGGAAAGGGTTAACTAAGGGCCAATAAGGGGACTTCACATAGCACTGCAAAAAAGAATTCCTGCATACTAAGGTAGAGAGATAAGAGTTCTCTCAAAGGGTTTTGGAAAGGAGAAGGATGACTCAGTGAATCCATTTTACAATACAGTAAAAACTTGAGTTTTTAAGGCATTCTTCATTTCCTTCACAAACTCTTTTCTGGCATGACTTCTTCCATTAGGTCCACTACCACAAAGAACACTTCCAGCTTCATCATCTCAGGTATATTCAAATATGATTTAGTTTTGTAGTGACCCTGAAACTATTAGGCTCCTTAATACTCTACACTTCTAAGTTAGGCACTCAGATTCCCTGTCCAGGCCACAAGAGAGAAGAGAAGTCTTAAGAAGATATTACAAGAATGACATAGTGACTGAGGACCCAGACACAGCTTTTTTTTCAGGATATATTTTCTCCCTACTATTTTATCAGACTGAGTGTATTTCTAGATCTACCTTTTAACTTGCAATCTTGGACATCTTTAGAAGTGCCACTGCAGTTTCATGGACTAATTGACTACTGCCTAATTGAAAATGTGCATTCTCACCAGTAGACATTTAAGTGACTACAGAACTTAATGACTTTATTTACTTTGATGGTAGCTTGAATGAGAAAGTCCTGAAGTGTCCATGGTTTACCTATGAATATGACAGGGAATATTTGATCTTGAGTACTTAAAAAAATAAATTATTATAGCAATTTTTTTAAATTTTATTAAAAATTAATTTTAAAAATATAAATAAGAGAAAGTAAAACCAAAAAGCTTAGATTTCTTTTTTTTCTTTAAACAGTATGTCTAAAAGCAACTTTTGGACATATTTAAATTAAATATCACTACAGTAAATTACTTTGAGATTTGTTAATGTATGTTCCACTTTAAAACTAAGAAATTGCAGAAAAACAATTGTGGTTTGATTCAATTGAAAATAAACAAACAAACAAACAAAAAAACCCAAACAGAACCAAAACACCATCACCAAAGTAACTCATATGTAACTATAGTTTTAGTACAATTTTTAGTTATATCAAATTTTGTTGTTGCAATCTATGTTGTTTCTCAGTTCAAGAATATAAAGATATATTTTTCCATGTTTATAATCTGATATGTGTGTCATTTTCAGATTTTTCTCTCCTGTCACCAGAATATTAACACTAATGGGCATAATTTTCCAATAGGACGTGTTTTGGAGTGCTATCATGTGGTTTCCTAGAAAGATAATGCTGAAATAGATACACTTTGTGAATTAATTCTCCCAGACACTGTGACTCTGATTCAGGTCCTGTGAATTCTGTGCTAGAAAGTCTATCTGAATCTCTGACAGACATGGCTCTGCTATTTAAAACATCAGATTGGCATAAGGCTAATCTAGTACAGGCCTCCAAATAAAGATGTAGTGAGCAGCCAAGACTGTGAAATCACATTGTTCCTGGCATGACTTCAGTTAAAAATCAAGTGATAAAGGAATACACTATTACCCACATGAAAAATTATAATTTTGAAGAGCTTGATTACTGGTGACCTCGATAATATTTGCAGCAGGATTATCTGGGAACACATTAGCAAGTATTCTTCACATACGAAATATTCTCCATTTTCTTCAAGTTTCTTCTGATTCCAAAGAAAGGCCATGCCTTTTCTTCCTACCTCAAAAAATAATAATCCTGAATACTATTATTTTTAAATTGTGATAGTAAAATGAATTAATTATGTATCACTCTTGAACCTTTTGGCTCAAAGAACTTTATAAATATCTCCCTCAATTTCCTCATTTTGCCCCAGAGCACAGTGATGCTGAAAGTAGGAAAGTAGCTTTTTGTAAAGATCTGACTCCAAATTCATGGAATTAACAATTCATTGTGTTTTTAATGAGATACTCTACAATAGCAGTTAAAAATAGATCATAATGCTCATGACTCACAGTCTCATCAACAGAAAGCAGCTGCTACACCACAGTACTGACAGTGCGTGCCAGAATTCACTAGCCTTTAAAAATGTCAATACTATGGACTGGCAACCGTGTGGAAACTGTCATCAATTTCTGGGTTGGGTTGTTTTTTGTTTTTTGGTTTTTTTTTCCTTTGGTGGTTTTTTTGGTAGTGAACCCAGAGTGTTGTCTTTAAATGAACTTTTGTCACATTTGTCTCTAAAGTCATGGAATCAAAGTCCAAGACAATGCTTTGAAAGTATACTTTTACAATTCTGACAGGCTTAACCATCTTAGAAAGAGTGACTTGTGAGCATTTTAAATCTTCAAAAATATATCTTTTCATTTCAAGCTTCTTTTTGGTACCTAAATGCTTCATTGTAGTGCAGAATGGTAGTAATAGATGTACTAAAGGGTCTCTCTGGTTGCTTGCTTTTCTGCTAGCCTGCTTTAGCAGCAAGAAAATGTTTTCTGCTTGAGACGTTCTGATCTAGAAGACTAGAACCTACTCCAGGGAACTGGAGAGATATCCATTTGTTGCTAGTTTGATCCTCTTTACTGCACTGCCACTTTTCAGACTATACCAGGAAGTTAAATGAGTACACCAAAGTACAACACAAGCTCGCAAGCTATTATTACCTGACACCTAAACATTAAAGGAATGTCTTCCTTTGTGGTTTGTTCTAAGTAGGGAAAAGAAAAATGACAGCAGATTTGAGGGCTATCCCTGTGCCTTTCTATATTTATTTATGTTACAGCTCAGCAATAGACATGAGAAGCAGGTTGCCGTCCTTGCTTGTGATGAGGAACCTCAGGATGAATTCAGACTGTTGAAAGGCAGTATCACAAAATCTGATTTCTAGGCAACACTTGTCTCCTAGAAGTGATATTTAGAAACTGAGTAACCAGAGCAGTTTAGAGCCTGTGGGGTAAACTTTATAGTCCTACTGACAGTTGCCTACACAAAGAGTTGCAATTAAGACCTACCATGTCATTAAGATCTGAAGAGATGTCTGCAGCTACTCTACTCAAGAACAATGGTCCAGAATTCTTCCAGTTGGCTTATTCTTTCTTTTATTCATTGATACATTACTGCTGTCCATACAGCCTATTATCAACTGTACAAAGACCACAAATCACTACATCGTCTGGTGGTAAGACAGTTCTTGGGTTTAAGATTTTAAATTTAATCAAGTTTTTTACATAAGATACTCTTTAGGAGCTGAGATGAAGGATGCTAGGGAGCAGTAGAAAAAGCGCATATCTCTCTTCTCTTCCCAACCCATGCCTCTCCTTTCACCCAGGAGAAAGTACAGCAGAATGATACAATAACCATATTAAACAAGCTTCTACCCAGACTCACACATACACATGCATAGACATGAAATGTGTTGGCAAGATCCCTAGCTTATTTATGTTTCATGCCTCATTCACCTAATTAACATGATCAGTGATAGGGAAACACTAGCCAAATGAATGGTCTCACTCTTCATAATGAAGCTAGCTTTGCACTTTTGAGCTTTTTGCCATTAGTCTCTTGGAATGATTCTCTAGTTCATAATATTTGTCTGGAATTGGTCCACACACAATATAGAACTGGATTCAAATGTCACTGCGAGTGCTGGTTGAGAATTATCATGTTACCAGACTTCAGAGCTAGCAGTTCAGCTTTCCAGACTTGTTCTTTGAAACAAAAGATGAATAAGCTCTAATGGCATCAGATCATATGGGATAGGATCACACTTGTTGTTAAAGACAAGAAAGCTATGATTGTAGCTTAATTCTGGATGTTTGAGAAGAGACTTGTCATCACTGATGGGTAACTAAAAAGCTGGAATCTATCCCTTTTAACAGGGAAGAGATGGCTTTGTCAGCTCCAAATTGTTTTCTTTATAACACTATTCAGACATACATAAAATAATTCATTAACATAATACCAAAAATATTAATGTCCCAAAATACTAAAAAAATAAAAATTATACATTCTAAATGTGGGTTTTTTTCTTTATTTAGTTTCAATATCACATCATTAACTAGAGTGTCTAGAGGTGACATTGTATTTATATTTTACTGCCAAAGAATTTTAAATACTGGCATTGTATGCTTTGTCTTTCCTCCAAATTCATAGTCAAGTCTTTTTTTTTTATGATGTGATAACAGCAAATGTCAAGCATAAGGACTTTGTTCTTACCTGGCAGCAAAAGATAATCTTCAGTCTCGTTATTGGATTTATTTGGTGATCATAGAATCACAGAATATGTGTGGTTGAAAGGGACCCATCAGGATCATCAAGTTCATTTCCTGGCCCTGCATAGAAAACCCCAAGAGTCACACCATGTGCCTGGGAGCATTGTCCAAATGCTTCTTGAATTCAGACAGGCTTTGTGCTGTGATCACTTTCCTTGGGGAGTTTATTCCAGTGCCCAACAACCCTCTGGGTGAAAAACCTCCCCTGACTCAACTTTCTGCTATTTTTGATACTGTTTGACAAAATTAAACTCATAACTGCTAGATACCCTGGATGCCTTTGGGCCCTTCACAGGTAGATTTTGTTTATCCAATAGCTTCTGGTCTCTGGATTCTAGAATGGAACACATTTTCTTGTGTGTACAAATGGAGTGTGAGGTATGAGCCCTGATGAGTTCAGCCACTGTTTTGGAGAGCTTAAAGAAAACTGGGTTAGTTACTAGCAGGCATGTTTCAGGCCTCTGTTAGAAGGGTTTCAGACAAAAAGTTTCTACTAAGGCACATGTTTGCCTCTTTTGACTTCAGTTCTAGTGGCTATTTCAGCATTGTACATATGATATCCAATATATGCATTTTGCTGCATGTCAATTCATGAAAAAGACTGCAGTGTGCACTTAATTTCCACTGGCAGTAAGCTGCAGGGTATGTGGGCTGTGAAGCACTGCTGAATGCACCTATCTCAAAAATAAAACAGTTACAGTAACCAGAGGCAATACAGTCCAGCAGAGTTTTACATCCTAGACTGATTTTGCTTTTGGTTTTCTGGAAACTTTTCTAGCTCTTAAAAACTACTCCCAAACTCATGAATTTTGGGACAGAGGTGAACTCAGCATAAGTTAATTTAATTAGAGACCATACCTTACATCTACAATATTTCTAGCTTACCGTTTACATTATTGTCGTAATTGTCCCACACTTGCTGTACTTCTAAGAGGTTTGTGAAACATTACTGTACATACATGCAATTACTGCCAATGTTTCAAGAAAGTGTAGATGTTGTGTTTATGAATAAGATAAAGGAGCAAAAAAAGAAAATAATTGACATTACCGAATAAAAGTACTAAGTGTTCTAATTGATCTGGATCCATAGCAGTCTGTGGAGATATCATGTTTGGCTAAATTATTACAACATATCAATTACTAAAGTGTCCACATGACATAGAGTAGTTAGATGACAAAATAACAAATATGTTCACTGCTATTCTTTTTTTAACTAGAAGGCTAAATACTTTTTATTTAAATACCAATTTTAATAGATTTACATCTAGCTTTGTGCTAGGAAATAGCAAATTAAGGACAAGAGATGTGGGAAACTATAAAGAGTGAAAGTTTAATAAAAGAAAAATCAGAAAAGTTAAATACATCAAAATATCACTGTACATATTCTTTTTTTCTCTGAAAATATAGGGAATTCATACACTATGACTTGAATGACCATCATTCTAAAGTTTTGCATTATGGAAACCCTCAGTAAAGTTATTTGCATATCCGTCTATTAAATTAAATTTAAACTAATATTTTTTACCATTCTAAAAGGCAACCATTAGACATTGAATCAATTTGTTACCTCAGAATTGCAGAAATACACTGCTAAATGGAAAAGTTTATATGGAATATTTTTATTTTTCTACCCTAAGAAAGAAAAATTCTCCTAAGGTTTTATTCACTAGGAAGATTAGCCTTTGACTCTGTCAGTAACCTATTTCTTTCACTCATTTTCTAAAGTTTTTTATACCACTATTAATTAGTTAATATTCTGGCAATATATTTGCTTGACATGTTCTGTTTCAGTTTTGTCAGTGAACATGTCATGTTTTGATATTTCTCACTCTTTTACATTGTTTTTCTTATATTCTGCTTGTCTTCCACAGGCATGCTTTTTTTTGCCTTTTTCCCCCCCCCCCCCTTTTTTTTGGCATATTATAGAGCCACCTTTTTGGCTTTCAGGCATATAAAAAATAATTTAGGCTGCAGGCTTCAAGGTCTCCAAGAGTTTTAACTATTTGAGCAGTTTATGTTTTGTTCGTATGGCTTCATATGGAGATAATTTGAGATTACTAATTGAATGGGTACCTATTATAATTGAAATAATCAAATATGCAAACAGAAGATTAGTCTGAGCAGTACAATTATGTTCCAGTCATTCATATTTTAAAGTCAGATTTCTAAGGTGAATTTGTTAGTTTTATTCTAAGCTTTTGCTCTCATATTTCTGTAAACTTCAGCTTCTGTGGCCTCAACTAAGTCCTTTATTCAATACTGGAATCTGTAGGTTTTCCAGCACAAAAACACTGGCTGTTTGTAAATGGCTGCTCTGACAAGTGTGACTTGTGAATATTACAGATGACCTCTTAAAAAATGAACAAAAAATAAAATATATTATAATATGTATTATATTGGTTAGTCTGAAATCAAGAGTCCAAGAATTTTAGGAAGTGTTATTTACATTCATAGGGCTATGCTCATATTTTCTGCTGTGGGACTGGATTTATCTTGCTTTATTAGTTCCATCTAAAATTAGATGCCTGTTTTAGGGAAGGTAGGCTTCCATGACTGTCAGTGGAGAGAGATAGGCACTCCAACTGACAATTCATCCTTGCTATCTTGGACATGTATTGTAAGATGGGGTGAGTCACCTTCTTTAAATGCCTACAGGTATGCCAGATGATGATATGGATTAGTCACCTGATTTTAGACAGTTAAAGCTAGATAAAGTGGAGTCTGATGCACAATGTCTAATGTAGTTACTGTTGCACTCTTCTCTGTGGGAACGAAGGGTAAAAGATTTTGTCAGCTGAAGATAATGTATGGTCTGAACTGTTTATCAGTTCCTTGACCTGGGATGCAATAACCAGCATGATTCCTGAATTAAGCAGGTGGATGGCATAGCTCCCGTAGTGACTGGAGTCTGTCAGCTCACTGTGATAAAAGCAAGAGAAAAGCTGTTTTCTGCAGCTTGTCTTGTAAAAGAAGGCAAGCAGAGTGCACAGTCTTTGTCCTCCAATGCAGGCAAACAGGAAATCCAGTGCTTAGTGCCTAAAAGGTACTGGCATCCACATACCTCTCTATAGGTGTCAATCACATGCACTCAAGGAATTAGCATCTGTTAAAAGGTTCTGTCTTGTGTAGGCACATTTTCAACACATTCCAATATTGGAATTTATTTGCAGTTTTATATTCTGAATATAGAGTAAAGCTCTGGAATAACAGAACAAACGGAAAACATTTTTCCTTCAGGAAAAAAAGATGAATTCAGAAGAAAACAAATTTCTGACAAAACTGAGCATGGGAATACATATCTTTTTTGTCTGTAGACTGTGGTGAACAATACCCTAACAGTAGATTTCAAGCTAATCTTAAAACATTTGAGAAAAAAAGTCAAAATATTTTTAGGATTACTACAATTTTATTATTTTTTTTTTTTAATGCTAGAAAAAGGACAGTTTTCTAAAACTAAAGAGCTTAGAAAGGTTTTCCCAGAAGCAGTACAAACAGTGTGTATTCTTTAATAGATACATTTTATTTTTTTTTATATATTATATTCCCTTCTAATTTATTGACTGTCTCATTACATGCATACTGGGGTAAACCCGAATTTCAGTTACAAGTTACCGTTCTTTTGCAGTAGGTTGCTGTGTTACTTTGTAAAGCCATGAGAGATACTGTGTGCAGGTTCAATTTCTGGGACTGTGGACTTTTGGTGTCTAGAAAATGTGCTTTTGAGAACGAATTGCACTACAATGAGACATACATGAAATCTGAGTGAATCTGAAGATTGTGATGAGTGTGTTTTACTACACATTTATGAAATCTCTTCTTTCCCCTTCTCTTTTGTTAAGTCCATACTGCTTAATTGAAACAGATTTAATGCATAGGTTACATCATGGAATATGCATAGCAACAGGTTTTATGAAGTCACTATGCACAACTTCCATTAAATCTTTATTTCTGTGTTTGCAGTGTGTTTTTTAATTTACAGAGAGATGGAGAATTCTTTCATGCAAGTAAATAGATCTATATTTTTCATAAATGTTACTGTTGCCTTCCTGAGTAAGATGTTGCCAATATAGAGAAAATGGAATAAGTTTAGAATTTGTTGCTGGTTTTTTGAAAAACTTCTTTATTTGTCTTCACTGAAAAATCCCGGTATGATAGAGTCTTACTATTTCTCAAGAACAAATAAAGGAATCTATGTTCCTGGAGCTAAGAAATTGAGAGAAAATACTACTATAGAAATTAATAAATTATAAAAATAGAGCAATGTAAGGGAAAACATAATTATTAAAGAGAGTAAATAGTGGAGGGGGGAGGTGAAAAAAAGAGGAAAGAAACAAGAAATGTACTTTCTTCATACTATTATTGCATAGTGGAAAAAGTAAAAGCAAAACATTTAGTGGGACAAAAAGGCCACTTTGTAAAAAAAAAAACCAAAACAAAACTGTCTTCACTGTTCTTTATTGCTTTCTTGTGAAAACATTCTGTATTTATATATACAAATTATATCTATCTATATATATTATATATATATTTGACTGTGTGTATATATATATATTTGACTGTGTTTATCTGTTTGAACTGATCTAGTTAAAAACAAATTTTGTCCAAGGAAAAACTTCCTATAATCTTGTAGCTATGTTGCAATGTAGACAGAGTTTAAGTAGTATTTTGCTTATGGAGAAAAATTCAGTCTCTTACCTATGGCTCTCCACAAGAAGTTTTTCAATGATATCTTCTGTGAATAGCAGCTTCAAGAATTATCTTCACCAGTTCTTTAAATATTGTTGAATATTTTAAACCTAGGAATCTGCCCTACAAGTGTGATGGCAGAATGAATAGGATGAGGCTTGCATGCACACACACGTGAACATGCGCACACACACACACACTCCGGTTCTGTGAACTAACTGGGTTCAAGTCAGTAGCTAATTACTGAGGTCAAAAGAGTAAGATTTCTTCCATTTTATTTAGCATAAGTTGCTCCAGGCATCTGCACATTCATTATAGTGGATCAACTCACCAAGCTTGTGCTCACTTTTTAAATTAGTGAGAGTACTTGTAATGAAGCTCACACCTTGGAAAGGACTGATACAAAAGGTCTTTTTTGTTCAAAGGGGTAAGTTATATTTTTGGAAATGGAAACTGATGTTGCTGAGCCTTGAAGATAAATTACTTTCTCTGGACATATAGTTATATTAATAAGACAGCAACGTGAGAAACTGCCGAATGTTCCTTAAATCAAAGAGAAAGTAAAGTCTAAGCAGATGGTTAGTCTTGATTTATTGCTACACTAACAAGACAATGGTGTGAAAAATACCTTGTAGATAAGAAAAATAGACTCATGAATTGGTGGATTCCTGACTGAAGAGGAATTACCATGGTAATCCTATCAAAAATACCAAAAGAAGGGTACCATAAAAGAAGACTAAGGCCAATAGGGTAAGAATGATTGGGAGCAGGTGTTTTTTTCTTAAATTTTGGTAAAGGGCCATAACTGGAGAGGAAACTGGGAGGGGAAAGCAGGAGAAAAAGAGGTATAAAGTGAAACAAATACTGTAATTGCTGTTGTTCATGAGTTCGTGCAAAACAGTTTTGTGCTTAACCAGCATAATTTGGACATTTTTTTCCTGCAATTGTCTGATTAGTGCCAGGAAGGTCATGCCAAGTCCTTCCTGTTGTCAGGAAGGACTTGGCATGACCTTCCTGGCACTGGTGAGGGAATACTTGAAGCTCTCTTTACAGAATGGACAGGAGAACCTGGAGGGTGTAACGTAACATCCCTTCCTCAGTACACATATTCAGGACTATATTAACCATTGATTGGTAACTAGAAAAGCCAAAATAAAAATAAATACTGGTTGGGTTTTATTAGTTGATCTGTTTAGATGTTTTTTTTTACTTCTCCTCAAATTTAATTTTCTTTAACACAACAGTTGATTCAAGACAGATTGTAACTCCAGTCAGCTGCTTGTAGGTTTTAACAGCTTTAGAAAAGGGTGAATGCTGAAATAAATTGCAATATTTTTACAGGATTAATTGTAAAATAATTTTTTGTTTTATTTTTTCCTCTTTTTTCCCCCTGAAAGTATTAATCTACCACAATTATGAAAATATATTTTATTCTACACATGTCTTAATCTATATTAATTTGTCCTGATAGGTTTATGGGGGATTTAGGGGTGGTGATGTTGTATTATACAGAGCCACATGTTTTTGTCATACAACAGAAAGTGAAAACAATTTCTTCAAAGAATTCTTTATTTGCTTTCACCAGGGAAACCTATCATAGCTTCTTCAGCTACAATAAATGAATACTAATTTCATTGTCAGCAGGAATTCAGCCTTTCATTATTTAGATAAATGCACCTTTGTGTTATATGTGTAATTCGGTGATGTCATGAACCAAAAATGATGAAAAGCTGTATCTTTTTCAGACATGTGAAAGCAATATCATATAACAAGCACAAAGCACTTCTACCTGTGGAGTCTACTAATGGCTTCTAGATGAAATGTGAGCAAATTGACTATGAAGAATCCAAGTTAAAAGTCTAGAAATTCATAAGCTTGCAAATCAGGATAACGCTAGCATGTAAGTTAATGGAAAAATGAACAGCCTGTTTTAATTATCACCTCTATTCTAATCCTCTCTGTTTTCCTCATTTTAATCACTTTCTGTATAAAAATGCATGTTTTGATCTTCTAAGCAATGTTTTTGCCCTCTGATTTTGCTTTCACCCTCTCTCTTACATAGAACTTGACCACTAGCTAGTCTAATTCTGTATGGGTTCTAGTCATATAATAATGTTTTTTTTGCTTTCTGTACATCACACATATTCACAGCTTCCTTTTATCATAGTCTCTGCCCCAGCTCCACAATTTCTCTGTGACAGTCATTTTTTTCTTCTACTTCCCTCATAAAATGAAAATGTCACATTAAAAAAAAAAATAAAAAAAATCAATTCTGATCAGTGTAAGGGCAACTCCAGGTATTATTTTATTAGTCATCTTGCTTTAATTCTGTGATCTGTACTCTTATTTTGGAATATCTTGGTCTCAACTTAAACCCTATCATCCACAAATGAAACACTGCTGAGACACAGCTGCTGGTGCAATGAAAATCTTCAAATGCAGTCACAGTTTGCCTTACCTTCCTCTGTAGGTCAGAATTTTCATGAAATCCCTTCTTCATACACTGCAGGTAGTGAATGGCAGAAACTTGCTAGCAGTCAGTTGAAGATTTAGGAATGGTTCATGGATATTACTTTAGTGCTGTGGCTTGAAGACATGGTTTGAGGGAGTGGGTATTTCTGCTTGGTTTGATTGGATTTGTTTTTTAAGTTAAGAATTACCTTAACCATAAAAACTAAAATTATTATCTAAGGCTTACTGAACCACACTAAAAAATTATGATCTCTGCCTTCAACAGCAGAACTCAACCAGGATGAAGAATGGAAAGGAACACAGAGTACCTGGGTGTAATCTCTCTTATTCGAAAATAAAACCTCTAAGAGAGCCAACTTACTGCTTTAGAGATTCTACTTAATGTCATGTTCAAGGCATACCTTTAAAAAAAAGTCTGTTGTAATAAGATAGCCCTGACAGTGAGTACCTAATCAGTAGGTTTAAATAACTATTTTACTGACTATGTAAAGAAGGGAGGGGTAAAAATCCAAGAAAAATACATCTTTAAAAATGAGCAAAAGTTTTAGCAAGAAATAGGATGGTAATAGCAACTGCTATACCCCAGTCATGGCCATATCCTCCACCAGCTATATCACTAAGAGTCAATGTTGATGAACAGCAATCTTTTTGTGCACAACATAAATGACAGAATAGAGAGCTTTTTCCTTAGTACAGGGTGGAAAAAAACCCAAAGTATCTGCTGCCAGTTTTCCTAATGGTTGTTGCTGTCATTTTATATAGCAGGTTTACCTGGAACTACAGTCAAATATCAGGATCCTGTTGTGCAAGCACTGCAGAAAAATGCAATCAAAAAGTTATTTTTCCCCACTTCTTTATAAAAATGTGCCTATTGCACCATATCCAACCTTCTCTAAGCACATAGAATTAATGTCAGAATGCAGCCTTTCAAAGGCCAAAGGACCTTATTGTGGCCATGACAAAAGGTATGATCTTCCTCAGAACAGCATTGTGTCTTTCAGAGACTAGGTGCCATCTTTCTGCAATATTCAAACTGATGCTGTAGATGGGTAGCTTACATAAGTACACTTCCAAGTCAGTTTGTGTTCCTTCATTTAATTTAGGTTGGTAGCTGTTTAAAAGCACAGTTATTTCTTCAGTAATGAAGGAATGTTATTTTAAGGCCTTTAAAAAACTTTGTATTAGGTGAAACTTGCATATTTCTGGGGGAAAAAAAAGTTCCTGATAAATGGTGGTTTATAATGCAATGTGAATATAAGTATATAACTTAAATCTAATTCCCTTGAGGTACTTCAGGATCCCACTTAATAACTGGATTGTTAAAAAAATAATTTCTTGCTGTTGATCTGATAATAATGTCCTCTTTTTTTTTTTTTGTTCACCTTGCATAGCGCCCAGATCTACAGAATGAGACCTGTACTTCTAATCAATTAACCTAAACTTTGTTTCCCAGAGTGATAGATTAGTTGTTCCTGTATATTTTCACTTGACTTCTTTATGAAGAGCCACCACCGCCTTTTGGTAAAGAACTGGTTGATACCATATGCTGGATGAGGTTACTGGAAAAGTACAATTATGTGAAGTCTGCTATAGTTATTACTAGGGATGTCAAAAAGGGAGAGAATTTTCAATGCTTCTATAGAATAAAAGCTGCTAGAGTATAAATAACTGCTCTACTTGGATGAATTACACAGATTTAAAGATATTTGAGCTCTTTTCCTTCACCAAATTATTGACTATAACTTCAGTTTGAGTTTTTGCTATGGGATATTCTTACATTGATTGCATATCATCAAGCAAGAATTTTCTCTTAATTAGATATAGAATGAAATACGAGGCAACAGGAAATATCCACATAGAAAACAACTTCAATTGAAAAACTGAAAATATGCTGATTTAAAGAATTGTCTTGTAATTTTGTTAATTATAAAGTCTGTCTCTCTGAAATGAGGAGAAAGTGAAACTAAAAAGAACCATTATTTCTAAATTCTAGAGAGAATTTCATTGAATATGTGAAAGAGTGCAAGAAAAGTAGTTTCAGGCATTTCCTCCAGGTTCTTAGGTCTGGTTTAGCCAGTTTGCTTTGGGATGCAGCAAAGTAGTATTAATAGTCACATACTACACATACACACACACAGAAAATTAAAAAAAAAAAAAAAAAGGGAAAGAAAAGAACTCAGTCCCTCTCCTGCAGTGAAGTTGCTTAAAAAAAAAAAAAAATTGCTGAACATAGCACTGCTTTTAGTGTGTCAAATCAGATGTAACCATAAAGATGATATGATGGCTAGTCCCTTCCCCTATTTAGTCTGCAAAGAATATCTCAGAAGATCAAGGAAAAAATGCAGTCATTAAAAAAGAAAAGCTACAGACTAACATTCTGAGGTATCTGTTAAAGCTCATGGTTAAGCAGTGTTGCTATCTATCTATCTATTGTGTTCTGATTAATGAATTTTAGTGGCATTCTAATTGATACAAGTGCGTGTGATCATCTGTCAGATTCCTTGCAATCTATGGGTGAAACAGAAAATGGTTTGATAGCTATCAATTTGCAATAGCAAGGTAGGAGTTACTTGTTGTAAAAGCAAAGTAGTAAATCTGAGGGCTCTGGAAATTTTTACCAAAGTTCTTTCACCCCAAAATTCTAATTTATGAAAGATTAAATGTTCCATTGCACAGGACTCTTTTGTGAAGCATAGAAATGTTAGTCAATGGTTCCTTATCTAAAAAATGGGGGGAAAAAAATCTGCGTAACTATGAAGCAAAAAAGAGAGCAAGGGATCACATCTTTCCAAATTATGGACTTCTTTATTTCTGTAACAGCTTAGAATAAGAGGATCACAAAAAAATATAAAGGGATATGGAACAGAACTCTTGGTTTATTTGTCTGACTGTTTGTTGGGGGTAGGATTTTTTTCTGCTCTGGCTCTAAGAAGATTGTGAGTAAAAAGTACTTATATTAATTATTAGTAATGCAAAACTAATAAAGAAAACAAAACTGGAGTGCTATGTGGATACTTGTAGAATCAAACTGTGGATCTTAGACCTCTCCATTTTCTACATAAACACAAACGTATCTCACTACCTTGACAAATGAGTATAGAATATTTTTATTTAATGAATATCTATGAGAAATTAAAATAAACAAATAAAATAAGTTGCTTAAGAAAAAAAAAACACATTTGGTGTGGTGTAGGGAACAAATTCTTTCTTTTTTTTTCTTAGTTTTAATGGCCTACTATATAAAATTAATGAAATATAATAATTAGGATTAAGTGATCATCATGGTATTTCCATACTATTTTTGCTTCCACTGCATAAGGAAAGAATTATATTTTAACTCCAGAGAAATATTCCACATTCATTCTTTCACTGAACAGCTGTGATTTTTGTGCTATTTTTACTCAATCATAGAGATAATTAGAGTTGAACCAAACTGATAAAAATAATTTGGATAAACATCAACAAAGTAGATGCTGACAAGTCCAAATCTTTTTTTATTATTATTTTTAATTTGACAGATTATGTCACACCATGAAGTGATAAAATACTCTTCACCTTCTTCTTTTATTTTTCAGACTGAGCAGTCAAAGTTAATTCAGGAGAGTCTGAGGGAATTTTAATCATACTTTTCACAAGGCAGCCTCATACCTAATGATATGTACTGGAGCAAAGAAAATCTTGTGGGAAAGTATAGTATTTTCCCTAGAATTAGAAATCCAAATCGATTTATTTAAAACATATTTGAGGCATGAAAATTCCACACAGCATTAGCTAAATACTTTGCTGATATAAAAAACAAACTAAAAGCAAAACAATCCCGCAATTATTTTAGCTCAATGAACAAATTTTACCCCATAGTGGAATTTTATTCCTTGACTTCACAATATTTACTACCATTTTTTCAGAGAATCCTAAAGCAATTTGCAAACCGAAGACATGAAAATTTAATCCCTTCCACCAAAGTGTAACCACTTGGAATGTGTTGATTTATGGTAATGTAGCAGAAGTTATGAAAACTGCAACTAACTGGAATTGGAGAGTAAATTGATTTACTCAAAATATAATTTAACCAAGACACTGGAATTAACAACTCTATGCTTCTTAGAAGTGTCACAAGAGCCTTGATTGCTGTAGCTCATGAGGACATTAATTTTGCATTTTATATGAAAGATTGAAGTACTAGCTACACTGATTCCTATTCTTCTCTGAGACTGTTTTCTTAAAGCATAACTGTCACTAAATTAATTAAAGTTATCAGTAACTCCATTCTTTTAAAGATGTTGCAGGAGAATGAAGTAAAAAGAAATCACTGAGATTAGCTCAGTTGGTTAGAGAAAAATTAAAAGAAAATCTGAAGTCCTAGGTGTCCTTATTGTATACATATCTGTCTCATTGTGATGAATTTTCTGTTGCTGTTAACCTGAATGCTCTAATGTCTGCTTCTGTAATACTTGTTTTCTTGGATAATTTCAATATTCTAATATTAGTTCTAAACTTAGAGTTACTAATACCAATGCAACAGGATGATGACTAAGCTGAAAGATTGTACAGCCAAGTAAATACCACTGTCATGAGATACCTATCAGTCTACTGGAAAGGGCAGATTTAATGAGGGCATGGTCTTTCCACAGCTGTTAAATTCAGATTCTTTTGGACAATTTGGCTTAGTCTGTAAAGAGTTAGAGATAATATTTTTCTTGTGGTAACTTTTGTGTAGAAAATAATGTATTTGTTTAGAATAGAAGAATGAATGACACTGAAAACTGTAGCAGATCTGGCTTTGTAGCTATTGCATTGCATTCCTGCAGACAGTTGCAGTATTGCAGCTTGCAGTACTGTCAATGTCAGGTTGTCAGATGCCTGGAGGAATGTCAGCTTGGCTTATCATTTGTGTAATCACCATTAGAAAAAGGGTTTGAAATGCAGTTTCCAATATTGCCAAATGTAAATGTATGTTATAAATTAGTTGGAAATAGTTTACAGAATTGTGCATGTTTGCTTTTGGGGCTTTAAGAGATTCTTAAAATTTCAACTATTAACATTATAATACCCAAGATTTAAATTTGAACTAAACTCAGAAACCTACATTTGTACAGGATATTTATGCAGTTGGCCTTTCTTTGACTGTTTTTGATGTCAGACTTTTAAACCTTTGCTTGATTAGATGCTTAGTGTAATTGGCTAGTAGCAAGTGTGATTTGCACACACATTATTATTATACTTTTCTTCATCCATCAATTTGACCTTGCTGAAAAGGGAAATGGTAAGCAAAGTGTTAATTTCACAGTGAGACTGGACTGAAAAGAGATCATGGTGTAGTAGTTTGTCATTATAATACACTAATTAGAATGTAAAATTTTAATACAAAAATTGTTTCAAAAATACATGCAATCATATAGTGAGGAATACAATGGAAATACTAGATTTCCCAGATGAGATGAGCTTTCTGGGATCTGGAAATGCTCTGTGGAACTAATTCTTGGGAATTTCACAGGTTCTACCACTACTCTCAAGATCTGCAGTTGCCTCTGCCTTACATCTTCAAAGCTCCCATTTCCCAGTGCTGGCAGATTTCACCAATAGACTGCTTTTTAACTCTATATTTACTTCATGTTCTGCCTTTTTTTGTGTGTGCTAGGTTACATTCAGACATGAGGTTTGAGAACAAAAGACTGCACATAGTTCTATTTGCAAAGGAATTGGATGCAATGAGTTTGGTCTTAGCCTGTTACCACCTGCATCTACCAAAATTGGCCTCAACATTGCCTACAGGTAGAGAGAGAGAAATATTGAGATGCCTCTGACATGCTGAAACCACTGATTTCTACAGCCAGGGATGAGAATCTGTGATACTTAGGTGACAAAGGGTCTCTCAAATTAGGTTGAACAGTGCCCTGATGCCTCAGCCATGTGACTGGGTCTTCACAAGTCATTTCTCTGGACAAAGGTTTACTGCTAGGTCCCTGCAGTGCAAGCCCTCCTGAACTGACCATAGAGCCTGTCATGCTTTCAGTCTTTGCTAATCAAGGGCAAAAACTTCTCATGTGGCAAAACCTAAAAAGCTAGTGCTATCAGCAGAACAGTGGCCTGCTCTCTGGTCCATCCTAGGCCAGAACAGCATTCATACTTACAAAGCAAACCAATTTGAAAGGTCTTAGACCCTACTTCTAGAACAAATCCAACAGAACGATCTAAGGTGGTGAACTGGTATTTCAGCAGTCCTCAACTCTTTTTTTCTACTCAGCACGTGGATCCTAGAGTACTAATATGGAGTGTTCCATAGAGGCATTTCCAGGAAAGATTTGTTGGGAACAAGATCCGAGTTATGGGTCCTGTAAAACTCCACATCTCATCAACCCTAGAGGTGGGTCTGCAATACTTTATGTCACTAAGAATAATAATGTAATGAGGATGGAGTGCAGATTTTTCCTCAGATTTTTTGTTCTCTAAGGACTAAAACCCTGTCTTTAAAGTAAATAATTTTTCTTGATATGTTTAGTCCTTGAAAGGACTTAATAGAAAGAGAAAATAATCTTTGCATATTTTTAAAAATAAATAAATAATACACTTTTAAAAAAAATATTTAATCCCTACATTTCCTTGTAGGTTTCCTTTTACTCTGTCTAGAAAGACATGAAAAATTTTCTCTTACACATTATATTCCCATACTTAGTATTTTGAGCAAGATTCCTCTATAACTTTGGGAGTATGACGTTTTTGTTTTTCTGTGCCATTTTTGTTGTGAAGAGCTTAGACCTACACTTTTAAGTGTTTTCTCTAGATTTATTTCAACTCAAAGGACACAATAGTTGTTTTTTTCTGTATTTATTTTGGCAGTTTCAATGAAACATGCTTTCTTCATGTAAAAGTCCCCTCAAGGAAACTGTGAAGTAATAAATTGTTCCTTTCCAACTGTCACTAATGAGAATATTAGCTTCTCTTTCCCATGTGTTATATATTTTAAAGGCTTTTTAATTTTGAACATGATTTCATTACCAAGATTTATTATCTTTATAGCTGAGATATCCTAGCTGTTAAGTATATTACATTTGTGTTTTATTCTTTTTAAAATTAGATGGAATTCTCAACAATCTTAATTACTGTTTTGCAAGAAAGGGCAGAAAGAAGCTCATTGTCTATGCATTCATCATAATTATCCTGATTATAAAAAAGATAATTAATTTGTCTACACAGAGGATGTGTTGTGAATAGGACTTTAGTTTGGAGCATATAATATTATATGAACATCTACTGCATGAACAGCTTGCTGAAATCAGCAAAGAAACAGACTTCTGTAACACTATGTATTTGAAAACTGAGATTTTTCTGAATTCTTTTTGAACTATTAAACCCAAATTCCTACTTTTACTGTGTCTCACCTCTCAAGTATGAGTTAAGTCACAGTCTCAGGCCTGCCTGCAATGCTTGCAATATTAAGAGATTTTCAGCCTTAATTCAACTATGGGCTTAACATGGGCAAAGTTTATGGCTTCTTTAGGATAACTCAATGGTAGAAAATCAGAACCATGGGGATGCTCTTTTTGTTTCAGATACCCTCATCACATTTTTTTCTTCGTTTGACCATTTTTCCCATTGCTTGATCTTATACAACTGGTGTTTAAGTTTGCTTTTGAGATATCAGCTTCATTCACCTTTTAATAAATCCGTGAAATGCCTATGAATGAGTTTTTAATGTAGTTTCTGGCAGCATGAGTGCACCACTGTAGCTGCAGATGACAGAGTACTTACACAAGTAAAAGTAGAGCGAGATGCAAACCTATGTTTAGGTCTAAAAACTGCAGATTGTTACTTTATTAGGTGTAAACTTGATTAAGGGTAAGCCATGTCTTGAAATATTTAAGTAAGGAGAATATAATATTACTTCAATAAAAAGTTATACCACACTAGATTATTTATTTGTACGAGAAAAGAAATTATAGTTTTGACCTAAACTGCACTTGTGTATGAATTAGAAGTTATAATTTCAAAGCAAGTTTAAGTTCCACAAACTTTATAAATGCCAAAAAAAAGTGGGGAATATACCTACCCAGTCTTCATACAAGGCAGATTTCAGAATACAATGAAGTAGATGGGGATTTTTCTCACACTCATCTCTCTCTTTCTGTCTCTCAGTGTGCCACACACGGTAATGCTTTAATCCATCAAGCAATCACCTTCACTAAGATGATGAGTCAGTGCTGAGCTGCCTACCCACTGTTTTCCTGCAGCGTTATCCTTAGGTGTGCAGAGAAACAGCAGTTAGTCTGGATTGGCTCAGGATGCCTATGAAGAAAGACTGAGAACAAAGGAGAAAGTACCCCAGGAATCAAAACAGATCGTTGATAACTGTGAATACCTGGATTTAATCAGAATTCAGCAAAACTGTATTATGCAGAATTAAAAAAATAAACCAAGACAGATCTAATTGGAACAGAACAGTGGAAAAAGTTTTAAAATGTTCTTGAACCACTCAGATACCAACAATAAGCAGAGTGAAAATCTCTTTGATTTTAAAATTTGTTTATTTTCTTGATCACCCAGGATGGAACCATAAAGTGATGAAATGGCCTGTGAATGGTGGTTCATGAGGACTTTAAATAAAGGATAGGTGTAGCTAACAGCTGTAAAAAAAAAGCAGGGCTTTTTTTTTTTTTTTTATTCAACTTTACACCATTTTCAAAGATTTCTGTTCATGAACTCTGTCCTTTAGAAAAGACTGAAGAGTAGCACATGGTTTTCTATGGGATGAGTTTATCCGTGAGATGCTTGAAAATAGGATGCAACCTGAAAGTAAATGATAAATTTTGCTTTCTAAAGAATATGAATAGCAAAGAACAGAAAGAACACCAAATATCAATATTGACACAAACTTTTGTTAGCAAAAATTACAGTCAGAAATTTTCTCACAATGACATCTAATAAATTTTTAAAACAATTTTAAAATAAAAATCCTGTTTTCAGGAAAATGGAAGCTAAACCCACACATCTTTTTTTCCCCATCTATCTGCTAATTTCATGTACTTGTACATTAGTTCCATGCACTTGCAAACTCTTGAACTTGCAAACCTAAAAAATGCATTCATGATTTTAGACATTACTTGGATAGATGTGGATGTTATCTAACAAAAGGATGAAAAATCAATCACACAATGCCAAAAGTAACTTGACCTTAATCAGTCTGCTGAATAAGTCTCTCTTACCCTTTTAGAATTTAAAAGGAAAATTTAAAGAGTAAGTTCAATTTACAAAAACAAAAGAGTATATATCTCTTGGCATTTCTATGTGCATGAATGCTATTTATGGTCACAATTAGA
This sequence comes from Sclerurus mexicanus, assembly GCA_013396755.1. NCBI lineage: Eukaryota > Metazoa > Chordata > Aves > Passeriformes > Furnariidae > Sclerurus > Sclerurus mexicanus. Next base: position 407,130 of record VWZF01007011.1, on the reverse strand, counting down.
TGATGGAAATATAAATTTGCTTTTATACATATATACACATACATGTAAAAATGTAAAAAAAATAAAATTAGCAGACAAGATTTTTGATGCAAAACTTTTTGCATGCCTACATCAGGAAGCAATTTAACATTGATACATAAACATAGACAGAAACACTGAGGAAGTCTAAGTTGGATTTCAGATATTCTGAAAGTCTGGTTTCACGCTTCTCCCAAGTTTTTATTCTTACATTTACGTTAAAATGTGAAATATAATTTCTAATACATGTTTAATTTCTTTGTGATTTCTTCAGGTATGACATTTGTATTTATGTTTCATTCATCCACTTAGAGAAGAGGGTACTTATGAAGTGTTTTAGGAAAGCCATAGCTCAGTTAGAAGCCTGTCTTTTCCATGGAGCAATAGACATTAATGATGTATCAAATCTTCTAAGCTAGTGGCCCTGTACTCAAATTAAATTCTCCATTAGAAATTTATGAATAACTCGAATATGCATAAAAACTCTTGAATTAAGTGACAAGCAGAAGTGGGGTCATGCTCAGTCAAAACATTTACCCCTCACTGATTCTGAATAACCACAAGCCTCCATGGCAATTTGAATGCCTCAGGTGCAGAAATAAGGCTTTACACTGCTGCATGTCTCTGATTCTGATCACATACTTTACACATCTCAGCAGTAAAGAGCAACTACTTATTATTGTTTTAAATTTAATAAGCAATGGTCCCTGTCAGTTTTGTCACTCCTCTCTGAAAGATCAAGAGCTATAACAAGAAGCATTACTAAGGGAAGATTAAAAGAGACTCAAGCAATAGAATTTAAAAGACTAAAAGCTAAACAAAATCATATAGCCAGATAAAAAGATAACCAGTAGAGAGACATCAGAACTATGACAACAAAGATACAGGTGATGGCATAGTCAAGGATTAAATGAAAGTGGAGGTGATTGAGTCTTAGAAGAGCAAAGTGCAAGGATGGGGTGGGGAGCAAAAGAACAAAGAAAATATCCGCAAAGAGGAAGAAAGAGGGATCAAAGGAAATAAAATTAAATATACAAGACATAAAAGAGAGAAACTACAGATCAAGGCTAACATTTCAGTATACAGTCAAGTCATCAGACAAACACCTTCTCAAATATTGAAATGATACTGAAGATAAAAAAAATAAATTAAAAAAAAATCTGTCTTCCTGGAATCTTTAGCAGAAATGAGTATAAACACAATAGAAATTATTTAAAGTGAAAGCACACAGTGCTTCCACAGTCAGATGTCCACAATTTCATAATATAAAAATATGTTATCATTTTAAGGCATGGTAAGCTAAAGAACTGAGAGACAACTCCACTTGATACAGTAACAGTAAAATCTACTGCAGAAACAGAAGGTTTAGAGAAGACAGAGGGAAGGACATGGCCGCAACACTTTTCTATATTTGGGTACAACAGATATGGGGCGTTTGAAGATTGTAAATGTTCTCCAAACAGCAGCCACTTGAAAGGCAAAATGATAACAGTGTCAGTTTATGTAAAGAATCAAACTCCTGTTAACATATAACAAGGGCGAAATATTCTATTCTCTTCCTGCTGCACTGAAAACAAATTAAGAACATCCAAAGAGAAAATAACTTCTTAACTAGATTCCATTAGATTTTCCATAGGAGGGGAAAGAATATTTTGCAAAAGAGAAATGAGAATAATTCCTCATATAAACCAAGTAGAAGAAAGAAAATAAAAACAGGTTTTCTATACATACTAATAGTAGGAGCTTTGTGGGGTTTTGAGATTGTTTGTTTGGCAGTTTTATATATAGAAGTGGTTAAATAATTAAAATAACTTTTTCCTGAGCATTTTTTGCAACTCATAACACGTTTAAAAACAAACAAACAAACAAAACCCAAAGAAACAATCAAAAACAAAACCAAAATCCCATACAGAACAGCAGAAACTTCTCAGATGTTTTGTTCCCTATTTTTCTGTTTTATCAGGTATTTATTGTTAGTGTTAATCATTAGAAGATATTTTTCCCTCGCTGACCTAATTGTGAGAATTACAAGATCATGTTGCTTATGCAGTTCGGTAGAGAAACATCCTACTGCTCTTCAGGTGCTCATGAAAATTATTTTGGATTATTAGTTACTCCTAGGATTGCCTAGAATTATCAGAATACACATTGTCAGAAAGATAGCACAGCTTGTTTTTCATCTGTTCCTCTGAGCTGCCTGCTCTTAACATCAAATAAAATATAGAGTTGAAGAATGGATTTTTGACAATCCAGTCACAGGCAATGCAATTAAAGTAGCTATAGATTCACTATAGAAAAACAGAGAAAAAAATTGTTTGGGTTTTTTTTCTACCTATCCTTTAAATAAGATACCTGAGAGAATCAATCAGTCCTGAGAAATGGGCTTTAGAAAATCTTCAATCCATCTCCCTCTATAAGGTCACATCATGTACTCTTTTCTTCTGTACTCTCAGATTACTGTTTGTCAAGATTGTGAGTAAGGATATCCACAGAAGAGGGTGTGACAAACACCCCAGCTATGCATGCAGTTCTGGTGAGCTCCTTGATACCTTGCAGTCTGCCAAAAATTACACTGGCTAATTCCTATTCAGTGGATGACATTTCTCTCTCCCTTGCTGCCTGATTTTACTGGTTATCAAACCTGTATAAGTAATACTATCTGTGGGATTATATTTTGCTGGATGTTCCAGGGAATTCATTGGGGCACTGAAGAACCTTTAAAAGGGTCTCCACTTCATTAATTTACTATGACCTTGAGGATAAAACACATTCATTTTGAAAATACCCTTAGTCTAAATCAAGTTATGATAAATGCAAATACACATTTCTATTTTTCATCAATTAGAGCAGACAACAAAGAAAGTGTTAGAAAAGACAGAGGTGAGAAAAGAACAGGAGGTGCTGGTCCCTTCTGATGTCAGCAAGAAAGACACTTGGTACAGTGCCTTTAAAATGGCACTTATAAGACCTAATACTACAATGAAAAAATTCTACAGATAATCTTATGTCCCTTTGGATTTGGGACTCCTGGGAGACATAGCACTGAGTGAGCCTCTTATCCATGTGTAGCATGCTGAGTAGACCCTATCCATAAAAGTCACTCTCCAATTTCAGTCATTTGAGCTGCTATAGGATTTTCTTACAGGCAAACAACTTTATCCAGCATTTCTGTAGTCAAGCAGCAATAATGTTTGCATAAGAATTTATTGCTGCACTTTCAATTCAAGGCAAGGCTGTGCAGGTGGCATAATTACTGGTACCAAGTGGGAGATTCCTGCAGGATTCTCTGTTACAGTGAGGTCACAGAGCTTATCCTGCAGTCACAGGAGGTGTGAAGCACAATGCAGCCTGAAGGCAACTCTGGACATGCAGGACAGCACAGACCTGGGCATACTCCACTCACCTGACATGTGAATCAACAACTCCTTGAGGTACAATCTTTTTCCAGTCAGGATCACCGCACTTGCCTTACAAGCCTTTTGGAGAACATGCAGTGTTCTGTTGTGGGATTTCTTGTTTCGCTCTTAACCTACATATCAAGATGTTTCTAAAGGAGAGGATCTTCTGGTGACAAAACCTGTTAATTTTTTTTTTTTTCCTTTGGCCAAGAGACAGAACAGATCCTTTTTCTGGAATGTACAGATTCAAGTTTTCTCCATATACAGAAATGTCCATTTCTTTTTTTTTTTGTTTTGATAGGTCATAGTTTTATCTTAATCATCATTCTCAAGTCTTGTTTTGTTTGTTTGTTGTGGGCTTTTCTTTGTTTTTTTTTTTTCCTGGACACTTTACACTGTGCACTACTTTTGTGAAGTTCAGAGTCTGAAAGACATTCAAATGCAGCTTTGCTGGTACTGAGTATGGGAAATTTTAAAATAATGTTACAAGGATTCTTCCTCTAAATACTTTTCCTATTCATGTTCTACCTGTTTAGTTATTGCTGTGTATACTATGTGTATGCAGATTATCATAGAATGGTTTTGGTTGGAGGAGACCTTAAAGATCATCTAGTTCCAATCCCCCTGCCATGGTCAGTGATAGCTTCCATTAATTCTCTACTGAAAGTACAGATTTGGTTACATGTCACTGTTGGATTTCATCCTAATTTTCATTTGTTTCTCCAACTTCAGCTGTTCAGTTCTTCCATAGAAGGGCATTAAATGTATGGATGTCAAATGTGCACTGCTGTTGTATTCCTACTTCTGCTTCTTTTTTCCTCCTCACTGAAGTATAAAAATTGAATTTATTCTCCTCAAATCCTCCAAAATCCTGATGTACCTGACACGTGAGCTCTCAAACATAGCCAATAGTAGCTATAAGACTTCAATGAGCAAGGCTTAAGTTATTTTGCATGAAACTCATTGGATCATGACAATTTCAAATTGTGTGAATTTATCTCTTCCCTCTTCTGTCCTTTGCCAAAAATTTTCAAAAACATTTGCATTTGTTCACCTCTCAGACTTTGTTATATGGTCATTTGATCTTTTCTTAAAGGTCTTCACTCAAGTTTATTGTTGAGAAAACAAAGTTTGCTAGTAGCAGTATATGTAGAGCCATTGCCTTCTTTGGAGGATATATGTATTTTCACCTGATCTTTTAAAGTATCAGCAAGAGTTTTAACTCTTGCTCCTTTTCACTGGTCATTTGATCTTCTTAATGAAACTTCTGAAACTATCACAGTTATTGATAAAGTGAAGAAAACAGTACTTTTCTTCAAATAGTATAGATTCAAATTTCAATAATGACAACACATACTAGAGCTTGAATTTATACGGCCATCTTTCTACAGATAGCTATATTCAGGCAAATCCATAAAGTAAAACCAGAATAACACTGTATTTTATTATGAATCATTACCTATAATCAAATATGGAGTTATACTGTGAGCTGGTAACAAATTAGTGAGATGGACCATTGTCCCATTGTGATTTTTTCTTATCAGATGCTAAAAGTTTATTCTCAACTCTTAATAATTTTATAGGCTTGATTAGCACTGTACTTTTAATAAGTTAGCATTTAAATAATGTAATTATTTTCTAAATAATTTTATAAGATCTCATGTAGAAGTAAAATAATACTATAAAATTATAAAGAACATAATTAATTGTAATTTGCTTTTTGCATTTCCCGAGTATTTCTAGATAATTTAGATAAAACAAAGATCTTAGTCTAGATCAATCTAGATTATTACTAGAAAATTATGAATTAAGCAATATCAGTTTTTAACTTTTGGTTTCATAGTATAAAGTTCAGCAGTTGTTTGAGTATATGCAAAAATTCAAAACTATGCTAGAGCTGGTTGACTTCTGTGGTCTGAATTTCCCAGTGATATGTAAACAGTTCTGAGCTCTTCTCAGTACTAAAACTTTAAATTTCCTGGAAGTTCTGTGAGGAGCAGCTGAGGGACCTGGGGTTGTTTAGCCTGGAGAAGCGGATTCTCAGGGGAAACCTTATCACTCAATACAACTACCTGAAAGGTGGTTGTAGCTAGCTGAGAGTCAGTCTCTTCTCCCAGGCAACCAGCAGTAGGACAAGAGGGCACAGTCTCAAACTTCTCCAGGGGAGGTTTAGGTTGGGCATTAGGAAGAAGTTCTTTACAGAGAGAGTGAATGGGTGTTGGAATGGGCTGCCCAGGGAGGTGGTAGATTCACTGTCCCTGTAGGTATTTAAGAAGAGACTAAATGTCACATTTTCTATCTAGTAGGCAAGGTGGTGTTAGGTCAAAAGTTGGACTTTGTGATCTTGGAGGTCTTTTCTGACCTAGTTGATTCTGTGATTCTGCGGAAATACAGGAAAGAAACCTATCACAGATTAATTCAGCTCTTTTTCTTTGGTTTGGATTGGTGGTTTGTTTTAAATGCTTTTGAAATAATCACATTTCCTCTACTCCAATGAAAAATCAGAATGGGAATATAAAATTATGATGAAAACAGTGCCTTGAAACTGCAGATTAGATCAATAGTATCCAAACACTTAAGAGGATATCCAATTCCAAGTCTTAAGTCAATACCTATAATGAACAATAAAATGATGGCATGTGTGGAACATTAGTAAGTATGTTATTATTTGGATTGTCTGTCTGAAACTTGACATTTACACATGATTAGAGATTATTTATTATAAGTAATTTTCTCTTCTGAGTACTTATTTATTCAGAATTGCTTGTTGGTTTTCTAAAAATACCGTAATGAAGAGCACACTTAAGAGCTTGTGGAGAGGGATTTTTTTCCTAAAATTGCTCGAAGCCAGTGTTGTGCAAATGAAAGGCAGGATATAACTGCTTTAGAGGATGAAGTAGAGAAGTAAACACAGAATTTTTATGGAAATCGGTCTTGCCATGTCATGGGAAGAGAATGACAACTGCAGATAATCTTGCAAACTCTACCAGTAGGCAAATAACGAGGAAAGAGGTCTGAAGATGTTTAAACTAAGAAAGAGAAGCTGACATTTGTTTTGCAGACCAGGAGTTTTTACTGGGGAAAAAATTTGGATATTATTACAGAAAAAGGAATGGGACTATTGTCACCAGTCACACTTGTGGGTTTTTTTACGTGATTACATGAAATAGGTAGAATAATTTCAGACCCAAAAATTCCCATCACTTTGCACACTTGATAAGGAACACACATCTTAATTATGTAAAGATCAATTGCTGTGAATGACCACCATCAAAACTTGGATGTGAGGACTAAGGAACTGAGAAGAATAATGTTCAAAACTTCATTCATGAGGTGATAAATGTGTCTGTATGAAGAAGATTGGTTTTCCAATTGAAAAGCTTGGTGTGACACCAGACTGGTCAAGCTTGTAAGATAGCTACATGATGCCATTCAAGAGCAACATTTGACCAATATTTCCTAAAAGAGTGAGTGCTTGCTGTTCTTGTTTCTGATTGAAGACACACAAAGGATATGATGGATTCAAAACATACTTTCCTAAAGTAAAGAATAAAGGAGTTTGTGTATAACAATGAAAAGGTAGGGAACTGAGAAGAACTGGAAAAAAAGAATTGTTATCTCAGGTTATTTTACACTTAGCACATGTCAAGGAAAACAAACACATTAGAAGAAAAAGGAAGGAGTAGAGATCAGGAAGGACTAGACAAATCACAGCATAACAAAACCCAGTATTATTTAAGAAAGAAAACAGGAGAGTAGAATGTATGTAAGCCACACAGTGTTATTGTGAAAAAAAGTTTGAATGGGAGAAGTATCCCCAGAACAGGAGGATGACCTTAAAGGAATAACCTTGGTTAGGACAAAATCAGAAAGAAAAAATTATCATTCTTGTCAGTGTAATGATGAGAACATTTGAGTTCTGAGAAGATAAGACTGAATTAGAAACAAGCAGATATGGACAGGAAAAAATTACTAGAGCAAAGAATATGGCAAACTTGTACAGAAATACTAAAAAAAAAAAAAAAAAGGAGATATTTAAGCAATATCTATAAATAACACTATCATAAATAGATTTTGTATTCATTTGCATTTACTGCAGAACAAACTTAATTTGTCCTCAATTATGTGTATCTTTAAAAGAATTTGTGTTAAAACTTCCAATAAGATTTTCATAATCTGTTTTTCAAATTACTAAGGAAAGTTCTGATTTGCTACTAGAGTCCTAACTAGCTCTAGAATAGTATCCCTGTAGAAAGTACTTTCCAAGCCTCAAATATTCTTTACATAAAAAATGTCCAGAGTAATTTCTTTTCCATACAGTTTGATTTTTTTCAAGTTTTTACTGACAGTGGAATTTACTATTAGCAGAATGTATCCTTACTAGTGGAACAGCTGTTACAGTTCAGTTAAGTTCTAAGAGCATAAAGCTCTCAAGTGTTACAATTTAAACAATCTGTTTTGGGCTCAGGAAACTTGGTAAATAACTTGGTAAAATGATCTTAAAATCATATTCTCATCTTGGGATAGAAAAAGTATTCTCAGTAAATACCAAAAAAACTCTCTAAAATGCCATCTTTCTTTAGATTGAAGAGGAATTATTTATAATGGTGGAAACTGCATGATAGTGGTAACAGTGAGCCAATGTTATCATGTTCACATGAATACTCTCAAACTTGGGCTACACTAAATTAATCTTAAGTTCTTTGTTAAATTTTATGAAGGCTGCTGTGATCAAAACAACCAACCAACCAACCAAACCAAACCACAACAACAAAAAAAATGCATAAGTAACAGTATTTAGTATATGCTAGGATTGTTTCTTATCAGTTCCTGACTGCCTTTGTCAGCATCAGGAGCTTTGACTTTTCTAATCAATAACCTTAACAGATGCAATTAAACAATAAATAGTTTGTCCTTGGTTCCCACAGAAGGCATGATCCTGTCAGTGAATTAGATATACTTCACCATAAACTCTTTAATTCCTAGTGGCTGAATTTTTTGTACACTTCTATTGAAGGTCTTTCAAAATTTATTTCTTTCAAATTGCCTGAATTGTCTACTTTTGTTATCTAGGAAGTTATATAAATTTATCATAGATTCCTTTTCTATGACAAGTTCCAGATACAAATTTTGAGATGCACATTTTTGTAAATTGTTGCAATGACTTGTGGGTCAAAATGCCTCACTTTGTTAGAAACTGCCAGAAACGCACAGTTTCTGAGCTGTCTGCACTGCCTTTGCATTATTTTCCTATTTTTAGCTCTTCCATGATAGAAAAGTCATCAGGCCAGAAGAAATTCTCTCAGACAACATTAGACAGTTAAATTCAATCCAAAGTGGGATTTGTATGTGTGCCAAAAGGCCTTTTTTACCTTCTTGGCATCTGAGCTGATGTAGTGCTAAATGCAAAGGCTGTATCAAGATTACTTAAAACATAAGAGCTTGCATTTTAAAGAACTCAATCCATGAATGAAATATATGCTGTGGAATGCTACTTTACATCGGAGTTACAGAGAGAAACCTAACAATGTGTCTCCTCCAGCAGAACAGGAAATCAATGTATCTGTTAACACCAGTTTCCCAGAGCTCAGTGAGTACCTAAATGTAAAATTTGAAAATGTGCAATCTAGTCAGGAAGAAAAGAATAATAGAAAGGAGTTCTGAACAATGAATAAGAAATATGAAAAGATTAGTTCTTAATGGTTGTGTACCTGGAGTTGTTTCTAGAAAAAGGAACATAAAAGAGGAATGATTAAGCCCAACAGGTATCATATCTAATTGGTCATTAATGTGAGCATGTAGCATCTGAAAAACAGTCTTGAATAAAATAAAAAACGAAGAATACATGTGATAGTCTTTTATTTTTTTAAATTCTTCTCAATTTAGTTATTTCTCATTATCTTTGATGTCATAAATTAGCAAAAAAAATATATTATTTTTTTCCTCAGAAAATAATGCAAAAAGCAAGTATCAAATTGCCTTCTGTGACTCAAGCTTTGCTTTTTAAAATGATTATTTAGTTGAATTTCTAATAGTGTGCAAGTTTTCGTAAGATTTTCAAAATAGATATTAGCCCCAAACAGAAAAAAAAAATAATTCAGTTTCCTACACACTTTTTTTTCCTGGCCCAGTGATTGGAAATAAATGAATAATTTGCATATAAAAAGGATGCAGAAAGCAATCACCCATAAAAAATATTATTGAAAATATATGAAACTATAACCATTCAATTTAACCCTACATGATATGCTGCCGAGCCATTTTATATCTCTGTTTTTCTACAGACACTTTATCTTTTCTTCACATTGAAGATGAAGTATATAAACACGTATTTTTCAGTTTAAAATACATAGGCATTTAGAAATATCTCAGAGATATTTCAGCTGGAAATTAAATTTCTTTCACCTTATATTTTAACTGAACATTTTGAAATAAATGGAGAAAAACAGATAGAATGCCTTGAAGAACAAGATATGAATCTGTTTTCTATGGATGATGTGAACTGCTTGTAGGCAATAAAGGGATGCCATTAAAATGAAATTGTTAACACAGATCTCTGTAAATTTTTTTCAAATTATACAACACTAAAGAAGGATTACTCAGAATACCAGTTTGTTTTATTATTTTGTAAGAAAAATATTTTAGTAGAACAGAATCACTCTGGAATGAATTCAAAGCATCTGAATTTGGAGAAAGTTAAGATAGTAATGAGAGAAGGAAAGGGTAACATTTTAGGGAAGATTTCCGAATGAGTCTAACTCTATGTATGTGGAATGTCAGTATCTGTAGGAAGAAAGAAGCTGCCAAAGACAGAAAACTCTGACTCTCTAATGGAATGAAACAAAATCCATTAAGAGATTACATGTATCAAAATGGAATGATGCATATCCAGGATCTGTGTCAGGGAAAAAAGGAAAAATTCAGATTGTGAGCTAGAGATGTTTAAAAGAGTGCATTAAGCTTGGATAATGAGCAGTGACCCAGCAGGGGATGAAAAGGAGAGAAACCAAACCAGCAGGAAGACTGTGGGTAAGTGAAAAGGGTCAAAGTGGGAGCTGGATATGAAGATTGTCAAAAGGTATAAAAATAACAAGAGTTCACTAGGAATAAAAGGGTTTGAGATGGAAAAATTAAGTTGTCTAGGTGAGTATGATATACAGCATTAGAAAATGAGGCAGGTATGAAGTTGAAACATGACTAAACTGCACTTAAAGGAAGGAATCAAACATGAATAAGGATGGATATACAGGATGGATATACTTTGATATGCCTGAAGTATATTGTTTCATAAAGACACAGATATAATCCAGACTTTACAGTGCAAATAGATTTAAAAAATGTTATTCTTACTACAGCTATGTCTGGCTGAACAGTATACCTCTGGATCATTGTCTCATGTGGTAGTGTTCTGCCATGGGTCTAAACAACCCAGCTTTACTGTAAGTCACCTTACAGTGACAAACAGAATGCAACATAATATATGTCCAAAAAAATTGTACAAATTTATTTAAGTTATTTGAAAAAAAAAATTAAAACCTTAGGTCCAGTTTAAATGCTTAATATACACTAGTGCAGTTCATTAAACCTAAAATTGCAGATTTTAGTAATATTAGGGTGTATGTAATGACAAAATATGTTGAGCCAATACATATGAAAATGAGCTGTGATGTTCACAGAAAATATTTTAAACATTTAAATTGGATGTTGGGATTTTAAAAGAGATGTTAAAGAACACTCTTTTTAGAAAGGCTTTTTTCATACATGCGTGCCCACAATTCACCTGGTTTCTGCATGCTTATGTTATGAGAGAAATCTCTGTCCATTCCATTGCTAATAGTGACTTTGATTTTACTTGTTAACACAGTTAACTTTCACTGGTTTACATCTCTACTGGTCACACGTGTGGATCCATACAATAATATCTATGTGTGAGTATTTAGATATACCCCATTGTTGCCACCCTCCATGCCCACCAGTAGAAACATGCCCAGTTTGCTCATGAGCTGGCACAAAAGAAGCAGGCAAGGTAATTCCTGCAGTAAAGGTGAGTAGTTATTTTAATATACATTTAAATTGCAAAACCCAAATACAGGAGAATAGACATTAACTTCTTCAAAGTTCATTTGAAGAGTTCCATGGCATAAGGCCCTGGAGTGAAGAGGGGCCCAAGAAATCTGGTTAATATTCAAAGTTCACCTCCTCCAAGTTCAAGAGGGGTCCATCCAAATGAATATGAATGCAGACAAAAGTGCAAGGATGCATCAATGAGCAAGGGCATTCTAGCAAAGCTCAAGAATAAAAGGACACATACAGAGAGTGAAAGAAAGAATGTCTAACTGAGGAAGAATAAAGAAGCAACTGAGCATACAGTGATCAGGTTAAGAAAGACAAAATCCAAATGTAATTGACTATGGACAGGGGTATCTTCTTTCCAGTATCTTCTTGTCTTTCTTGTACTGAGGAGCCCAGAACTGGACACAGTACTCCACACGCAGCCTCACAAAGGGAAAGCAGAGGGTTAGGATCATCTCTCTTGACCTGCTGGCCACACTCTTCCCAACACACCCCAGGATACCATTGGCCCTCTTGGATGCAAGGGCACACTGCCAGCTCATACTCAACTTGCCATGCACCAAGACTTCTAGGTCCTTCTCTGCAGAGCTGTTCTCTAGTAGGGCAGCCCATACCTTATACTGTTACTTGATGTTATTCCTCCCCAAGTGAAGTGTCCTATACTTGCCCCTGTTGAATCTCATTAGGTTTCTCTCCACTCAACTCTCCAGCCTACCAAGGTACTGCTGAATGGCAGCACAACTTTCAGGTGTATCCCCCAGTTTTGTATCATCAGAAAACTTGCTGAGGGCACATTCTATCCTTTGTCTAGATTGTTGATAAACAATGTGAGTAAGACTAGACCCAGTACTGATCCCTAGGGAATGCCAGGCTGAACATGAGATAGCAGTGTGCCCTTGCTTCACTAGACAAATTATTGCCAATATGTCAAGGGAAAAGATCCTTCCTTTCTGCTCAGTACTGCTGAGGCCACACTAGGGGCACTGTGTCCAGTTCCAGGACCCCCAGTACAGAGGTACTGCAGAGACTCCTTTGAAGAGCCACTAAGATTAAAGGATTGGAACACCTCTCATGGGCAAAGTCTGAGAGATCCAGAAGAGGATAAGGTTTAGGTGTATCTTATCAATGTATCTAAATACCTGAAGAGATAGGGCAAAGAGGATGCTTTTCAGTGGTGCACAAGGATAGAACAAGAGACAATGAGCACAAATTACGATGCAGAAGGGTTCCTCTGAACACCAAGAAACGTGCTGTTCACTAAGATAGTGACTGATCTCTGGGAATGACTTGTCAAGAAAGCTAGTAGAGTCTCTCACCTCGGACATATCCAAAAGCTGTCTGGACATTATCCTGCAAAACCAGCTCTAGGTCGCCCTGCTTGATCAGGAGATTGGACTGGATGATCTCCAGAGGATTTTTCTGACCTCAACCATTCTGTGGTTTTGTGATATAGTGACATGCTACATCATTTGAAGTATAACTTTACTGTCAGCAGCCACAGAATAGGTCATATTATTTCTGTGACTGAAACATATAACAAAGTTGCAGCCAAGAAAAATTAATGAGATTTCACATGCAGTTTTAGGGGAATCTGTTTTCTCATATTGTTTTTCAGATAGCATTGCAATTTGTTAGTGATGTTAAATGGTAAGCTCTTCCATTATTTTTCCTCTATGTCCTTCTGTCCCAACTGTCACTCTTCATAAATCTTGCTATGCAAAGCTGATTTCTATCTGATCACTCTATTTATCTAACCCACAATTAATAACAACTCCACTTTGCATTTCTTTCTAAGTGTGGTAGTCTTCAGAATTATCTTCTTGTAGGTTGTCTCATCAATCATCTTCAAGATGAGCTACACACTTCTTATAAAAGGATCATTTCTTCATCAATTCTTCCTTTGTAGTCTTATCTGAAGAGATTTAATTTTTTTCTTGTGATTCTTCAACACTACCTGAATAACAATGCATCCCTGTAGATATGATAAAGGCTATTTTAAGATATGAAGTACCATTTGCTATTTACATAGCAATAATTTAGCTGGCCTAAAGTTTATCTAAGCTATTATTGAAATTTACCAAGCTTGTAGGTAGAGAGCTGAGGACTTGAAATGGGCATAAACAAACTCTCTGTGCAGTTACGATTATGATCTCAGTCACAGAGTTGTGCAAAAGAGGTTATTTAAATCACAGAATCAGTTCAAATCAAACCCATTTTACTAGCTCATGCTCAGTATTGCTTACAGCATACATCCACCAGGAGCAGCTACAGATTTCTCCCTGCAGTGTTCTTAAGTCTCCTAGTCTCAATAGAGGTCTCCAGTTAATGTGCAGAGATGCATGAATGGAACCAGACACACTGGAATGTTTTCTACAGAATAGTCTAATAAGACATTCATTCTATAATATCATCTGTAAGGAGATCTCTAAATTCAGATTCTTAAATCACATCAGATGGAGAAGAGGTACAAAAGAGATTCAGTATTACATCTGGACAATTGCTCAAGTACAACAAAGACAGCAGCAAGGTCATGCCTAACATTGGGAACTTGAGAAAATATTTTATATTTGAATGTTCTTAACAATCCAGTTGTCTGAAAAGATTTAAATTTTGATAATTCTATTACAGTTTACCCTGAGACTGGCCTTTGAATGCTGTCAGAATTTAGATGAAGATAGGCCAACAAAACATGGAATTAAAATATATTAAAGAAGAGCAATGAGGATGGCAGATATATATGGTCAAGACAAATGCACCAGGAGAGGTAATTTGGATGCCAAGATTGTTTTTTCTGTGACTTCAGTTTACAGAACGTACTCTTCATATATGATCGCTAACTCTAGGCTTTCAGTTTTTCCGGATCATTAACTCAAAAGAGAACTTAGCTTTTAGTTCACACTAATTTTGAAGTTTTTCAACTACAAGTGAAATCCCTGTAAGATGCTTGGAACCCAGGAATTCCCTAATAGTATTTAGTAATTTAAAATACAGTAAATGTCAATTCATATTGAAAATTAAGTACAAAGAGAGAATAAGTTTTTCAATGTTATTCCTCTATAAATACTTAGGAACTATCACCATTCATAAGTACATAGAAGGTACTGAGGTATAGTAATTTTTTTAAAAACTTCCATCTTAAAGTTTGCATTTCAGTCACATAAAACACATGTTGGAAACCATGATTGCAACAGTCCTCACTTTCACTTACCTCAATGTTACTTAGTATAACAATCAAAATAATACTGAAAATATAGGGTACATAGGTCAAATAAAACTAACTAGAAAACTATAATGTCTCTTCATACATTTTATAAGTATAATAATATTTTACTCATTAATTTTAATAATAAAACCTACTTTAATAAAGTGTCTTTGATTTGATTTCTAGCATTTTTTCTATTTTTTCTTTTCTTTTTTTTTTTTTTTTGAAATCTCCAAACCAACTCTAAAGTGTAACATTCAAAATATAAAAAAACTAAAAGGCACAATGTCTCTGACTTTATATTTTTCTCTCTTCTCTCTTAGATGATGTCATTTGTAGATTTGGAGGAATAAAAAATTTCCTGTTATTGAATTAGTTGTGGTTGGTTGATATTTTTTTGGTATTTAATTTCATCCATTTAATGTAATAGATGACCCCTTATATATATTACAAGACTTTTTATAATTTGCTTCATGAGTTTAATCATATGTCCTTAGTTTAGGACAATTCTGAGTCATGCAATGAAATTGCTGTTATTTCCACTTGTAAAATAAAAATGTTTCTCTTTTTGCCCCCTCTCCCCCATCTCTCATAAACACATAAAACACAGTAGTTTAAACAAACTGAAAGGAATAAAAAAATCTTTCAGATTTTTACATTAATCTTGAATAGATTCTGATGCAGAGAAGAAAGGAAGAATATGAAACAATCATGCTATGTTCAAAATAATAGTACAGACAGATACTGCTAAATAAATCACAGTATAAAGGCCAATTAATACTAACCACTCTTCAGTGCATTCAATAAAAAAAAAAAGCACATAACAATACTCTGATAATCTCTGACATAACTAAATTTAGAAAGTTTTTACCATGCAAAAATAAAATCAGAAACAATAATACCCATGATCTCTTCAAAGCTAAAAGATGGTAAACCATCTTGGGAAGAAAACAAAATACAGCATTACAAAATTTTCAAGTATATTCACTATTTTAAGTCAGTAGTGTCATTGGGAAAGAAAAGGTAAAGAGGAAAGAGAAAAGTAAGTTTAAAGTAGTAAGTTTAGCATGTTAAGTCAAATATGAAAAAAACACAGTAAAAATCAAAGCCAAAATAATTTTGAGGAGAGCAGTTACTGAAAGTGTCAAAGCTTTTAATAAAAACTGAATAATTTCAAACTTGAGAAAGCTGAATTTACTTAGCATTGGTGTCGCCTTATATCAAGTACCGTGTGCAGTTTTGGGATCTGAAAGATAGGAAGATTAGAAAAATATTAGAATGTGTTCAAAAGAGGCAGAGGCCAACAAAGATGGTGAAGGGGCTAGAGAACACGGCATATGAGGAGCAGCTGACGATAGTAGGATAATTAATGTTAGAGGAAAGAAGACTGAGATGTGACCGCACAGCTGTCTACAAATACCTCATGCAAGAAAACAGAGAGCGGAGTGATGATTTCTCTTTTTGGTCTGCTGATAGGATGAGAGGTGATGGCTTAATGCTCTGTCAGAAGATCAGATTGGACATTGGGAAAATGTTCTTCACTCAAGAGGTTGATCAAGCAGTAGAGCAAGCTTCCCAAAAGAGTGGTCATGGCCTCAAGCTTGTCAGCATTCAAGAAGCATTTGGTCCCTTCACAATCTAAACCATTGTATAATTCTGCATTCTTTTAATTCTCATTTCTTTCTTGTTATGATCATATCTCAGCCATTTATAAAGAATTATGACTTCAGATTGTGGGTCCAGTTTACAAGAACAATTTATTTACAATATTGAGTGATTTTTTTTTTTTTTTTGCTATTGGCTTCAGCTATGATTGCAATTACAGAAAAAAAATTCAAGTATTGAATTATTAGTTTCTTGTGGCAATGATTCTGCTGTAGTTTCTAAATGCTGAGAATTTTAAAAGGATGAGTAAGCACACAAGTTACATTTTTTAATGCAAGTGTGGTAACAAGTGTACCACAGTATCTGGAATGAAGAAACATCCTTGAAAAAGTGACTTAGTCAATAACATCTATCCTGTAGAAGTCAACATAGAAATTCAGACTTTGTTTTCATTCCTTGCAGCATGTTTTCAACATACAGTTATCTTGCTCTTTCTCTACCTGCCACTAATGCTGGTGCTGGAAAGTAACCACTGTTGATCAATCTCTTGTTAGAATAGATCTCTCAGTAGAAGAGATAAGATGTGCTAGCACAGAGATAGGCAGAATCCCTCTTACTAAAACCAGAGAAACAACGAAGAATTATTGTTTCGTAAAGCTGATTTTGATAATTTTCATGTTTTTCCTTCTTGCTTTTTTTTTACCTGTTTAGGGTACCAAGAATTTGTCTATATTTCCCAAATCCAGAAGCCTAATTTCTGTAACTCTTGACCAGCTCAGATGTGGATAAGTGAAGAGTTAACCATAAAACATTTTTAATACTTTGATATTAGGCATAAGTGACATGACCAGATTTTATGAATAGCTGTGGAATATAAGAAATATCAAGATGGCAGTGCTTAACAGTTCTTAAAAAATATTGTGTAATCTCTGGCACAATCATGGATTAGTTTTATTTCTGGATGAACACTGATGTATAGTTTTGACTCTGACCAAGCATGGATTTTGCTTGACAGTTATAGTGGGACAACAAGGAGTGTATGTAAAGCTGTCTTTCTACACATTCAGGGACAGCTGAAAGCAGTTTGTCACTTCATCCAGACTAATAAACTCTGCCTTCTGCCTGGCTTTTAGTTGATGCAGAGTGAGCTCCCATCTGCCCACAATATTCCAGACTGACAAGAAAATATGTATTGCTTTTCCCAACAAAGTACCCTACTTGCCTTGTCAGCAGTGCAGTTTCCTCAGGTCTAAATCAATTAGAAGACTTTAGTGGCATTTAAGCTTCTCAGCCTGAAGAGCTTCTCAATGCCTCTCTCCCAGGAAATTGCTCCATTCATGGGCCCATGGGCTGTTCCTTAAAGGAAATTCTGACTCTTCAGCGATCGTGAGAGCATTCATCTGAGAGATGATAGTCCTGCAATTCTCCATTTTTTCTCCTGTGTCCCATCCAAGCATTCACTATTAAATTATTCATTGGAAAAATAACATAAAAAATCCTACTTGATCTTTTCACTCTCATTCTTTTTGCAATATTACAGAAGGACCTGTTGTTTTCAACTCTTCTGTAAAATAACTCCCAGGAGAATCACTAGTCTTGTTTATTGGCAACTGTATCAGCAGTATAGAAAATTTGTATCTAAGATAACTGTTTAAACCCTTCTAATAGTTACAAAATAACCAGGGACACATGAGAACTTTTTTCTTATGATGCATTTGACTTATTTTAGACAGCTAATTTGGATTGAGATGCTTCATGTTCTAGATATATCTATTTCTATTGCCTATGAACATTATCTCCATAATTTTATGACATTGAGACATCTACATGATAGGAGTATAGATGAGAAGAATTACACTCCTGTTATTTTGTCTGGCTTGGAAGCATGCTCTGGTTGGGCTTTCTTTCTATATCAACTGTCTTGGAGAAATTCATATGAGAATTGGGGCTAGGAAGGAGTTTCAGTAATTCCAGAATTTATACTTTATGTTTTATCAATAGACATCCCAGGCATTAGTACCTGTATAAGTCAGCAAGCATCATATGATATTGTTACCTGGACTGTATCCTGGAGCTCTGCCTCAGAATGTTTGTGTACAGCTACTGTCATATTAAATATTTTTTGCAGTTGATTTAAACCTTCTTGAACTCCTAAAATTAGAACACCTGAAAAAAAAAAAAAAAAAAAAGTTTTTCTTTTGCTATCCCTANAAAAAAAAAAAGTTTGTCTTCTGCTATCCCTAATAAACTGACACCATGATACCACGATAAAACATTCTTGGACAGGGAATTATGCACAGGAGCAAAAATAATTGCAACTTTTCCTGAGAAACACAATTCCATAGAGGTAAGAACAGTAGAGGTAGAACATTAGATATGGGTCCAGATTCTTAAAATATTATTTCCCTGTGTTTCAATAAAAATCAGCTCATTTAATGGTTAAAACACACATTTCTATACATTCATTTTTAGCTTTGGTATTTTGTTAGCCCCTTAGAGAAAAGTTTTATGGGTGAGGATAAAGACTGGGCTGAATATATGAGCTTTGTGAAAGATAGTTGCTGCAGTTCTTCATATGTCTCCTTTTGTGGAAGACCAGCTTAGTTGTTCTGCAGTGGATGAACAAATAATGTATGAAAATAATAGTAGCTAAGTAAACACATTAAACTTAAAAATATTCTTTTTCCTACACATTGCTTCCCTTGAGGTAAGAACTCTTAACATAGAAAAAAAAATATGCAAACTGAAAGCTAGTGTAAGCTATTATCTAAGAATAAACATAAATGATAAGCAAATAGATATTTAATTACTTCAGTGTCATTAAGACACAAATAATTTATTTCAGTCCTGAAACCAAATTATTCCAAAAAAGGGCTGCTAATCGTGAGCAGGCACAGCTTGTCTCCTCAAGGCATTCTTGTTCTACCTCACTTTTTCTGAAGGCATTTAAATATACAATTTTAATCTAGCAAACAGAAATGTTACATTTATGTGAAATGCAGTTAATGATTACAGATTAACTGCTGAAAATTAGAGATCTAAGTTAAATGCAATGTAATAGATACACCTTCTAGGTAATAAGTAATATACTGTCAAGATAAAGGCATTAATACTTCTTCGTCCTTTCTTGGTTCCTTTATTCTTCTATACCCTACCACATATCTCCTGAAATTGTATTAAGTGATCCAAACTAACCTTCTAAGTTATGACATCAGTGAAAATCAAGGGAAATACCTAGAACATGTGCAATCTCCAGGACAATGTAATCCATTTCATAGACTAAGATGCTATTGATATAGATCTTCTAAGGTTCAATTTTATATTTCTTTGCCCTTGTGCAAGTCAGTGTCCCTGACTTATTTTAGCCTCAAATCATAAAAGTTCCTTCTTGCACAAATCTGCCTACTTCCTACAGTTTTAGTTTTTAATTATCCTTCATCATTTGGTGTTAACAGTAAAGGAGGCCATTGAAAACTTTCCTCAAAATTATTTATGTTCACTTTAAGCATTTATAGTTGAAGTAGTGTGATTTTTTTGTATTCTAGCATAGCTCCCCAGGTACATATAATACAAGAAATATAGATTTGTCATAAGTAACTTGAAAACTGGAAAGGAATAATACTATACAATAATAATTAAGGTTTCTTTGTTCCTCTTTGCTCCCTACTACATTAACAGAATAAGGTAAATTAGCCAACTAAGATATCAGTTGTATTCAAACCAGAAAACCTTATCACTTTTTTCAAGTACTAGCACAAGAGACTTAGAAGGAAAAAAATAGAACTTTAAGATGTATTACTTGCAAGTCTGCCTTAAGACTTATCTGATACTTTTCAAAATATGCTAGAGGCTCTGGGTAATGCAATTGCTTGTGATACCTGATATTACAGTGGTATATTATGATGCATTAAAAGGTAAATGCTGTATCAGAAGTATTTGGTGGGTAACAGTCCTTTAAGGAAAAAAAAAAAAAAAGTGAGTTTTTCGTAAGTGGTAATATTTCTCCACAGATCTTAGTGGTAAAAAAGACTAACTGTGGATTTCTTACCTCTGATTTATCCTTTGATCCCAATCAAGTAAGTTATGTAAAGACAGGGATCGATGTTATAGCTGATGATTTGTCTATATCACACTCTAAAATAGACCATTTCCATTTCTAATTTAGGTTCAGGGAAATAATTTCAGAAGCTGATTTTTATTGTTTTACTCTTCCAGTTATCCACTCCATGTCCTGTGTGATATTTTTCTCTTGTCTTTCTGAAGTAAAGGAACTGTTCTAACTTATGTCTCATAAGGGATATTTCAGCAGGCACCTGCAACCTCTGAAAGAGTAAACAAAACAATATAATTTACCTAGGTTGTTTCAGCATAGTTAACTGATCCTGCAGCTTAAACAAACTGCAATTTCCATTCCCTCTACATTTCATTCACTCTACATTTTTCAAACTTTTTAATGCTCTCCTGCAGTTTCCCTCAGAGTACAGAGGTGAGTATTGCCTTCTACCTCTCCTTGCAAACAATGTGTCTCTTGTGTTAAAGTTCTAATTCTATATTAAATTTATTTGAAAGGTGACTTTTGACCTTCAACATGTAGATAGGTAGAGAGCAATCCTATATTGGAAATCTCTAACTACAAAGTAGGAGGTAGGAAGTAGAGTCCTGGCCATAATTTCTTATCAACATAATCACTTCCACAGCTAAAAATATCTTAATTCATTCAGAAAATGGTCTTGAGTAAAAAGCCTTAGTAACTAATAAAGTCTTGTAGGAAGGATTGTTCTAGATCTACACACATATTTAGCCAATCTGATGCCAGTATTCCTTGTATTGATAGTATTCTGCTCAACCTTGTACAAACAAGCACTTTCATTTTTATCTACCTTTAACCAAACAGTTAATTTTTATCTTTTTACATTTTTTTTGACATTGAAAATTACTTTTTCAGAATTAGTGTGAAATATCTTTGACTTGATGTATTATGTGCTCATTTCTGTGCAACATCAGATGGAATGACAGTTTTCAATCAATTGACGTTCATCTTCTGACAATGTTTGAACCAGTGGCTTAGTATAGCAAACTTTAATTACAACCACTTTTACTTTGAATCTGTCTATACACTAGTAAGAACAGTACACATTCTTTTCACATTTCATATGTATTTCTGTACTGTGTAGACAAATGACTTTTAACAGGTTTTTATTCTGCTGCTTTTTGTTACAATGAGGACTAAATTCTGTGTAGATCATTGAGCATTTCAATGTCTTAAGACTGTCTAATCAGAGCTGCAATACAAAGAATAATTTGTAAATAGAACACAATCTGACAAAAAATTGTTACCATATAACTAGCAGTCTGTTGGTACCCTGTCATGTTTTTGTTCTCTTTGATTTTGGGATTCATAATTTTTTCTCCTTCAGTTTTCTGTGTTTTGTCTTGTGTCGAGGTTGTTTTTTGTTGTTTTTTTTTTTTTGTTTTGTTTTGTTTTGGTTTTTTTTTTTGAAAAGGAGCATTTTACGTAAACTCACTGGCAAAAGCCTATGCTGATTATTTCACTTCTTAGTCTTTAAAAGTTTAATTGTTCCTTTGTTCTCCCAAATCTCAAGATACACTAAGAAGCAGGCTAGCATTTTATTTAGAGATTCATTTTTTTCTAAGCCTACTGCATTTTCTTGAGATATTGCACACAGTAAAGTAATAATAGAATAAATTTTCTTTGATATTGACAGGACTCTGAATGAGCAAGTGGACTCTACAGTCTGTCCCCTTCACCTTCCCAGGGGACTGGACTACTGTGACCCATGATCTGAGCTGTGGTGTTCACTGGTTCAGCCTCAGGAGGTATCTCCTCTCTCACTTGAATATGAAGAAATTTTGAGCTAACCCTGCTTATGAGGTAGAGACTAAAGAGCACAGCATACTCAAAAAGCATCTTAAATTATTTTTGTTCGTTATTGATATCTCCTAGATAAAATGGAAGAGAACTAGTGGCAAGTTTCATAACATCTTCAATATCTGAAACATGATTTCAATACACTTTAAAATACACATAAACAGTTTCAAATATGAATGGAACATCCAGCCTAAAATCTGCTGTGTTGTCATGAGAAAATAATAAGGGACAGATAGGAACAGTCTGTACTTTTTGCCGTCAGATGCTCCAACCACAAACCCATTCTGTTAGTTTCAGACAGCCTGAAGTGCCCTTCAGCATAACACAAAAGAAAAGAATAGAAAACACAGTTGGTCCACTATTGAGCTTAATAGGAAGTCTTAATCCTTTGTACTTAGGGGAAAAAATAATCTGAAAATATCAAACAGACAAAATTAAGTTTCTGAGTAAAGCAGTGACAGGGAAAGGTCACGAGTTTTAGTGTAAAATTTTTTAAAATGCCCACAAAACCACCCAAAAAAACCCTGAAAGATACCCCAATTCCAATATTTCTAGAGGATATGTAAGATTATCTCAAAGTGTAAAGACTCTGACACTTTTATCCTCAGAGGACCTGTTTCCTTATGAGGAAGAAATNCCCCCAAACTATCAGGAAAACAACATTTTAATTAACAACTATAAAGGAGAACATGAACGTACACATGTGCAGTGAAGTGGTTTACCAGAAAACACTGATCTTACAGAAGGAATACGGTATTATAGTTACTCCAAGAAAAAAAAAAAAAAAAAAAAAAAAAAAAATATTCTNATTGATATCTCCTAGATAAAATGGAAGAGAACTAGTGGCAAGTTTCATAACATCTTCAATATCTGAAACATGATTTCAATACACTTTAAAATACACATAAACAGTTTCAAATATGAATGGAACATCCAGCCTAAAATCTGCTGTGTTGTCATGAGAAAATAATAAGGGACAGATAGGAACAGTCTGTACTTTTTGCCGTCAGATGCTCCAACCACAAACCCATTCTGTTAGTTTCAGACAGCCTGAAGTGCCCTTCAGCATAACACAAAAGAAAAGAATAGAAAACACAGTTGGTCCACTATTGAGCTTAATAGGAAGTCTTAATCCTTTGTACTTAGGGGAAAAAATAATCTGAAAATATCAAACAGACAAAATTAAGTTTCTGAGTAAAGCAGTGACAGGGAAAGGTCACGAGTTTTAGTGTAAAATTTTTTAAAATGCCCACAAAACCACCCAAAAAAACCCTGAAAGATACCCCAATTCCAATATTTCTAGAGGATATGTAAGATTATCTCAAAGTGTAAAGACTCTGACACTTTTATCCTCAGAGGACCTGTTTCCTTATGAGGAAGAAATTCTTGCCTGTTTTACCGAACCTTTTACAGAGTTTCAGTTTTACAAGAGCTGTATGCATAGCTCTGCTTGAAAAGGTTTCACATATGTGATCTGTGTTTCTGTGGACTGCATGACTTGGAGAAGACAGATTAAAGGTCAGTATTTGTTCTAACAAATCAGTTTGGCAGGAAATGAATGACTATGATGTAATTCTTTAAGCAGAATTCACTGTAGCTACAAATGAGACACAGTCCTGATATAGAGCGGTCAATGCAAACAACTGAGATTTCTCCCATCCTTTCCTCTGTTAAGTCTATGTCTATTACAGCATTAAATGCATGTTATCTGGCCAAAACAGGAAAAGATCAATTGGACAGGATACTAGATGTCATAGTGAAGAAACAAAAGTGTAATTTCTGGGAAAGAAACAAACAAAAAACAGACAACCGAACCCCCCCNAAAAAATATATGCTGAATTGGAAAAGCCTCATCAGGATTGAGTCCAGCTCCTGGTGCTGCACAGGACACCCCAAGAATCACACCATGTTCCTGGGAGTGTTGTCAAAATTCTTCTTGAACTCTGTCAGGCTTGGTGCTGTGACCACTCCCCTGGAGACCCTGTTCCAGTGCCCAACCACCCCCTGGGTGAAGAACCTTTTCCTGATATCCAACCTAAACCTCCTCTGACTCAGCTTCCTGCCATTTCCTTGAGTCTGGTCACTGGTCAGGAGAGTGAAGAGACCTGTACTTATCCCTCTGCTTCCCCTCATGAGGATGCTGAAGACCACAATGAGGTCTCTCCACAGTCCTCTTCTCTAGGCTGAACAGACCAAGTGAATTCTCCAGACCCTTCACTATACTCCTTTCAACAGTCTCTAATAGTTTAATATCTTTTTTTTCATTTGTGGTGTCCAAAACTGCACACAGAACTCGAGGCAAGACTGCACCAGTACAGAACAGAGGGAAATAATCACCTCCTTTGATCTGCTGGTGATGCTGTATGTAATGCAACCCAGAAAACGACTGGTCTACACACACAACCAGGGTTGCCTTGTCCTGTGTTTTCTTTTTATGTGTTGAAAAAGAACTGTTAAATACTGTATACTCCCAATTAAACCTGGATTTATTACTATGGATAAGTTTTTCCATTAAGGTTTTAATTTTTAAGATTTTAATAAACTAATGCTTAAATAGAAAATAGTAAAGAATTAATGTAAAATTATTTTAAGGCCAAAGGCATGTATCCTATTGTAATAAGAACCTTGCATTTTTGCTTAACTTGCTGAGAATTTCCTAACCTTTAGATAAGGGATATAACTTTTGGAAGTAAAGATGGACTGAGAAAAGAACATAACTTTTGCAAGCAGATAGGATGTATCTCTTCAAACTGACAAGTAACCAATCAGCATTTGACATTCAAGGCTAGGAAGTAGTTCATCCAAGACAAAAAGAATACATCATACAAAGGATATTTTATGGACTAGAAACAAAGGACTTATATAGCGAGGAGGCATGGAAAGACAGGATTTAAAATGAATGTGTAATAACCTTTGAAAATATAAGGGGTTTGCTTTTGTAATTCCATCAGAAGTACTTATGGAGGATTATCCTCAGTACTTCTCTAGCACTGAATAAAAAGAAATGTGATTTAACATTGGTCAACTTTGATGTAGAATGAATTTCTTTGAATCAGTGTAGAAAATAGCATTTAACATTCTTAATTTTCCATAGAGGTTTTTCACCCTGTTGTTGAAATATCCCAAACAGGCACACAAATTCTCACACTCATTTTCACTTACATATATTTTACACCTATTCAGAGGTTGTGATAAACTAAATTTAGTAATTTCTACATCTAGCAACTTCTGGTTTGTGTGTAAACATAGGCATAGAACAGGAATGAGTATGCAATTGAAATGTTTTGTGTTGGAGAAAAATGTATTTTTGCATGTAACCAGCTTCTTCAAAGCCAAATATGCCTTAAGAGTTCTATATTAAATTACATAATTTCCACATGTTGGAAACATGTTTCTCCATTCTTGATTACTCTCTATGGTTTTGCTCCAGTTTTGAATCCGCTAATGTATTTGCTGTCCTTTTTATACAGATATCTCAAACAATTTTAGTTCAGGTTGGTAAAATCTGCTGGCAGTTAGTGTCTTATGATTACGCAGAGAAACACATGGCATATAAACTTAAAATTGCAAAGTGCAATCGTGAGCAAAGATGTAAGTATTCAAAGAAATAAAATCCAAAATATTTGTTAAAAATCAACACAACCTTCCTTGAACTTCACAATTCTCTTAACACAGTCATGCATTGGACTTGTATTGAAAATATATGATTAAGCTTGACTAAATGCTTGCATTTGTTTTATTTGAGGGTTACTTTGTTCTTGTTTTCCATTGTTCTTCCAGTGTAAAAGGAACTTTTAATATATGTGTTTTCCTTGGACTTCATTATACTGTGGAAGAACACTTGTTCTACCAGGTTCTTTGAGCACCCAGGAATTAGAATTACATTATAATAGAAAAGTTTTAAATTTTTGATGTAAAAACTAGATGGAATGTCAAAATTACAAGTCAATATATGTTTAGAGAAAGATTTTTCTTTAATATTTGGACAGTAAATAATCAAATCTGAGACAGATGACAATTTTGACTGATTGACTTGCTTCAAACTGGATTACTCCAACAGAACTTTTTTCCAAAGTGTGTTTTTAGAGGAGTGAGATTTTTGGAAGAATGAAAATTGAATGAACATCCTGGACCTTCGCAACTCAGGACTAAAATATTTTTAAATGGTAAAAATCCTATTTGATAGCTATTTAACTTCTGTTTAGAAGGAATTAAGAAATATTACTGGGGAACGTAGGAGTGGTACTAAGGAAGTGAAGGCTCATCTGAAGCTGAGACTTGTATGGGACATTGATGGCAACAAGAAGACCTTTATTGCTACAACAGTAAAAGGCTGAACAAGGAAAATGTTTCTTTATTGTTGTACAGATGGAGTAGCAACAACAGACACAGCTGAAGTACTTAATGCCTTCTTTGCCTGAGACTTCATCAGAAGGTCTCCCAGACCTCTGTGCTTAGAGGCAGAGTTTTGGAAGACCTGCCTGCAGCACATTAGTTAAGGGATTATTTGCAAGAACTGCAGCCATAAGTGTTTGTGAGACCACATGGATTGTATCCAAGAGTCATGAGATTGCTGGCCAGTGTCCCTACACAGCTAGTCTCTATTATCTTGGAAAGCTTCTGGAAACTGTGGTAGATCCCTGAAAAGTGTTGAAAAATGGAGATGGTACTCGTCCTCTAAAAGGGCCAAGTGGATAATCTGAGGAAGTGCAGCTTCACTTTACTGCCTGAGAAAATCATGAGACAAGTCCTGTTGCAAAACATATTTGGGAACAAGAAGGAGACAACTGGGAGCAAGCAGCATGGATTTACTAAGGGTAGATCGTAACTGCCCAATCTAACTGAGTTCTATGGTTAGGGAAGAGCAGTGGATGCTGCTTACCTTAGCTGTAGAAAGATTTTTGACACTACATACCACAATATTCTTGCATCCAATTTAGAATGCTGTAGTTTGTATACATGATCTGGGTGAGTAAGAAACACTTTATATGGTTGGATCAGACAGTTGTGGTTAATGGTTTGCACTCTACCTGGAGCTTGGAAAGTGGTGGAGTACTGCAGGAGCATATCCTGAGACCTGTACTTAATGATTTTATCAATAATCTGGAAGTGGCAACAAAGGACACTCTCATTAACCTTGTGGAAGACATTGAAATGAAGGGAATAGCTGATATGCTCAAAGGCACATTGCCTACTGAAGGGACACAGACAGACTGAAGGAATGGCCCAAAAGGAACCTTATGAAAATCAAG
This sequence comes from Sclerurus mexicanus, assembly GCA_013396755.1. Classification (NCBI taxonomy): domain Eukaryota; kingdom Metazoa; phylum Chordata; class Aves; order Passeriformes; family Furnariidae; genus Sclerurus; species Sclerurus mexicanus. Next base: position 379,692 of record VWZF01007011.1, on the reverse strand, counting down.
TACAAATGCCAAATCCTGCACCTGGGAGTATTCAGGCTGGGGACTAACTGCCTGCCTGGAGTGTGACTATACAAATGAAAAGACCCTGAGGTTTGTGTCAGACACTGAGCTGACATGAGACAACACTGAGCCTCATAGCTGACACTGGTTTGAGCAGGCAGTTGAGCAGGTGATCTCCTGAAGTGCCCTCCAGTCTGAACTATCCTTTTATAGTGAAATGCATCTTATCTGCAAAATGAACTCCTGAGGAATACATGACCTGTTTCTTCTCCTTTCACACAAAAGTGAGAACTGTGGCTACTGCTATCTCCCCTGTGCTAAGCTTATTAAATCATTGTATTTTCCAAGCAGCTTTAGAGCTGTTACTAGTATCTTTTCATATGTGTTCAAGAGATCCACGGATATCCTAGACACAGGAATAATCTTGGGGCTACACTTGGAATCTGCAAATAGCAGCAAATTTAAAGAGGAAGTTTATTCCCTATCACAATCACAACAAGGGAGGAAAGACCAATCAATGAAAACATTCTTAGAATGTTGAGCACTCTGAGCAAGTTGAATTGCATTATTTTAGATAAAGTGTGTTCATTTATGATTATATGCAGATTTGGTATATATTTTCCACTCTGTAATATTTTTGTGAGGTAAAAGATGTTCTAACTGATTAAATCATCATGGTCTTTTCTAGAAAATCAAGTAAGAGTAACACAGAAATAACTCATAGGCTGGGTGAGAGGTAAGTTAAATGGAAAATGCACATTCAACTTTCTGCTCATGTCTTCACTAGGGGAGACCACTACCTGAAAATTATTTAGATGTCCAGTTGTTTTTACATTGAATAGAGGAGTCAACACCATTAGGAGAAACTCTTTTGAGGACATCACTCAACTGCTTTCAGTTTGGTAGTTACAAAGTAACATCAATTCTGACTAGTTTTCTGGAAATTCATTTAGACTTAATGATGTCTAGACTTGGGATGTTTGATTTTGTTTTGTTTTTTTTTTTTCTTTGTCAATAGCTCTTCTACCTACCACTCCTGCTTTCTTAACTTGTAGTCACACTTAGTTTAAAAGAAGTATTTTAACATTCTGAATTTAACTTTCCTATTGTTTGTTTACACTAGGTTTACACTTTGAATAGCTTTTCTGAATTGCAAGTGGTTTTAGTGATAGAAATGGTGTGATATAGCTGTGAAGTTTTCCACCTCTATCATCAGCTATATTTGGACTTGACGTGTATTTTTCTGTCCCTCATATCTCCTTGTCTGGCATTCTGAGACTTTTCAGTGGCATTTTGGGGATAGTGGCATACATATAATAATACTAAGCAATCCTGTTGTTTCAGATTAATAAAAATATTTTGAGACACCCAGCTCTGGAGTTTTATATCTGTACTAATTTTCTGCATTTTCAGTATAACAGACAGCTAATCATTAACTTTTGCAAACAAATACTGTTCAGCAGCACATTTCTTCAGAGTTGCAATACTTCTTAGGGCTTGTTTGTTCTAAATTATGCTGCAGTTGGTTTAATTATGAGGAATCCTTCATTGTTGTTCTTTATTGAAAAGCACAAATCTGGAAAGTCATCTGATTTTCCTGTTAGTGATACAAATATTTTATTTTTTTAATTGTTTGTTGCCCACTAGTAAATGCTGGTGGAAATGATATGACATAGCTTTGTAAGAACAGGCCAATAACCTGAAGAAAATCAGTTTCTTTAATCAAGAATTGTAACTGTTTTGATCCTGAGTCCCATCTGTTTCTCTCTACACACTATTATCACACAACTTCTGAACGCCCTAATTACCGTTATAGCCTGATATGCTAGAGAAAGATATGTTTGTGGATATGTGTGTAAAGGCAGCTCTCAGAAGGAGCTCCAGATGGCAACACCCAAAGGCTATCCACTGCCACTTTGCATTCCACAGCTTGTTAAGGGGTAGTTTCTTAAGGTGTAAGGAGATTCAGCTACATATAAATCATGTATGCCTTTTCAGGTGGGTTGTCTGTTCATTTTTATACTTGTCCACCCCCAGTCAGCTGAAAAATATGAATGTTAATTGTAACAGTCTGAAGGATTTGGGGAAGAATTTACAGCAGTCTTTAGTGTTTGCCACAATCAATTAGCTTTGAAACTAAGACATAGGACTAATCTGTAAACACTGTCAGGGTATCTGAAAAATATGAAGAACAGGGGTCTATTAATACTTCCTTCAGAGAACGTCTGATGCACCTTTGGCATAAATAATGAAAGCCTGTAAGCATTATGACACTTTTTATCATTTCAGTTTAAATTAGACTGCAAAAGCAGCACTGAGCAGACATTCTTAAAGATGAGACCAGAGTTAATAGAACTGTTTTGGCTAGTAGGCAAATATAAGTTCTAAACAATATGCATCTCAGTCCTGTAAAAAAAGGGAACTGTAAAGCAATAGAAAAGCATGCAAGGAAGGCCAGTACTTAGAATTATGAGAAATGTTCTTAGTTGGCTTATGACAAACTGATTTCCAGCCTCCTGCTGAAAATGCCCCAGTAGGACATGAAGGTCGGTATTTGTGATGCTAGGGAAATGTAAGTAACATAGGAAATATATTGAAAATGTTGCCTAATATTCTTCACAAGCCCACAAAACATACAATAACATTCCATGATTCCAGAGATCATTTCCTTCTAGTGATACTTTCTAACTTTTGATTTATAAAGCAGGAAACATTTATGCTTTATTTTTGATTGATACTGTAATTAAGCCAGATTCATTATAATATGGTCTTTAAAGTTTATTACTTTTTGTGAAGCCATAGGACTTTTAAAGATTACTTTTATGATTTCAACTTCTTGTGTGTGTGTTTAAAGGGGGAGTGGGGGGAGGAGGGAGTCTGTTGTTACTTGGGTTTTCTGTTTTTTTCTTAGTGTTTTTCCACCATAAAATAGGTTTCTCTGCCCTAAATTTCTTTCAGAAACATTCTTTCTAAACTCAGAGAAATAACAACTAAAATGGAATGAGAGATATTAGGAAACAAGGTTTTAGAAAAGATGAAGGCAACAAAAACTGATATGAGATAATAAACAGCTAAGGAATTATTTTCTATCAAAAATTAGGTATTTAATTCCTCAAATGATTAAATGTAATAAAAAAATAAAGAAATAAATAAGATGGTCAGATTACTCACAGAACAAAATTACTACTATTTCACAGATTTGCTGTGACATATTTGTTATTTGAGTTCTTACCATTACTTTCATTATTTGCTAGGAATTCTTTCCTAAAATTAAGCCATCTGGAGGTATGATCTTAGTTTAAGTGCTATCCTACCATTTTCCTTTCCAGTTCCACTTTGTCTTGTTTCCTGGATTTTATTTTTTTTTTTAATTTATACTGTTTTGTGTATTATTGCTGTATTTTCTTTTTAAAAATGGTGCTATGAACACATTATCAGCCTCTTGTGTGTTCAAATTCAAAGTTTAAAGAATAATTTTAGATATTTCTTTTCCAAGTTCTTACATGAGGTTTAAAAAATTATTACTATTATTTAGAATGATTTGTATCACAACTGTATCTTTATTAATATGAGATATGTCACAGGTTTTCCAATGCCTTGAAAGGAAACATAGTTCTATAACTATTCATCTTATGTTATGAAACATATATTGAATTGATTGCCTTACATGGAAGAGAAGACATCAGTGAAAGACTGCATGGGTAACCAAGAGTGACATTTTCTTTTCTAGCATGGATATAAGTATTGTCACATTTTTTTCTGTGTGATGTGGGGAAAAAAAAAAAAAAAAAGGTCTATGATCAGGCTTTCTGACTTCTGAGACAAAATACATTATATTAACACATATAAAAGGACGACTTTGTGGTGTTTTTAAAGTTCTGATTTTTTTAACTGTTCAGAGGTAAGATTAGGAATTATTATTACTCTTTTAAGGCCTAAGAAGACCTGTGTGGAATACAATAATAACACACACTTCAGGTTAGAGCAAGGGAAATAAAATTTTGCTGCCCAACAGCAGAAAAATTAATTCATTTTCACTAGTCAGCATTCTCAAGAGTCTCATAGCTAATGAATGTTTTCCTTGGATGTTCAGCCCTCATTCTCAATGATAATTTATGTAGTTTATGAGGGAATAGGAAGACTTTGTGAGCCTTACCAGAGACCTTTGAGCTCATCTCTTGCCATCTTATCCAGTGTGTATGACATGTGGGAAAAACATCAGACAGAATTTATGCACAAAAAACCAGATCATCTAAAATATGCACTAAAATTACTTGAGATATTTAGTGAAGAGATTAAAATCTGCCCTATTGGTTTGTTTCTCCTATGTCTTTTCTTACTATCATTATTTTAGTATTCTCTAGGCAAACGTTTCAATACATCCCTTCAGTTCACAATCAATTTTGATGATGCCTTCCTGCTCTAGACTTAAATCCTCCCTGCAGTTACTTTAGGACACTGCCTACAACTAAGGAACTAAGGAAAAATAGTTGGGGTCACCAGACATTTTTTATCTTGTACTCTCTTACTCTTGCATATTTTACTCTATAATTATGGTTTCTTCAGGCCTTTCACCTAATCACTAACCGATCACTTTTTAATTTCATTTAATCCTCATACTTTTTCTTTCATCCTTGTATTGTGTCTTCCTTTTTTCCATTTTATAACAAAGTGTCTTCATAATTTTACAATCATCTCACCATGCTTGGCTTAGAACTTCCTTGTCTTGTCTACTCTCTAGCTGCACACCCAATGTAAATGAAGGACTAGCAATAGTGTTTTATTTGTAAGGTAGACACAACCACTCCTCAGCATTTTCATAAGAATTTCTCTCAACATGCATGTGCTTTTCTTTTATTCCTACATTTTCTTCTTCATCTTCACAGAACACAGGTCTGCTGTCTTTTTCCATCATATATTTGTCTCCATTTTTCCAATTGTCCTATTTTGGGTGATCCCAGACATACTGCTGCTTACCTGTTTCTTCCAGACTTTTCTGCTTTTGATACAGGTATGGTACCACGTTTTGACTCTCAGCAAATCTTTTGCTGTAACTCTTGACTTGTACTGAGCACACCTAAAGGCAGATGAGAGATCAGTCTGTTTTGTATCATGCAGGTATGGGAAGCCCAATCAGCTGCTGATGTTGTATATAGGGAAAGGAGAATCTTCTAATGACATCTCCCCAAAGATATCTAAGAGCTACTGGGAACAGAAGAGAGAGGAGAGGACAAACAACTAAACAAAAAGCTTAAGAACTGACTTTGCTTCCAAAAAATGTCAAGAAACAATTTGTGGTGAGCAATGAGCAGAAAATTCAAAGTGAATAGTTCACTGCTGAATTCACTCTTCCGGTTTCTCTTATGGCTTGTCACCTTTTATCTTATGACATGAAAGTTATTAGTTGCTGAATTTTTAGTTGCTCAATTTGTTCTCAATATATTGTAGCAACTGTACTCAGCTGAAATGTAATTTGCACTATATTAGTTGTGATCACTTGTCAATGTTAATTATAGGTGTTCAGAATATGAACAAACCAAAGAAGCCTTGAGCCTATTGTCACATAGATTTAAGAAAACTCATATTTAGGCGCAAGGTATTGAAGACTTTCTTCTCCTGCAAAAACGTTTTGATCACTGTGTAATGACTAGGCCACTGTATGATTTATTGGTTAGGTAAATTGTATACCTGTGTTCACTTAAAACTGTAGTTCTGCATCTATGATACTAGATCTAAAGACTAGAACTCATATCAGCTATCCCTATCATGAATGGAGAAAACCCAGACGATTTAACCAAAAGATGTTACACATCTATCTTATTGCAAAATCAACGTCTCTCTGAAAACTGCCATTCATTTCCATTAAGGAAAGTCTAAATAAAAGCTGACATTTCAAACATGTAATTGAACATTGTTCAGCTCTTTTTGTTTCTGTTTCAGGTGACCCATTTCTTATTGAGCAAAGAATTGTCCTATATAAAATTAATTATGAATATTTCAGAAGATTTTCATCAATGTTTTTACAGTTCTAACTTTAAACCTATCAGAGATTTTACACATCAAAGGTCCCATGATTTCCTGAAAGACAAGAGTGCTTGGAAAGAAGTGTTAAAAGTAGACACATTCTGTTCAGGAAAGAACATAATGGCTCAGGCACTGCAAGTTATCTACATTAAGGTCAGACTTATTTTGCCATCCAAACTAAAATTATTCTAGAAAAGAAATGCTTCCTTAGGCAAAAGAAGCATTTCTGTAGTAAACTTTATTCATTCTTTTCAGGATTTTTGTTTGGTTTTGATTAGGTTTTTGGGTGTTTTGTTTTTTTTTTTTTTTTTTTTTTGGGGGGTTTTTTTTTTTTTTTTTTTTTTTTTTTTTTTTTTTTTATAATTTGCTTCAAGCTAAACCAGAATATTATTTTTTTTTACCTATTTGATAGAAAATGTAGCTGATAAACAGTTATATAGTCATAGATTTAAAGCAAGAGGGAACATTGGAAAATCAGTACATGAGATTCAGGACTGATATGTAGCTTCAAGAATTTCCAAAAAGTTCTTATAAAACTGATCACCAATAATATTTTCTATGATTGTTTTCCTGCTGGAATATTGCTTGTGGAAATATTAGAGTTCTGTGACCCCTATTCAGATTGCAGCAATTGATACTGTTTGAAAATACTTACGTCTAGAACAATGATCAGATGGATATATATAGCAAGGATTTTTATTTTTTTTTATTATAGTTGAGCAGTTTGTGATCAACCATATGTATTCTCATATTTTCAAATAAATATGTGAGCAACATAAAGTAAAATTTAAACAGTAAACAAATTATCATTGGCATTTAAATTCAGTACATGCACAAGCATAATATATAACTATCAAACCCAATGTTTTCTAATTACCCTGGAGTCCAGTGTGGACTGTTTACTTAATTTACTTTTAATCACTTTATTTTGGATTTTCTCAGCTGTATATGCAAATTACATACACAATGTCACCTCTGTTTTAGATGTGGGTGAAAGAAGGAAAACTATTAATTGATCTTTGGGCACAATTGATTCTCCCAAAGCAGTAGCCATTAATTTGAGTCTATACAGAGAAATAAAATAAAACTACACATCAGTTCTCAGTCATTATATTTTCCCACATAGAAGGAAGTAAAAAGAAAGCTGAATTCTTTTAACTATGTTCATAAAATTCATAAATAAATGGAGAACTCAGAGCTTGAATAAACAAAAGGTAGAAGTACACTGAATGTATTTAAAAGAAGAAAAAAACTATAGTGATAGAAAGAAAAATCACCCATCTAAAATACTGCACCTTGTAGTTTAGGAATGTTACTCTCCAATTTAGTGCTCCCACTGAGACTCTTCAAACTACACTGCCCCTCACTCACTCTCTCTCCTCCTCCCTGTGGTGGGCTGGAGAGAAGAATTGGAGGCACCAAAGATAAAGATCACAGTTTGAGATATGAAAACAGTAACTGGATAAGGAAACAAAGAGTAACAGCAATGATATTAATAACAAAAGTGTATAAAAGGAAGAGAGTGATTCACATGAAAAAGGCTCAATTCAGAGCTTGACCTGACCTGACCAAAGCCACAATATCCTGACTGCTCCCTCTGTCTCAGAACAGGCATTAATCAACTGCTCCTTCATCCATGCTTACTCTCCCCACAAGACTCCCTTTCCACCACCTCCAGTGATGATGTGAGGTGGTATAGAATAACTTCTGGGTCCTAGCCAAGCCATTTCCTGGCTACTGCAAAAAATTAATGCTGTCCTGGCCAGAACCAGGACATCAGAGGTTTGACAGATAAATGAAGATAAAACTTCTTGCCAATATGTAACACATCTATAATATCAGAAAAGAAAGAATTAATCCAGTTTGTGATTTTAGAAATAACTACCCATATACAGAAAAAATACTTTAGGTAAATACATTTGCTCTAGAAACTTGATGGATTTTTCAATAAGAACTTCATTCATTTTACTTAGTGTGAAAAGAATAATCTCATTTTTCTGCATTTGTCCTCGCTTCACTGAGGAATATAAGTGTTTTCAGTTTGTACAGCACAAACCCCAACTGATCCTGAATTTCCTTGTGGAATACCAGCACTGTTTAATTTTTTTTTTATTATTTTTTATTTTTTTTTCCTGTTGAATACACATAGGAAAGAAAAATCAAGACAACTGGTTGGATCATGTCTTCTGGTAAAAGTAGGTTGTTATGAAGAATACAAAGATCAATTACTTTTCTCCTTGTGATGTAAATATAACTAAAAATAATGCAGTATATGTAGAAATTCACATTCAAATAATTTCTTATTTTGTGACACAATTAGACATATGTTCAGCTGGAATGAAATTGCATGATGGCTTCAATACTAATCATTATTATTCCCAGAATAATTAATTCATTGCATCTATTTACTTTTTTTTTTTCCCAGAAATTTCTTTTTTCAACAAATAATAAAAGAAAAAAAAAAGTGGTATACTGATTGTAAAATGTATTAATATATTTTGGCTGAACATGGCCTCACAGAGGGTAGTAACAGCAAGCTAACTAAAATTATGAGGAAAAATATTTATTAAGCTGGGATGAAAAATTTCAGACTAACCAAGCTTAGTATTAAAGTTGTACATAAACAGTCAAAACCTGCCCAAATGTTTATAATGATATTTAACTATCTTCAGGTGTATTTTAGCTTAAGTGATATATTATGAAAAAATAAGGATATTTTTAAGAAGAAAATTTTGGAAACGTACAACTTGACCAAACTTGGTATTTCACTGTTAAACTGAAAAACAGCTTAGTAAATTACCAATTACTTTACATTATTTTGCGCATATCAACTGAGGTCACTTTGAAATTTGCTAAGAAATATGCCAGAAATAAGAAAATAATGCATACCTTTAAATGAAAAAACTCTGTTGATAGGGTCCTTTGAGTTACAGTAGTCAGAAAATTATATAACCTACTTCTGATCAGACTGGAACTGTAAGAAAAAGGACAGTGTAACACAGGTAGTAGGTAGCCTGTAAAAAGTTCTGTCATTTTACCTAATGGTACCAAAATCATAATCTGTGGAATGCACTCAGCATCACTTGAAACACATCAGGAGACCAGACTAAAACTGGCTTAATTGACATCGTGTTACAATGACTATGATTTTGTAAATGAAAAAAGAGGCTAATCTGAATTGTGTTTTATACATATAAATGCATGTAGATGTGTGTGTGTATTTCTGTGTGAATGTGTGTGTATGTGCACACAAACATGCCTGTGTCAGAGGGAAATATCACAGGTTAAGCACCATGAATTCATCTCTGAACTGTCCTGTGCATTATGTCTTTAACTTATCTATAATAAAGGAGAGACTTTAATTTGGATAGTTTGGTTAGTGGTTTGGGTTTTTTTTCCCCTATTAAAAAAATGATGGCACTACTAGTAGGGAAAAAGAATAAAAATTAGAATTTTCAGATCTCTCAGCATGCTTGTTGACTTTGTGAATTTCATGATGAGTTGATATAATGAGTTTTTTGATATGGAGCTCACTTAAAGTAGATTTTATAACTATTTTTTTATTATTTACAAAAAAAAAGAAAACAACTACATAATATTTTATTGCCTGTAGTAAATACAAATATTAAAGGGGACAGATATCAAGTCAATCATTAAGTAAGAAACTGACTGAATATATCCCCTCAGAAAAATTAAGGTGTTTTGTAACCTAAAAATCATCACATGATTACAAACAGCTTCACTTTGGAATGAAAAGTCAGGCTGCTTCATGTCTTGCCAAAATTATGGGATGGCAAATGGCTGATCATTTAATAAATAAGACTGTTTTGGTAATATTACCAATAGAGAAAATAAACAATTTGGATAGCAGAGAAAAAACATTTTTATTATACATAAGAATGGCATTCTTTATTGTGAGATGGTGAGGAAGGTTGAACGGGTTACCTGGAGAAGTTGTGTATGCTACAGTGTTCAAAGCCAGGCTGGATGGGGCTCGGAGCAACCTGGTCTAGTGGAAGGTGCTCCTGCCCATGGTAGAGGGATTGGATGAGATAACACCCTTTGGAGGTCATTTCAATACAAACCAATTTGTCATTTTAGCTTTAGCATTTCCTCTGCCATAGTAGGCATTCTTGTTATTATTTTCTACAATACTTTATTCCAAAAGCAGACATCTTATCTAAATCACTGTTCAGGGTGATTCTGCTCACTGTTTCTGAATCACTGTCCACTTTCAAATTCACATTATGTTTTAAAAAATTGCACAGGTATTTCATGGCTTGTGTACATTTGCTGCACTTTCATTGCTAAAATAGCCTATATCATATGTTGTCTTTTCTTATTCAGATGGAATACATCTCCAAGCCAGCTGATCTATGGTTTCATCAAAGTCAATATTCTTTTTAAATCCTCTGTTAGAGTTACTTGCCATAAATGTGATATTTCAGATTCAAAACTTTTTTTTTTTTAATTCTCTTATTTAGTTTCTAATATGGTATATTTACAAAAAAAAAAATGCTTTGTATCTTCGGTTACTTATTTGTATTGTGTCTTATTGCTCCCTTGCTGACAGCTGCAGCAAGCCTGGTAAGCAATTATGGAGCACATTTAATGAAAATAATTATCAGGATTTGTAGACAAGTAGTATTGGATAGGGCAGCAGCATGAATGCTCATTCTGGGGTTCCCTGGCATAAACAGTATTTGCTACTCCTAAACTATTTTGAGCAGTTTGAAAAAAAAAAAAATCTCATTTTACATATATTCAATAAATATTTTTTGTTTAGTTTTCCTAAATTTCTGTATTCACTTGCACTGACTCTGCCTTGTACCAGTTTACAAATTCACTACTCTTTCAGATCGACTTTTCTTCTCTAGGGTTCCAAGAACAATAGAGAACTTTTTCTTGAAATATTTGTTAGCCTGAGATCTAGATTAGGAATAAGTACAATGGAATCACAGAGCTATACTTTTTTGTGCACCCAGAAGACGTGCTAGTCTGGCAATTGTTCAAGGTTATATAGCAAATGAGGTTACCTTTTACAATCACTCTCATCTTTGCCTACTTATTGCTGCAGAAATTAGAAAGTCAATAATGAATGAGGTACCAAATTGTGAGAAGAGAAAAGCTGTCATGGCAACCCTAGAAATTTCAATGGGCATGACTTGTATATAAAGAAACATACATGCACATTTCTCACACATAACTCTTTGCTGATATACTCTCAAGCTGATCTGTACATGTTGTCAGAGACTGAAATAATTAATGACCTAAACATTGTAAGAGCACCAAAAGACTTTTGTCCACTGTAGCAAACTGAAAAGAAACAGCTGCTCACCCTGCAAAGCCTACCCCTCCCTGAATATCCCTACTGCAAAAGGACCTTCAGATCAGATAAGTGGGTGCAATTGTCCAGCTATCCCAGGTGCAGAAGGCTGTGCATACCTGAAGTTACAAACTGGATTTCCAGATATGGGAAGAGGCTAATAAGACGCAAATCCTGTGAGATATGATAATCCTTATCATGCCAATGTCCTCCCTTACATGATGAGAGTGCTGTAAAAATCCCTCTGGGGAACCTCAAAGACATTTCATATCTGGCCTGGGCTTTTCATCTCAAATGTTGTACCATGATAGACCACGATCAATACTGACATAATAGGCAGCTGTAATATCTTAGGATGCGTCAGAGACTCGTGACATGTCCTGTGACACTATCCATTGTGAAACTCCCTTCCCCAGGGGAAGTACAAGGTGTTCCCACCTGAGCTTGAAGCGTATAATAACTCATGAAGTCTTTGAGTTTTTTGTGGGTCTTCCTTAGCCCCAGAGGATCAAGACCATCACTTCAACAGGACAGTGACCACCAGTTCAACTAGCAGACACGGAAACGGCAACTACCACGTTTCATAACTAGATCCAGTGGGAGTGACTATGTATATCTTAGGACCCTTACTCTTTCTTTCTCTTTCTCACCATTAGACATTTTCTTAAGTGTTATTTTTATGCTTTAATATGACTGTATTACTACAGATGGTAACACCCAAAACAGCAACATACCTGTTAACCTTTGAAACAAAATTGTTCTAAAATAAATCCATCTTTATATATATTTACAAACACTGATTGTTCAGTGTCATTTCACTCTAATCCACTCCAAGGGATTTATTAACAAGAATCTGGGTTACCCTCCCCTTCTGGGGTGGGTCATAACACATGTTAACCAAATGCAAAACATTCCATGATTATGAAACTGCTTATATGTGTTCATACACTTCAATGTATTATATTGATGGTACACATTATTATATTGCTCTGTGTTTTATACAACAGTGTGGGCAAGTTTTAGATATCTAACAAGGTAGGCTTCAAGGTGACCAGAAACAGGACAGCTTTTTGCACAAAGCATACATCAGTAGATTTGCTGCTGAAAGCAGTTTATCACACATAACTGATAAAGGTGATTTGATCAGTTTCAGACCGCTTAAAAAAACCCCAAACAAACAAAGAATCTCAACAAAGCTTCATTTTATACTAAACATTGTTTGGTTAATGCTAAATAAAATTGCATTGAGACACATTTATAATGTTGATATTGGTGGCACTTGGGTAATTTCCTGTTATAGGGCTGTTTTCTTATTTACAGAAAACATCACTTTATCACATCTCAAAATGAAGATCTGTAGTGTAGGAGAACCTGTGAAAACTTGTTACAGCCTTAGGCCTGCAAATCTGAAAAAATTATGCCCATTCTGTAGCTTTTGTATTCCACACTTTCTAGTTTTATAGAATTGTGATTTTTTAAGTGCAGTGTTTCAAGTCTCGTTCTTTTGAGTTGTGTTTACCAGTTATCTTATATAGACAACAGTAACCTGCCCTTCAGGACTAGCAAAATCATATTCAGTACTGAATGCCGAAATCAAATGCTTCCCACTTCTTATTTTGGAGAGGTTGAAGGTGTAGATTTGGATATAACCAATTCCTAGTGGCCTCAAAGCAAATGTGGTAGTCCAAGGATTAGCAATACTGAAAACTTTCTTTGATGTAAGATAAAAATACAAGAAGTTTGCCATGCCCAGTTTTGTGATTGATTGTACATAAATTACATACAGTAAGACTGTCCTATTATGTCTTTATCCATTTTATTTTCGTGTATTACATTTCTGTAAAACATATCATGTAATGTGTCTCTGTAGAGCTGTGTGCAGTTTGAAGATATCTTTCTTTACTTTGAGCATTAAGAAGTACTGAACTGAGTTGTTTACACAAACAGAGGATTCCTGTTAGATTTGTTGTAGAATGACTGTGTGTTGGCTGAGCATTTCAGACCTGCCATTTTTTGTCCAGGAAACCATCCAATAGTACAGCTTTCCAACAATCAAAATCAAAGCTCTCACTAAGTCAAGATTTTCACTAGTGGAATGAAGAGGTGTTGGTGTTGTTCACCCATTCTATGGAATTTTCATTATAAAAATACTTGTGCTATGTATCTGATCTGCCTATAGACTGGTAGGACTCAGCTGAGGGGGAAAAAAATAAAATAAGTCAAATTCCTCTCAGAAGGCGAGATTTCCCAGTCCTAAAGACATTTTTTCTAAAAATGTACTGGCAACACACAACACTTTGGGGTCAAAGCAGTTCCAAAACAAATCTGTTAGTCTCTCCACTTCTTTTTGTTTATATGAGGAATTCAGTGATAGCTGGTGACAACAGCAATACAGGGTCATCATGTCTGGCATGAACTCTGTGAAAGGCCTTCAAAGTCTCTTCAAGTAAAGCATTTCTTTTCCAGAGTTTGTTTTTATGTTTCTTGAGTTTATCCTTTTTCTATGGAAAGTGTTTATAGTTAAAAATAGTTTCCTGTTTTCAAAGTCATATTTATTTCTTCATATGTATCTTATCCATGAGAAATCTTATGCTTCATATTGTACCTGATTACTTCAGCAAACATTAGTACAGATATAAGTTCAGTGCATTTAGAGTATATTTAGAAAAAAAAGAGGGAAAAATAGTTGTGGTATCAGCTAAGTGAAAAAAATGCATTCTGTTTCATATGCTGTTGCTTTAACACCTGGCACATATGTCTTGGAGATCAGAAAAACCAATTAGCAAGAGGTTAGCATGAGTTCATGCCAAATAAATTTCCTTTAATCTCCTGCCAAATATTTTGTAGTTATTCAATGAATCAAGTAAAAAGTAGGTTGTCCAAAGCTCTAATAGTCCGAATTTTCAAGATAATTGGTATTATAATAGACATCAGTCATTATTTTGTCCTTTTTGGATCACTGTTGTGCTAAACTGTTCCAATGTTAAGGTAAAACCATGTGATTTAGAATTGTTAAAGTTGGGGGGGGGGGGTTTGATCAAGACTGACGTTTGATCAAGACTGACTTCACCTGTATAATAGTCACATGGTGTGACTCGGGTATGGTCCTGTGCAGGGCCAGGAGTTGGACTTAAGGTCCCTTCCAAATTGGCGTATTCTGTGATTCTGTGTATACCAAATACTGAAGTCAGGAATGAGAGCTTTAGCTGACTATCAGAGATCTATGCTCAATTTGTAAATTGTTGCACAGCTCTTATGTGGATAGATTAAGGCTGTTACATAACCTTAGTAAAACTGAATAGATTAGTCATAATGGATGTTTCAAGACAAGCATTTTTCTTATAAATAAGTATTTACTTAATTTTTAGGAGCAGAAGTGGAAATTTCTGCACCAACATTATTTATCTTTATTTGTAGACATTAATTTAGGACACACTAGAATTATTTTAAGGACTAATTTGACTCCATTAAAGAATGGAAATCAACATAAACAGTATTACTTTACCATACAAATGTTCCTGTTGTCTTTACATTTTAAGACTAAGTTGTTCAGTAAAAAAACACCTGAATTTTAACATCAAATTAGGCTCCTTTGGGTTACACTTGACTTTTTTGAGCAGAGGCAGCCTGAAACAGGAGCATAGAAATAGTTGGGAACTGCAAGTGTGGGAAATCTATGGCCATTCTGTAGCCTTTGTAAAACAGTCTCTATCTTTTAAATCAAATGAACTTCCTACTAAAACAACAAAATAAGTAACAAAAAAAATATACTACTTTCTGACCTATAGATATGAGCCTCACACTTAAAGATGACTCTTAATCTCACATTTTGACATTTTTACACCTTATGACTCCTTCATACCTTACTCACTGTAGCAGTGATGTCACTCAGATGTGACACCTAGGCAGAAAATTAAATTCAGACACCTGATTAAAAGCTAAATCTCACTGAATTTTAGATTTTATTATAAGAATGTATTTTACTACAGCACACAAGCCAAAATAAAATAATCATGTGGCATTATGAGAAAGTTTAACATGATAACTACCATACTTTATAAATTCTGTGGCTTGACATACACCGAGACATTTTAAGTGCTATGTTTTCAGTGATTTCAGTGATTTAGCATGTCTGTGTACACTTCTTGAGGAGAAAACTCATATAATCCTGTTCCTTTGGAAAATGTTTCAGGATATTCTTTGCTTATCTAATGAAGACAGGGTCTATTTGGAACCTGATAGAGAAAAAAAGAAAAAAGTAAAACTGGAGTAATGAAGCACTTTTTCTTCAGCTGTAGGAAATTTTATTTTGGATCAATTTTTTTTTTTCATATTAGCCAATCATAATAGACTAAGCAACCCACATTAGCTTCAGGTAGCTATTTAGATTATTTTGAAGAGAAGGATCAAATAAACTGACATAAAAAAATAATTGGTGACAAGAGAAAAACACAAATTTTTTTTTCTACAGTCTGGATCTTACTATTATTGTATTGCACTGTATTTCTGTTTGAACTCATGTTAGACTCTTGATTTCTTACTTGAGGTACAGAGTGAAGGATGCAAAAAGTCCATTCGATACAAAAGAAATATATCATAGTATTTACATCACAAAAGATAAAGAAACTGTGGATCCTTATTCTACTTGGACTGTTTCATCTTTCCAGAAACCTTACTACAATCTAGTTCTTGTTCAAACAATTAGAATAATTTAAAACTATATTTGTGTAAGATTTTGCAATATTGAAATGTAAAACTTTAAGCAAGTCAATGAAAATAGACTGTTATAATGGATTAAACATTTTTAATAGATTTTTATTCTGTATTTAAACAAAATGCTTCATGATGGGCTGTTATATTTTGACTCCAATTTTGAGTTTTTCCAAAGAAGAAAGCATCAGCATTATATAGAGAAAATAATTTTGCACTTTTAAAATGTTCTATATATACCTGTAAGAAAGAAGAAAAAGGAAAAAAAAAAAAAAAGCAAAAAAGCTTGTTTTCCAGCATGATTTTGTTTTTTGATAGATCTAAGTAGCTTTACCCTGGAAAGTTATCATGAGCTGTTTCTGAGCTGAATTTTGCCTGTATTTTTCTATGGTACTATATTATTTGACCTTATTCTTGATTTTTTCAACACATCAAACCTTAGAGGCAGGGAAACACTTAGACAAATTCCCAAACTGGAAGATGTCCATCCAACTCAGAGATGATCTATGACTATTGGAGCCCTCAGCTCAGTTCAAAGCAAATCCAAAATCTTCAGTTGCTGTTAAGTACAGGTTAAAGCAGTTTAACTTTTCTCTGAAAGGATGAAAAATACCATATAAATGAATGAACCCAAAAGGCAGGTCTTGAACATTCCCTTTCTCAATTGTTACTTCTTGTCACTGATCGAAAATGGACTGTGATCATCTAAGTGTACATTTGTTTGTCCTAAAGTAAATAGAAAGTCCTAGACATATGTGTTAGATATTGTTTATTGTTGCTTTTCTGGTAATTCCCTCCACTTAGATTCTACTATTCTGTGTCCCTGAGAGGCTTAATGCATGTGAACATGTTGAGAATGAATGCAATTTTAAAACATTAACCTAAATGTTGTTAACACAATTTCTTGCAATGCATATTTATCTTATTAGATTTTTATTATATGCATTAAATATATATGATATTCTTATTTTATTTTTAGTGTATCTTGTACTTTTATATATACTATTTATTTTAAAATGTTAGCAGATTAAAGAAACATGAGATGTTTCTGTAGGTAAAGTTTTTGTAGGTTTTTGTTTGTAGATGTTTTTGTAGGTAAAGTCTGTATGTATATATGTACCCAAAACCTGAGGTGTTGGTCATGTGAGCAATGATACTTGGTATAACACATATATGCAGTATATAAATAGTAACATTTATTCATCTGCTCTATTGAAAGATCTGAAACCTGTAAGAGACTGTGTTTTTCTGAAAAAAAAAGTTGAGTTGTTTATACAGCTTTCTTGATCCATGTAGAGATAAATTTTATCTTCTCTGCTTGTCTCTATTTTCTCAATGGTAAAGCCTTCTAACAATTCTTTTGCTTTTTGTTTTTCCTCTTCATTTTAAATATCTGCTTGTTCTTATACTTCATATATTGTCTTTGACTTAAAAAAATTCCACAGAATAAAATATGCCTTATGCTTGAGGATATAAGATTATCATACAACTACAATGACTTTTGTTGTACTGACTACACTCTTCCCCTGAGATACATATTCTGAAATCATACATCCTGAAAACAGTATTCAATTCTTTCTTCCCCCCCCCAAATTAGCTAATGATCGTGTTATTTCAAATAGAGAGAGAAACATTTATAACATAACTTTGATATTTAGAAATTATTCTTATGTGTCAAGATTTTTCCACAAAGTCTGAGAAACAAATTGCAGAATTTTTCGCAACAAAATAACTTCTAAGGTGATCATTGCTACTTTTATTTTCTGTCCTGAAAAACAATCAATTTTTGATCTTCTGGTATGCACTTGAATTCTCAGTCTGAAGTACCATGAAGTAAATCAAATTTCAAATCGGAGGAAAAAAGATAAGGAACTCTGCTGAAAATGTGATCATAAAAACAAAAATGTATTTTAAAAGAAAATTATTTGTTTCCTAATTTTCTACACAATGGATTTTCTTAAATCATGGACTTTTGACTCTACAGGATGATTTTAAAATCCTTTGCTGTTGAAGTAACTGTGAAGAAAACCACTTTCTAGTCGTACTATCCTCAATAGTATGATTAGAATGCTAGTCTACAGTATGGCTTTGTGAACACTAGATTCTGTAGGATACCTCTTTCCTTTCCAGTAAAATATATGTATGGTATGGTGCAAAACCTATGGAGAATGTAGGCTCATTTTTCCATTGTAGTTATGGCTTTAAAGTGTTGCCAGTTTTCACACCACAGACACTTTCATGAAACTGAACCTTGAAGAGATAGTCTTTATTATTTACTATGGAGATTTTAACAGTGTGCTAAAAATGGTCAAATTTTACTTTGGTTATGTCATGTAAATCCATACAGATTATATTAATTTGTTCAACTCTTCTCCTAAGAATCATATCTAAAGAGTATCAGATTACAGGGACATAGATGAGAGTTGAGAAGGCAAAACTGACTGTGAGAAATGCAGATCTAATAGAAGAAAAAGAGATATTTTCTCATTAAATGTACTGTATTTTTAAAACTCAATTTCAAATCCATATCAAAAATAGATTTTCTCTCTGCTCATCCTCCCATTCACTCAATTTCCAAAGTCAGGTTTAGTTTTCTTCCTGCCATCTTGGAATGTTCTTCTGTCTTACTTTCTCTCTACTAAGACTAAGAAAAATCAATAATATCCTTCCTTATAAATCTACAGGAGAGCTCTCAAATTTCCTGAAAGAATATTGACTTCAGAACATTTTTTTCCTCCATAAAATTCTAATTTTAATTTTTGTTTTAGTTTTTTTTCAAAACTGTTAAAGTTTTCTTTAACTCTTTGCTTTGTTTCATGTTTTCCAGGTTTGATTGCTTGCCTAAGACACCTTTCTCCTAAGGTTTATTTTCTCAGTCCTTATTACAGAGGTCTGAATAACTGAGGTCTTGGCTTCCAGAAAGTGTACTCCCCAGCATAGGATATTAAAAGCCTGTGTTTTTTGGCAATAACTGTAAAATCAAGAAAACATGTTAATAACTGCATTCCCTGAAGACCTGGGTTCTGTTGTCCAGGGTAATTTATTTTGATTTTGAAGGCAATGTGCTGATTTTGGCTGGGTTAGAATTTAGAAAAGGATAGAGACCATTTTGGCTGGGGTAGAGGTATGGAAGGGATGGTCAAGCATTGGAAAAGGCTGCACAGGGAAGCAGTGGCCACCATCTCTGGAGATATTTAAAAGATGTGTAGATGTGTCATTGAGGGACATGGTTTAGTGGTGGACTTAGTAGTGCTGAGTTAATTGTTGAACTATATGACTCAAAAGAACTTTTCCATCCTAAATGTTTCTATAATTCTAGTAATACAAAATATTTATTTTTACTGTGAAATAGATATCTAGCAATCCTTAAGAAATTTTTTAATGCAGGAAAATTATGTAATGTTGTCAGAAAGACAAAAAGCTCTCCAGAGAGCTTTATAAGGAATATTTTCTTTATTGCCTTTATTGAACTTTAGGAGCCCCTGAGATTAGTTTAAATTAGCGGATTAGTAGATTCAATTAAAAATATATTGAGACTGAAAAGCTTTGTACACAAAAAGTAAAGAGGTCCCATTCATCTAAAAGAGAAATTCATGTATTAGTAAATGCAGGTAAAACTAGAGAAATATGTGAGATTTCAGCTTGAAGAAAGAAAAAGAAAATAAAAATCTTACTTTAAAGACTGTTTCCATTTTCCACATGGAGAAAGATAATTAAAATATGCTAAATAGTAATATCTTCTCCTTATGAAAAAGACTAGTTATGGTATTGTGCTAATGAAAGGATGATAAAAGCTAATTTTGAATTAAGCCATGCATGAAAGAAGGATGTTTATTTTCTTCATGAAGTGTTGGAAAAGAACATTAAAACTTCTACTTGAGCTGAATAAGACATTTCTTTGTCCTTCAATCCTTGCTTTAACCGCATGCTTCACTTTCATAAACCAACAAAAGGGCACGCAACTAACAGAATAGAAAAAAAAGTCAAACTTCTATTCTACACCAGGATCAAGAGGAAGTGACTTTCCATTTCACAACTTCACATACACAGGGAGTATATTTAAATTTACTGGGGATATCAAAATGCTATTGTCACTAAAGATATTAACATAATAATCTTATGGTTTCCGGAAATAATAACAATATAATAATATTCTGTTTTCCCTCTATATTAGAGAAAGAATATGAACTAATCTCACAAAAATATAAAGAATAAATTCTTATTTTATGTTTTGTTTTGATATACATTTATTTACTTCCTTCTATTTGTTATATGTTTAATTGTATAATTTAACCTTTACGGTAGAATTTTTTCTAATTTTCTAAGTCTTTACATTAAAGTTGGGTTAATTCTACGAAATGCTAGAAGATGGATTCCTTGCACCTTCTACAAGATAGATAAATATGAATACCATCGGTAGAGTTTCTACTCCCACTGTATGAAATCCAGATTTGCTCAGCCCATGTGTCTCGTGTTTAGATGCTGGGTTCAGGGTGAAAGGAATCAGTCCATGGACAGACTAACTGTATCGACTGTATCTCCACTGACTCTAATGAGGACGCAGACAGACACATCAGAAGTAGACATTTCCTGTCCAGTTGCCTAGGCCTTAGTCCAGATGAATTGTATGCCAGCATATCACAAAGCTAGGTGTTTAGTCTAAGATTGTGCAGGCATCTTGTAGACTTTAGGGAGAGCTGAGGTAATACCACTTTGAGGATACATAATAGAAGATACTAGATCAATACCTGTGACTGGTCACTTTGTATTTTAGATAGTTGTACTCAGGGTCAACTAAATCATTTTATTATATTCTTATACATGATAGTCTGCTTATATTATACACTCTAGGACTTATTATTCTGAAAAGTAAAGTATACAGTGTCCTCTAAGAAGAAAATTACCACAGTTCTTACTGGAGATCTCCATAGTGAAGACTACTATGGGGGGAAAAAAAGGGAAGAAAATGCTATTTATTGGTCAGTGGTTTTTGTCTTGTTTTCTCTTACAAGAAAATAGACTAATTATTAACTGTGATCATTCTCATTGTTTATAGCTGTGGTATGTCCTCCCAAGAGCACAGCTAGAAAATCCAGACTGCTAACACAATGGAATGTATATTCCCTAATTGGCTTAATGGAACAAAAGAAATATTCACTATGTGGCTTTCTTCTCTCTAATTATAGATCTTTTTTTCATACTTAAGGTTACATTTCTCAAGAGTCAAAACATAAAAACACTCCTAACAAATCACAAAGAGGAATTTTTGTTCCTTTTACTCACAATTCATTCTTGCATCATACTCAGAGCTGTTGATCCCATCTTCCAGGTAGAAACGAAATAAGGTAGCATGAGAAAATCAAGATATTATCTCTACGCTAACTGGGTTATATTATCCTTTAGAATCTCCATACAAATACAGGCTCGAAACCTAAACCTGCAAAATCCAAAGACACATATTTCACTGGAAAAAATATATATATTTTCTCTGATGTCTAGTGGAGAAATGCTGTAATCTGTTTCATAAAATAGGGACAACATAGAAGTGAATCCTAAGATGATAAATTTATGCAAATTGCTTTATCTTTTTGAGCGCTTTTCAATCTCAAAGGAACCATCTCTACATCAAAATAAGTGAAATGCAAAAGAATTTTTGGAACAGAAAACTAAGATTATTTTAAAATAAATAAAGGAATGATCAATACTTTCCATTCAATATGTTTTTGATTGAGCAGCTAAAGGTTCAAAATACTATTGTTTTACATCTGACAATATTCTTAGAACAGCTTACAGTTGTTCATTTGTTAAAGGCTTCCATAATCACATGACTTGCATGATCAGCATATGTTCCAATATGTGTTTTGATTTGGGCATCAAATGGGAAAAGGACAAATATTATAAAATGTATTTGAGGTGCAGGTATTCACTGATTTTTACCAGTGAAAGTTATGACATCCTCAGAAATTAATTTAGCTCCGATTATCCATATTTACGTTTCCTTTGATGACATCAAAGGTATGCATTTTAAAATAAGCTTAAATTTCTACAGGTTCCAAGCATGTAGTTAATTAATATATAGGTGAATATTCAGAATATTCAGAATTCTGTTCAGAAATAATAATTTTTAGAAGTGTGACATTAAAATGACACTAAGAAATGTATTCTACCTATGTATTACATTTCTGTATAGCTCCAAATCTTTGTAAAAAATAAAAAAAAAAAAAAAACCAAACAAAAAGGAAAATGTAGAAGCACAGTAAACAGTGCAGTAAGCTATTACCAAATACAGCTGGAAATACATTTAAGTATTGTTACAGCCTTGTTCTAATTCTACAGTTGGGAAAAGGTACTCCCAAATCTCCCTATGGAGAAAAGAACGTAAAGCATATCTAATATTACATAATGCAACTATAGCTAAGTAATGTAGCTCAAAGAATTTGTAGAGTTTCCAGCTTCTAGATACAAAAAACTCAATTGGATATCATCATGAGCAACCTGTTGCAAGTGACTGTGCTTTGAGTAGTAGTGGTTGCCTGGGCAATCCCCAGAGATCCCTGCTGAACTAGGTTACTCTGTGATTACATAGAGTGTAATCACATAGAGTGTGACTGCACTGAGGACTACTGTTCACCTCCTTGGTGAGCATTTGATTTCACAAAAAAGGTAATTATAGGATATTGGTGCAATTCATGCAAACTTTTAGTAAACTTTAGCTTCTTAGCATTGTGTAACATCTAAGTGAAACGTGAATAACCTCGTCTTTTGATCTACAGTAGATTTTATGCAATTTGGTTTAGCAGAGTAGGTAGACCGCATATTGACTATAGTATCTGCCACACCTGATGACAGCAAAGGAAACATCAGACTCCAGAGTCTTGAGTTCCATCTGCTAACTAATATTGTTCAGAATTCATGTCTTACACCTCTACATACTTTTCCTGTCAGTTTGTCCTCCATTCAGGTAGGTTTGCTTCTCTCTGAAGATCAGTCCTACAGGCTTTTTACTTTTAGTATGAATCTCAGGGATTTGACAGTAAGGAGAATAAAAGTCTCTAAGTTCAAATATTCCATCTAGTCCACTATTTCCTCCACAATATCCATATTAGCCATTTAACCATTTTTTTTTTCTTTCAGAAACCTGTAGGAACATGTGAAAGAGTGTTCTCTTAGGAAGGCATATATTCAGAGAAATTTACAGAGGTCTGTTGTATATTAGCTTGTGAACCCAAGTGAAGAATAAAATCTTTACAGGTTCCTGCTCTACACATGCTTTCCTGTGCAATGAGATCTTTCAGAGACAAAAGACCTGACAAGAGGCCTCCTCTCTGATTTCCATTCCATCCTGCAAAGCCTCACGTGAATAAGTGCTTGATGATATTTAACTGACTATATTTTTTTAAAAATATAAACATTACGTTCCACAGATTCAGAAAGTGCAGAAATTATTATAAAGAAGAATCAGAAATAATTTAGATTGAGGCAGAAATTTGGCATTCAAAATTTTTAACCCAGACATACTGTTAGAGACTTCTGCAATTATGGGGGCTTATTCTGAGAAGCATCAGAAAAGGTAAATGATAAATGGTGATTTATTGGCCTGACTTTAATAAACAATTTCAGTTATTACATTCCAGCCACGAGATTGACAATTGTGTTTTATTCTTATGTCTTACCTGTTCATTTCCCTTGGAAAGCATTCTCACAAAGAACAGCAGAAGTCAAATCCAAATCCAAGAAAATGTACTAAAGCAAATTTCTGTAGTAAGGAATCATTGAACTGAAAGGTTAAAAGTTTGTTTTGAAGAAACTGGGATGAACATGGTTTTCTACAGTTTTGAGGATGTTACAACATACAGATACACATGAGATATATGATAGTATGGACCAAATCATAATTGAAAGTATTCCACAAATTATGTGTGATAACACAATGCTTAGTATTTTTCCAGGCCAAAAATCCAAGAGGGTTTTTGCAGCACACTCAGAAAGAGCTCTGAGTTCTGAATGCTGATGATTTGCAGTGAAGCAAAGGGTTCATTATTAGCATGAGATGCCAAAATATTCTGAAGCTATTCTATTTCACCTCATTGTTTAACACGGACACCAGGTGTTGATTCTTGGTACTCTGTATCACAGGCATATATATATAGAGAGATTTATTTACATATGTGTTTTTGCTCATCACAGTGGTGTTTAAGCCTATTCCTTTGATTTAAGCCTATTCTTTTGAATTTTATTGTACTGCTTGTTGTGATTTAAGCTCAGCCAGCAACTACATACCAAGCAGCCACTCATTCACTCTCTGACTAGTGAGATCAGAGAGAGAGTCAGAAGAGTAGAACTGAAAAATTTGTGGGTTGGAATAAAGACAGTTTAACAGGTTACAAAAAGCTGCACATGTAAGCAAAGCAAAACAAACAATTCATACACCACTTCCACATGAGCAGGCAGGTGTTCAGCCATCCCCAGGAAAACTGGGTGACATTATATGTAATGGTGACTTGGAAAGACAAATGCCATCATTATGAATGCTCCCCTCTTCTTTCTTCCCCCAGCTTTATATGAGAAATAAAATGCTGTATAGAATGTCCCTTTCATCAGCTGAGATCAGCTGTTCCAACTGTATCCTATGTCAGTGTCTTGTACACCTCTTCACTGGCAGACCATGATATGCTGGAGAGTCCTTGTCTTAGGGTAAACACTACTTAGGAACAACTAAAACATCAGTGTGTTATCAACATTATTCACCCAAAACATGGCACGGTACCAGCTACTAAGAAAAAATCATCTCTATCCCAACTGAAATTAGGATGCTGCTTAACTCACCCGATCTTATAATCAAAAACCTAACACTTTTGCTTTCACTTCTAGATCTAGAGCTGGGAGTTTGTTTAACTCACCTTATTCAACCATCACAGAATTTAAATTATTGTCCACTTAGACCTATTACCACAGTACACACAGCAGATCATTAGAAATTCTTTGTACAGTTAATTAACATTGACATCTAATAACACCTCTATATAGTAATTGCCTTTCAATTATATCCTAGGGGACACACATGTCCAGCTGAAGAGAAAGTAATTTGTTGCCTTTATATATTTTCTTTTGATTTCTGTTAGTTTGTTTTTGTTTTCAGGTTGGTTTGTCTTTTTGTTGTTTTTGTTTGTTTGTTTGTTTTTTAATGAAAGTAAGAACAATGGGAAAGGAATTATTACTTTCCAATTTAAGTCTCATTCCACTGATAACACATTTCAAAGTCAGCAACTTAGATGCTAACATTCACAAAGTTGAAACTGTGAAAGCTAAAATGGGCAGCAATCTATCTTTCACTTGTTGATTTTGATTTGAGATCTCACAGCAGCATTAGCCATAACTGACCCCCTGAATTGTTCAGACCACCTGGAGTATTTTCCCTGGAGTATTTATCCAAGTTAGTTCATTCCTGTAGAAGTAGCATTTGGTTACAACAGTAAACTTAAATCATCTCTCGCATAAACTGAATCTGAAGTGTCTCTTGGTCTAGTTTTAAGTCAGGTGGAAAGTGCATACTTGGGTATAGAAGACCTTGCCTTCTTGATCTGGTCTCTCTTCTGAATGTCCAAGATTCATCTCCAGTGAAGAGGATGAATATGGAGTCAGCTGTGTGCTTGGTCCCTGCCATAATATGGACGTAGAAAACTAAGCACAAGAGACAGAAGTAGTTGTGGAATATGAGCATATAAAATATCCATAGTAATCTGTTATGTTTTTGTATCTCTTTGTTTATTTGTATGAGAAATGTTCTAGTTCATACATGAGTTCTGTTTAATATTGGTTGTAGTAGATAGGTTATTTTTCTTGTTTTCTTCTGCGGGATTTTTCTGGTTTTCCTTGTTAGGTGAGAACTCCTGAAAACTCACTACCCGTATCTTGAATTTTAGTTTGTGACAATTGCAGGTTGTCAAGGAGGTACATGTAAACAACTTTATGCAGCTAACAAACTCAGACAATCTTTAATTTGCAACCAAAACCCAGGCCAGATCTAACAAACAACACTCTAATGACATTTAATATGTTACAGGTTTGGCATATCCACCAGGGATACTGTTACTTCATGGACAAGAATGATGATCCAATTTGCTCCCGCACTCACATACACAGAGGAAGCCTCCTCACTCAAGATCTGCCTGCTTCCCCCCAAAAGTTTGAGGGATGACTCAGGGTTATCCTGTAGCAAAATAGTCACTCACCTGCCTTGGACATAAGGGCACTCAGTCTTGGGATGTCACCTTGTATGGTATCTCAGTCCCAAGGGAAGGGTTTCCCACCGCATGCCCAATACTCCATGGAAAACCACCCAAAGGGCCTTCCAGTGGAAGCTCCATTTGTAACCTGGTCAGGGTCATGGTCATACATGGTCATGTTCCATAAACTACTCTGGATTGCAACCTCTCATTGGCTGGGGACCCTCTCTCTGGAACAAAGGTTCCTGCCTTTCTCTTTCCCATCACTATGGAGCGGAGGGTGTTACGGTGTAACCGCCACAGCAGAGGTAAGGTACTAAAATAAGGGTGTGAAAGGCCACCATTTACTGACCAAGCGGATGGGTGTTCCTGACATAACAGTGTTCTATGAAATGTGCATTAGTTTAACACCTCCACTCAAACTCTAAATCTATTCTAAGTATTGCACAATTGCCTAAAAAATACTATTCCTCTCTTAGAATAAAAATTTTTATCACAGACAAGTAGAGAAAGACTAGGTCTCTTGGATGTCCTGAATACTTTACTAAGAACAAGTTAACATTCTTTTTGAACAGAACTGGTGTTTCATGATCTGTTGTACTGGGTTTGTCTGGGTTAGAATAAATTTTATTCATAGTAGCTCACTTACATTTTGTATTGCTCACTCTGTTTTGTATTGTTGATGAAAACAGTGTTGATAAGACAGGGATGTTTTAATCATTGCTGGACAGTGCCAACACAGTGTAAAGTTCATGATGCTCTACCAAGTTGACTGGGAATACAAAGGAAGATGGGAGAGGATGCGGATAGGACAACTGATCCCAACTGGCCAAAAGGATGTCCCAGACCACATGACATCATGCTCAACAATAAAAAATGGGGGAACAAAGTCAAAAAAGGATCACATTTGGAGTGATGGTGTTTGTCTTACTAAGTAACTATTACACATGATGGATCCTTGCTTTCCTAGAGAACATCTGCTTGCTGATGGGAAGGGATGAATTAATTCATTTTGCTTTGCTTGTGCACATAGATTTTTCTTTGCCTATCAAACTAGCAGTACGTCAGCCTATAGGTTTACGCACTTTTATTTTTCTAATCTCCCCTGCATTGCACATGCAGGATGAGGGTTTGTGTGATGTTTGCTTTCCTACTAGGATTAAATCACAAAACCTACAGAAGAATGCCTGTACAGGCTGTAGAGATCTTTTTCTTCATTTTGTTCACAACAAAGAGGTATTTTAAAAAAAATCCAATCTTAGAAACTGCAGAGGGATGAAACACAACTGAATGAAGAGGAATGAAGCCACAATTACTGGAGGGCCTCCTCTATGGAAGCAAGTCTATCACTGTCTCATAAGCCTTAATATTTTTATTTTCCATATACAGCATGAATAACAGGGTTTTGTTTTTTGTTTTTTGTTTGTTTTTTTTTTTAATTTGGGCTCCTTGCACTTACATGAAGATTAGTTGTTCTGGTTGGTTCTTTTTTTAAAAAAATTCTTGGTTTTCTACAGAATAAGCAATGAGATAAATGGAAATTTCTATGAACCATGTTTGATCTGCTAGCTGCAGCTGGACTGTGCTGACATATATTACATAACTTCTTAAATAATAGTATGAAGTATGACCCAGATTTTTTTTTTTCTCGTTAAAATATGGCTGAACAGCAAACTGAGTTGCCTTTTTAGAAGCATGGTATACAGTCAGCTTGACGATATTGCTTTTGTCAGTATACATTCAAAAACTCTATCTCAGATTCTAAAATTCATGGGATACTCTGTTCTTCTTTCTTTAAAAATAAAAATCTCCGTAGGTGGTTTTAATCTGATGCTATAGGACTGTTTTTGACACAGCAAATCCCAGTGTTCTAGTTATAATGTCCTTTGAATTTTAAGTCTTTTGGGATAGGGAAAAAAACCACAAACCAACAAACAAAAAACAGAAAAAAATAACTACTTGTTTAGCTCATTGATCTTCACAGAACTGCTCTGGAGAGTTTCTGTAGTTGCAAGTATATTCACCTCAACATTTTAAAAAGCTGTTCAGGGTCTAGACAGCCTGTTGACTAAATTTTCTCTGTTCAGAAAGAACCTGGTTAGCTCTGAAAAGTGAGTTGAATTAGAAAGTACAAAAATCACTTATATTTTATTTTTCTTCTTAACGCCTTTTCTTCTAACTAGTGTCCTCATTTTTTTCTGCCATTTCTTTCATTTCCATTCTCAGACTTCATGTTGCCTCCTGAGGCAAAAGATGCCCAGAAATTAAACACTAGAAAGGGATACAAACCTAAATCCAACTAATCAATCCAAAAAGGTGTAATTTCTTCATTAAGTGAATGCCTAAGGGAAAGACACACAATTCTGTACTATAATATTCTGTATTATAACTGCATTATAATATTCTCAAGCCTCTAGTGAATTTCCTGAACCATAGCAAATTCTTTCAGGTTCACTACTCAAAAACAGAGAGTCATAAAAAATTACTTAATGGTGCCTAAACCATGCAGATGAATAATTATAGGAACGCAAATTAATTTGAATGTTTTGCTTGAAAAGTTTAAGTGCTTGTTATAATTGCTGAAAATCTGGCATAATTTACTACTGCAACTATTTGTAATAACATGAACTTTTTTTTTTTTAATATCTCCTCAAATATACTGCTTGATTCTTCTCTTTCTACATCACAAGAGCTATTGATGCATTAGACGTTAGGTCTGCAGACGCCAGGAGACAACTGTATAGCAAACTGCAAATATATTACAAATCTATATGGAAAAAGAAATACTAACTTTTTGCTAAGTAAATTCAAATTCAATCCCATATATGCTTTATGGCAGAACGTTTAGGGACACACAGAGGCCATGAAGGAATGAGCTAAAGACTAGATGTCTTGTTGTTGGTGTTGTTAAGCAGCCTTGTTGTTAAACATTCCTTCTAATGTCTTATGTTCTATTAATTTCCTTTTGCTGTTTAACTTTGATCCTCTGATCTCATTCATATATTTCAGATTCTTTTAGAAATTACTGACTGTGTATTGATTTTCCTTTGTTGCAGGCAAAACAGTCTTGATTCAAGAATGCTTAATTTATTACTGATTAAGACAAACTTCTAATCACTGATTTAATATACAGTCACAGAACGTGCTGAGTTGGAAGGGACTCATCACGATCAACTCCTGGCCCTGCACAGGACACCCCAAGAATCAGACCATGGCCCTGAGGGCATTGTCCAAATGCTCCTGAACTCCGACAGGCTTGGTGCTCTGACCACTTCCCTGGGAAGGCTGATCTAGTCCTCTATCACTCTCTGGATGAAAAACAATTTCCTGCTACCCTAACATATAACCCAAACCTCCACTGACTCAGCTTCATGCCATTTCCTCATGTCCTTTCACCGGTCCCAAGAGAGAAGAGACCAGTACCTGCCTCTCCGCTTCCCCTCATGAGGATGTTGAAGGTTGCAGTGAGGTCTCCCCTCAGTCTCCTCCAGGCTGAACAAACCAAGTGACCTCAGCCACTCCTCCTAAGGCCCAGACACTTCACTATCTTCATTGCCCTCCCTTGGACACTCTCTAATAACTTAATGTCTTTTTTATATTAATGTGCCAAAAACTGCGCACAGTATTCAAGGTGAGGCCACCCTAGTGCAGAGCAGAGCAGGACAATCACCTCCTTTGACTGGCCGGTGATGCTGTACTTTAATGCACCCCAGAACACGGCTGGACCTCCCAGATAGATAGATAAATACTTAAGTATAGATGAAAAAAGAACACATACATAATTAAACAAACAGGTAGTGAAGTATCTTTCCTTTCCTTTTCCCCTCTCTTTTCCAGGTTTAAGTTAAACCAAACAGCTCTTCTATTCACTTCCTAGTTTCAGTTCCCCTTATGTTCACTTTGCATTACATTCAGGCAAACCAATTCCTTCCAACAATGTAACAGGAGTGTGGGAGGTTTACAACAGTACATAACAGATTCTTTCTGTCAGTCTTTGCTTCACATACATTTTCCTTTGTTGTTCATGGGTTCTTTTTCATTTCTCTCTGCCCCACAACAGGTTGTTCATAGGTTGCAGCTCCTCCTCAGGCTTGAGTCCTCCATGGTGGCAGTCTCTCAGAAACAGTACCTCCTTCCAAGAAACTTCAACCATGTCCTCAAAAATATTTCTCTTCACTTGTCTCCATATGTTTCCCTTCTCATGGGTGGCTCCCCACTATGCCTTGCATTTCCTCCATGTTTCCACCATATATCTTCTTGTTCCCTTTCTCTTCATTTCTCCCTCTGTGTTTTCCCTGCTTCTTCCTTGTTGCTCTTATGGCTCTCTGAGCAGCGGTGTTGTGGGCTCTCCCAGCTACTGCAGTTTTGTGGTGCACTGTTTGCATCAGTGTCAGCTCTAGCTGGAGCCAGCTGTGTCCGTCACAGGACTGGTCATGCCCTGCTCCCATACAGGGCACCCTGGAAGGCTGCTGACACCCAAAGCCTGCCAGTTAGTGCCTGATACATCTTCTTAGAATTTTTCTTGCTGGAAATATTTATTTTTGCTTGTATTATGAAAATAGACAATATTGAAAGATTAATTTGAACATGGTCTTTTGAGACCATTCCACTGTAAAATATCCTGAAATCAATGTTATTGTAACTGATTGTGGTGGGTTGAATTTAGCTAGCTATGAGATGCCACCATACTGCTGTATGCAACAAACTGTGATCAAAAAAGATAATATTGAACTCACAGAAAGACTGTTTTACCTGTGCTCGACATAAAACAATTATACTGATCCCAAGAGGTAATTACTTCTTTGCTTTGGAAAGCTAGTGAGTTTGAACCAGACACAGACAGTGCATGTGTGAAGACCTGTGTATGCATTAAAGGTACCTTTACACTGAAATTACTAGCTAACTCAAGTAACAGAGAAATATATTTATATTAGTGTGATATTTTGTTTAGATTAGTTAGCTGTTATGAAAAGACATTATTTTAGACAAATGCTAGGCAAAATATGTCTGTTGATTTCAGTAGCTGAGATGTTATTCTGTATAAGCAGGACACAACCTTATGACACACAGACACATTCTAAGAGGAAAAGTTCTGTATCTAAATATCTACATAGTGTTGTGGGAAACAAAAAAAATAATAGAAAAGAAAACATCTAAATCATTTTCTAAGGTTGTATTTATTTTTCTTTAGTTCTAATAGCTTTCATTATATTTTTAATACTGTGAACAAGTTAGAATGCCACTGGCAGAGAATAAGTTTTGCCTACGTGGAAGGGATAGGTGATGGAAAATGGATAATGAGAATTTTCATTAGTCAAAGGTTTGGCCACATTTCCCTCTAGAATTACAAATATTCTTATTATTAAAATACTAGTTTCTACCACCTTCCTATGAACTCTTTTTTTTTTTTTTTGTGGGAAGGGATATTAATGGCTATAGAAAGCAGCAAACATGATAATGGTGAAAGAGAAAGAGCAATATAGTTCATATTTTGAAGTCTTGTTGTCTTAGAGTGCATTTAGTCTACAATGGAATATTAACATCCTTTATCTTCGTCTAGAACTTTCACTTAAAATTGAAGGTGTTTTGCACAGATTTTTCTTTCAAATGTTGAATGAAAATGAATGAAAATTAGTAATGAAACCAACAATGCTTGTCTTCTACATTTCAAATGATTGAAGTAAGTTTATAATAGAACCACAGAAAAGCAAGGTTTTTTCAAAGGAGAAGGGGTTATTTGGTTATTTTCCTGAAAGCTATGACTGATGAAATGAAACTTCTTCCTTTTTGCGTACTTTAGTCAACTTCAAAAAGACAGGAATAGGAAAAGAAGCTACACCACAAAGCTACGACACAAGCAAGAATTAAGAAGTTGTTACTACCTGAAAACTTTAGGGGGAAAAAAAAATAGTTGTGCAAGCTCCCCTCCCCTTTTATCCCATCCCCCTCCATTCTGAATATATATAGTCACTTAATATTTCAAAGACTTACTCTAAGTGATGGGTTACTGCTTTTACTAGGCATTCTGCCAGCTTGAGGATACATGCTTTTAGTCAGTCTCCCTAATCAACTCTCCAGCCCCCTCAGTGGTTCATCACTAACTTAGCCATCTGTTACCACTGGCTGAGAAATCCCAAAGTGGCTAATTTTCCAGTCTAATCACTATTTGAAAAGAAAACAAAACCAACCAAAGGAAAAAAAAAACGCAACCCATCTTTTTCTTTCTCCACTGTAAATATATTTTAGTTGTTTCTTAGCTTTTGCCAGTACTAAAAGAACTTTGTTCTGTGTTTTTAAGTTGAATAACTCAGTCACACCTGACTGAACACTGCATTGCTGATTTATTTTTTTTCAAAATAAAATGTTGAATTACATGTATTGGACCATTTATTCAAATTGTTCTTTTCTTAGGATTAGTAGGTGAACATATAGAAGAAAATGTAACCTAGTAATTTTTTTCTTTAAAGCAACAATGGTGTTTATTACTACTAAGGAAGAAATTCCATCATCATTCACCATTAATGAAATTTTATGGGAGGCTTTTATTTTGAAGCAATTTTAAAATGTGTGTTCAAAGTACTAGGGATTTGTAAGCATTTCTGATTAGGGGTCAAAACTCAAGACTTTGGCTTAAGCTATGAATTATGCTCCTGATTTTTATCAGATGACAGAATGATTTTGTACAGTATGAACCATCTTACAGGAAAAACTCAGTTCTGTTCTGAGACCAGACATTTGGTAAATGGCAAAAACATTTGGTTTGACAACTTTCTGTTGAAATGGACTGGATTCAAAAGAATATTTTAGGAGGAAAAAAAAAACCACAACAAAAAAACCAAGGATACCACATTGCAAATATCCATTGCAGTTGTGAAGAAGCAATTGTCTCAGTTGTGTTCAGGCTTCTTCCTTCATACTTGCAAAAGTTGTTTATCTCTGGGGGCTTTTTCTGAGCATAATTGCCTTACATTTGTACGTCAGGAACCATAAACATACATAAATAAGTGCATGTGATCTTTTCCTACAGTACCTTAGAATTCTGTTGCTGTAGTGTTGGCAAACTGTATAGGAATACTTTCAATGCAGATAAAGACTTCCTTGTTTCCTTTGGTTGCCCTTAGGGTAACAAATCTTTTGGAAAGCTGCAATAAATCTAAATTCCACCTGAAAATGTCAAATAATTGCTAAGTATATCCCATCACTAAGAAGGAACATATGGTCTTTGTGAGAAAAGACAGGGTATTGCTGCAGAATCTTAAGCTCAAACCTTTGAAAATTTGCAAAGGAAAAAAGGAAAAATTGATAAGGACAAAAAAGTCTGGTCACTCAACTATAAAAAAAAAGTATACTCATCTGAACCCAGTGTTTAACATCCGTTTTAAATGTAAACTTTGTGCTTTTTATATACCGTGACTTTGAAGTATATAGTGTATTTTGTAAGTCATTAGAATATCTGAGAGAATTCATGCATTTTCCATGTTTGTTTCATGTTTGAAATAATTCTTGCACATTTACATTAGAAAATCAATCTGTATTAAGAAAATGCATTCAAAGATAACAGTAAGAATACATATTTAAATAACTTTAATACTCTTTTGAAATAAAATGCAATAGTTAGGTTTTATCCACTGCCAAGGATGTCATAATGTTGCAGATACCTGTTTTCATGACATAAGTAAGTGAACCCTTAATTAAAAAAAAATAAAAAAAAAGCTTTTTGTTCTTTTTGTTCTTGTATGAGATTTTATTCTCAAAACTCTCAGACAATGTAGAAAACTTATTTTTTTAACTTTTAAACTGCATGGATAAAATCCTGACATCATTGAAATCAGTAGTTGAATATTGCTTTTTTTGTTTTGCCTTTGCAATTCTGTATCAAAATCTTTTTCTTTAAAGTAAGTTAATTTTTATTTTATTTGTGTTTCATAAAAATTCCACAAGTCCAACCAACAAGAGCAATATTGCAGAACTACCAAGATGTCATCAGTGAGAGTAGGATCACAGAGCAGAATCACAGAGTACTTTAGGTTGGAAAAATCCTTAGGATCAGGGAGTCCTATCGTTAGCCTAATACTACCAAGTCCACCACCAAACATGTCCCCAAGTATCTCACCTACATGTCTTTTAAATAGCTCCAGGGATGCTGACTCAACCATTTCCCTGGACAGTCTGTGTCAATGCTTGACAACTATTTCAGTGAAGAACTTTTTCCTAATATCCCATCTGAACCTTCCCTGACACAATCGAGGATGTTTCTTCTCAGCCTATCAGTAGTCTTTAAACCATAGAAGGCTTACAGATACCTTTCAAGGGCAGCAGTTTTTTGAGTATATCTCCAAGGACAGACACTCCACAACAACTAGGCAACTTATGCCAGTACTCAGCTACTCTCACAGCAAAAAAAGGTGTTTTCTGATATTCATTTTGAACTTCATTACCTCTGTTCCTGTTGATGGAAACTACAGAAAACAGCTTGACTGTCTTCTTTGTATCCTTCTTTCAGGTATTTATAAAAAGTTATAAGACTCCTGAGCTCCTTGCCTCGCCTCGCCTCCCCTCCCTTCCCATCCTCTTCCCTCCCCTTGCCTCTCTCTTCATAAAATTACTCTTTTCATAAATTAATTAATTATTAAAATATTTTAAGTAGGTTTTTTACTTTTTTTCCTATTTATTTAACTCTCTACACCCTTTAATGCAGGTGCAATTAATGATAATACACTCTGTATGAAACAAATGTAAACTAAATAATAAACAGAAACTTTTTCAGTCTCTAAATATTTACATTTCATATTGCAGTCTATTTCAATCATTGCACTTGAAAGAAGATAAATTTGAACTCTTTTAGGATCAAATTGTCTAATCTGACATTTTATTGTCACTCCCAGAAAGCTGCAAGTTTGAAATATTGCAACTTATAATGATTGTTATGGTATTACCAAAGATGCAGGAGATCCTTAGTGTACATGGTACCATAATATCTTTATCAAAAAATGGAATAACTTCTTATGCCATCTGACAGAAAATCAAATGGCATAAGAAAGATGATACCTATGGGTGAAACTTTCTTTCAATGCAACTCTGAAAATCCTCAAATCTTTTTCAAGATAGTATAAAGAGAACTTATATGATGTAACATACTAGTTATTTCCAGCATGAATTTTATGGATTGATAAGATTCTTTTCTTCAAAGTATTATTATTACTTAGGAATATCTCATTTAAGTGCTTCAGAATACTAAAACTGCAAGAAATTTCTACAAGCAATACCATCTAATCAGAAGAGTATTGTCTCCTGATCGGTATGGGGAAGACAGTACGGCCCTTTTATAATCTCAAAAGTAACTGAATGCTTCTGTACTCTTCTTTGGTAATAGAAATTGACATGAGATTGGTGATGTTAGAGTGAATCATATGAATTGGGAAAAATTGTTTGCTTTAGAAATGGAGGGAGAAAAAGTTCCTCAAAAAATGCTTGAATATCAAAGTAATTTAGCTGAATAACTCAGAATTGTAAGATATTTATCTTTACGTGAAAGTTGAAGATGATAACAGCAATGGTATCAGGCACTAGATTCTATCTTGCACAACTGTCATAATCATTTTTTATATACTTTGTCATCTTAGAATTTAATACTTGGACAGTTTTCAATAGCTTAATTTTTTCAGCTTCTCTGTTTACATTGGAACCACTTTGCATCATTTTAAATTAAAATGTTTCTTACTGATGTATATTCCCTTTGTGAAAGCATTGATAGATAATACATGTAACTACTGGGAATACATAAACTACTTTTCTTACTAAATATAACTTCAAGGGTCTTGTCTCTTTAATATGTGCCAAAGCAGTCAATTAATTTTTTTCATAGGATATTTCTTTAGTGTCTTAGTTTATCTTCTGCTGCACTGGAACTTGTTCATACTTAGTCTAGAATACTTTCCCCTGCAGAATTATAACTGAGGTAAATAATTTTTTAACTTTCTTTTTTGTTTCATTGCAAATATCACACTCTCAGCATGAATATTTAAATTTATCCTACTAGCATGGTAATTTAAAAATAATTAAATATAGCACATAATTGACTGACAAGTTATCTCTGATAAACACTTTGAAGATGTGTTTTTCTACTTACATAAAAACAGTCCTGACTGTAAAAGGGAAAGTTCTAATGATGATCTTAATGGAGTCAGAGCTCCTTTGACTCGGTGAAGTTCCCTCACTCAAGGCTTGGTTAAGAACTGTAAAACTTAATGATACTGCAGATCTCCAGTCTGTAAACCCATAAATCATAAGCACATATACATGCACCTAATGAGACCTAATATTTTGCACAGATAATTTCAGTTCCTGTTTCTGGATTCTTTGCTTTCTGAAGGAATTAAGAATTTCTTCTGAGGTTTCAGTCCCAAAACAAGACTGAGTGTTTCAGATGTCAGAAAAGAATCTGCAAGAGTCACACATAATATAGGAAACAAATGAAAGTAAAAGGATTTATAAGGACTTAATTTTAAACATTCACTTTTTAAGATAGAGAGATTCCTTTCCCATGTGTGTTGTATATATGAAAGGGACAGGGTTGTCAAGTTAGTGGCATGAACCTTAAATGTTTCTGTTGTCAGATCAAATAGTGAATGTTATGAAACTGTAACACTTCCATCAGAGAAAAAAGATAATATATATATAATTATGATATATATGTAAGCTCCTTCTATATTGTTTACCATTACAGTTTGACTCTGTTTCTCTTCATATGAGTCAAGGAAGAATGGAAAAGCCACTGTGCTGTGTTTTCCAGGAATGACTGAATTCCCAGTGCCACAGCAACCCAGTAGAACATGAAAGCCAAAGTCAAACCAAATCAGTTCCTCTGTTGAATTTGCACATATGAAGGATTTAAAT
Organism: Sclerurus mexicanus; assembly: GCA_013396755.1. Taxonomy (NCBI): domain Eukaryota; kingdom Metazoa; phylum Chordata; class Aves; order Passeriformes; family Furnariidae; genus Sclerurus; species Sclerurus mexicanus. The sequence goes on along the minus strand of VWZF01007011.1, from coordinate 342,510 downwards.
GCCCTTTTCTGGCACTTGTTTTCACTCCAGAGATCACAACCATATATATACTTCTGGTTGTAGGCAAGTCACTCCTTATAACACCTCAACACTGCAATTTTACATGGATCTTCAGCAGAGGTTCAGTCGTATAGCAGAAGAGAGAGAATTTGAATCTTCAGTTAGTATGTGATTATTTCTTATCACATGATACTATGTTAAATTTAGATAGGACAATAAATCAGCCAAAACTGATTTATTTAGTTTTCTTTTCTTTATTTTAACAAAATAATTAATTTTCTACTTATCTGTAGGTGGGGAATGAAAAAAATGTGCTTGTTTGGAAGGTTTATAGTGAATGGATACAATCTCTTTCTTGTATAATCAGCTGACCTAAAGGTCCCAATAAGTCTCAGTAAGTGTATAGAATTGTAACATAAAGTAGCTTGTTTTTTCTCAATAAATATGTAACAGTCAGTTCAAGACAAAGGCAGATAATCTATCCAAATTATATTGTGTAAATATATAGCATATATAGTACAGTGGTTATAGGATTCACCTGTTTAAGTATTTCATATTCCCCATGTGGCATTCTTTGTAAATTATCACCAAATTTATCTAAAGCAAGTAATAACAGGTAATGTGTAATAAAGTCAAACTTCTCCTAATTTTTAATCTGTAAAAATTGTCCATTGGTGGGGGGAGGGGGTGTTGGACAGTTTTAAATACTTGTTAGTCTGAAATACTAAAAGAACCCCTTAATTTTTATTTCCAAGCTGTATTTAAAATCAACAAAATTCTTCTTGTTCAATACAGTTGTGGTTTTTGTTCACACACACATATGTTGTAGAGCCTTGTAGATTTGGACCTTATACAAACTTTTTCACCACTATTTTAATTTTAATCCACATTTTTCTAGGCAAAAAAGTCACTGTAAACTGGGAACATTTCAACAAGGACATTAGCTTTTCTTTTCAGAACTGGCAATTTTATGATGTCTGGTCATGCAACACAATTTCATAGGTTCATTTTTCACTCTCATGCCCCATTTGTGCTGGGTAGGTAGGTTGACAAAAATTTCAGACAGCTTGAACTCCCATTATCAGTGACATTCATGGTCTTAGTATAAACAGAAGCCTTTAATGCAAATCCAGCATAAATCATTAATACCTTCCACCTTGTCAAAAATATATGTTGTACTATGACTCTAAAGTTAAGATTCAGTCACTGATTTCTTTCTCAGAAACACAGAAGAGGATGTAACTCTAGGCAGTTAAGCCTACAAAACTGTGCTCTCTTTTGTTCTCACCAGTTTCCATGGTAACCTATCAAAACCAATAGAGGCCCATAGAAGGTCATGTTCGGATACAGAACAGCAGTACAACAGGTTCAATTTGTAGTTCTAAATGAAAGGTAAATTACAGTATGTTAAATTCATTCTTATAAGTACATGCTTAAAATCTAAAAGTTTAGGTAGAAATTTTTAATGCTTTATATATACAGGCATAGTCCTTATAGAATCCCTACAGATTTAATGTAGAATGTTTGGGACTTTAAACAGAAATTTTTACAGTATGGCAAAGAATTTAAGAGCTGATAAATTGCTGTATATTAAATTATGTATCAAACTCATGTGTTTTCCTACTGATTTAATTTATTTGACAAAGTTGAGAGTTTGTCTAGGAGTATTACAGTAGAGATTCTGGATAACCATTTGACAGACAGACAAACCCCCCCCCCAGAAAACCCAAAACAAACTGACAAAAAAAGTGCCACCACAAAACAAAACAAATCAGACAATTTTCAGACATAAAATAAGACAATAATTGCACTCTGTGAATCTTTCTAATCTGTGAATTTTATTTAAATCAACACAGCTCCAACAAAATTCATTCAGCTGGATATCATTCAACTGCCATACTAAGGTCTAGCTGTGAATTTGACAATAGGTGAAAAGAATTTTTGGTAAACCAAAAAGGCAAACCATGCCTGTCTTGGAAAGGATGCATCAATTTAACATGTATGAAAGGTAACACTGCTACCAAAGATTGAATTCCCTCTTCGAATTCTTTCCTGCACTTACATAGCGTTTCACAAGGCTCTTAGCAGCTTGATGCTGAATTAAGTAGATATGTCGATTTGTCCAAGAGAGTTCTTTTTCTAAGTTTTTTTCAGGCCGGTATCTTGCCCGTAAATTAGGTCAAATGCTTGCCCTGTCACAATAAAAAAGGGGGAAATGAAAGTAAAACAACAAAAGTGAGAAAAAACTTTAACTGGTAGGTCTTGCTTAAATGCATTTCAAATAGTAGCACAGGATTTAGTTATTTCAATGATGAGCATCAATAAAGATAAAGCATCGTTGTAATAAACTGTTTTTTCTTAATGTAGCAGAGATATATTTTATCGTATTATCCCTGTGTCTTACATCATCTAACATCAAGTGTTTAATATTTTCACTGCAATTTTGAGAATTCAGTATTCTACAAGGATTTATGAGCACCATTTTTCTTAAAAGTAGACTCAAGTAAAAACAGTTTATCCACTTAAAGTTTTGTGAAAGCCAAGTTTATTCAAAGCTCTATTTCTAGCTTGGTATATTAAGCAGGGAGCACTATATTTTTCATGATTATTATCACCTCTTATAAGTAAGAAGGTTTTTGGTGACTAAAAAAAGTTCTATTGACATAAATATTTAAATGAATGATTTTCTGCAATTCCATCTGTAAGCTCTTCTCAAAGTGTTGAAATAAGACTTATTTTATTTTATTTTATTTAGAAGCCTTTTCATAGAATCATAGAAGCATAGAATAGTTTGGTTTGAAAGGGGCCTTACAGACTATCCAGCTCAAAGACCCCTGCCACGAGCAGGAAAACCTTCCACTGGACTTGGTTGGCCAGGACACCATCCAGCCTGGCCTTGAACACTTCCAGGGATGTGGCATCCATAGCTTCCCTGGGCATCCTGTAGCAGTGTCTCAACAGCCTCACAATAAAGAATGTCTTCCCAATATCTAATTTAAACCTACTGTCTCCCATTTTAAAGTCTTTACCCCTTGTCCCAGGTTTTCCAAATCTTTCATATCTTCTATTTTTCATATCTTCATTTTCTTTTAATTTCTTTTGTTGTAACAGCTGTGTACCAGAACATGAAGGAGGTCAATATGAGTTTGAACCAGGTTATAGATTTAAGACATGTAAAGATCAGCAAACGAGGATTTTTTTATTTTTTTTTTTTTTTTACATACAGAGAATCTATTTAACTCAGAGTTCTCTTGAGGACCATTAAGTCCATTTGATTATCAATCCTTAAGAACTAGCCTGATGTACTCTAACATTTGTAAACTGAAAAAAAATATCTGTTCTGCCTATTCATTTTCAACAGTTATGTACACAGGAGACAGTTCATCTGTACAGATTTAACAATCTGACTCATCTCAGGTCTTCTCAGTTTAGTATACTGGAAAATGAAGTATGAATACAGTCTTACAAACAGTGTTATAGTAGGGGAAAAAAAGAAGAAATAAGTTATTCATAAAATCTAATGCAGATTTGGCAAAACCCAGATTTGCTTGTGGATTTTGGAAATCATGGGTGAAATAGAATAATATTTTTTTTCTTTCAGACAAGAAAATTAAATCTAGAATTTATTTCTGACTTTCATAGCTGAGAAATTTTAACTATCCTGAAATACTTTTATGGATGCCAATGGTGCCCCTTTCCTTCTAACATCAGTTTTCACTTCATTAGAAAACATACTCCATGCTTGCTACTCAAAAAAAGGAAAAAAGAATCCTAGAATGAAGTTCTTTGTCTAATTTATACCAATTTTAGTTGCTCACTGGAGGAAAGCTCCACCACTTAATGCTGTCTAAACATGTTCTACACACCTAATACGCTGTTCTAGGACACTGTCTGGCTATTATACTGTGTAATAACCTGTATCCATTGATATAATTTTTGGTTTGTGAATTTATGGAGATAATTACCAGTCCTACTTTTGACAGCCAATAATGACATTTTCTAGATGGTGTAGACCACTGGCGTTTTTTTTGGTTGTTTTGTTTTTCTTTCTTGCTTTTTGTCTCCCCTTATAATAAATCCATTCTTTAACATGTTTAACTTTCTGATTTCAGTTGGAAAATTGTTAGTGAAGCTGTGACTACTGCATAACAAACCCACAAATGATAGGTTTGGCAAATAAATAAATTAATACAGCAGTGGCACAACTTTGAGCATCACCCTCTAATGAGAGTGTGAAAATAGGAGTGAAAAATGGAAGTATCTCAAATGTGTTTTGCAGAAGCTTGTCATTGTCATCTTAGGAATCTACAAAGAACATGTTAGTAACTCAGGGAGGAAATCATTATATGGTGAAATAAAGGGAGATTGTTTCAAAGAGGATAATAAAAAGGAGACATAAGGATTTTCAGGACAATGAACAGAATAAGTAATAGAAAAAAATCTATTGCAAACTGAAAACTGTGAGCAACGAACATTAGTATACTGGATATTTGAGAAGGGAGTATGTATCTTATTTTGAATACTTGAGTAACCAAACTCACCCATAAAAATACCTTCATTAGGTTAGGTAAGACTTTAGGATGGAAATGCCTTTCACTTTCTCCCATGCAAAACATACCTCAGCTGATGAGGAAGAATCACCTGATGATGGGATATCACTCTCAAGTCTGGAGATTTCACAAGGAATGAGTTAAAGTCCTGATTCCTGTATATCTCTCTAGATTATTCAAAATTTTTTATAGGTCTTGCAGTCTACATAAAGATATAGAAAGGCTTCAGAAAATCCATGATTCTCTCAAGAGAAAAAATAATTTATGGAGTCATATTTCATAACAATTTTCTGCCTGACTGTGGTGGTTTGAGCCCTAGCTAAATGCCTGGTGTCCAGTAAAACTGCTTCAAGGTCTTTCTCCCGCCCAGCTTTTCGCCTTCCCAGAGGAAAGAGGGAAAAAAAAAAAATCCAGCTAGGAATTTACAACTGAAAAAAGAGCTTCAATTAATACCATGGGCAAAGCAAAACTTAGAATAATGTTTAAATTAATCACTAACAAACTAAGAACTAAAAATAAGAAATAAAATGAGTTTTGAAACACCTTTCCACCACCACCCCCTTGGTCTGTCCATGCTTCCCTCCTTCCCCTGACGGTGTGGGGGACAGGGAATGGAGGGTTTGCAGTCAGTTGTCATTGCATCAGCCATTTGCAGATGTAAGTCCAAGACTTAAGTAGCAGTTCTTCCAAATGTGCTGTCTCAGGGGGCTTTCCTGTGGGCTGCAAAGGCGACAGGTTGCCTCACCACAGTCATTGCCATGGTCACAGGGGAATCACAACTCTGAGTCCTTCCCCTGCGTTCCGTGGGGTCCCCCAGCATGAGAGAGACCCTCTACTCTCTCGTGGGTCATTCCATGGGGTGCAGTCTCTCATGAAAAGCTGGCTGGACCTGCTTAGCATGGGCTTCTCCCTCCATGGGTCTGAGCTGCAAATCTTTTGCAGGACTCCGCTCCATCCTGTGGCCTCCCATGAGGTAGCAGCTTCTTTCATGCATCTCCCTGCTCCAGCAAGGGGGTCTTTTCACCCTGATGGATACCATGGGCTTAGAGAGGAAAACTCATAATCACCATGGGCATCACCACAGTAATCAGAGAATAATAACTTTTAGTCCTTTCCCTGATCCATGGGGTCTCCCCCCCGTTCTCCTCCTTCACTGACCTTGATGTCTGTGTTGTGATGTTGTTAATTCATAGCTGCCAATTTTCCAACTGTGCAACAACTCCTGCATTCTTAAAAATGTTTTCATGAAGGGGCATAACTTCAGAAGCAGAAAGTTTTCCTCGGAGCTGACCCTCATTGGCTCTGCTCTATAGGATAGAGAAACTTTTAGTAGTTTCTAACAGAAGCCATTCTTCCTCTTATCAAAAAAACCTAATCAGAGAAACCCACGACATTGACTTATATACTAGGTATTTAGTAATTTTCCACCCTCTTTTATCCATATAAACTATATAAACCTGATTCTCTTAGTCAGTTATACTTGCCATTGACCCTGAGTTTAGTACAGTTGGTTAGAACATGGTGCTAACAACAAAAAGGCTGTGGGTTTGATCCCCATATAAGCAACTAATTTAAGAGTTGGACTTGATAATTCTTGTGGGTATCTTCCAACTTAGACTATCCTATAAAGATAACAAATTTAGAACCATTATTAAGTATTCAGTTATTGAGGTTGATATAAAGGATTTTATAAAATCTTTGGATCTTTTGGGTTTGTGTTTAGTTTTTTTTGGTTTTTTGGGACAGGCGTTTGTGACTGGGAATGTTGTTTTTCTCTCTGTGTGCTAACTTTTAACATCTATGTTATAATTTGTTTTTCCACAGTTAGGGTCTTAAATAGCAATGTGCTCCCCCATCACTATTTCTTTGCAACTAAATGGAGCTGTGTTTTCTAAAATGAAAAAAAAAAAAATCTTATTAAGTTTATATCAATATGTGTGTATGCAAAAATATAATCTTTCTGTTCATTATACCTGTTATGACTGATATTTAGAAGGAACAAAGTTCTTTGTTTGTCAAGGGTTCCTCTACTTATACCTCACTGGAAATCATAATCCTTTTTTTTCTGTTTGTTTGACCTGATTATAATTTCTATGGCAACCAATTGCAATATCAAAATGGAGCATTTTGTCTTCAATTAGGGAATAAGGAGCAGGACATGATTAATCCTAAAAACACAAGGCCATCCTCAAAACTCTACAAAAATTGTATTGTCACATTCAATAGTTATTTTTCTTCTCCATAATTTCTCAATCAAACTAATTCAGTTTACAATTGAAGTGTTTTACTGACTGCCAGTCCTTAAATTAGACCTGGGATTTGGGAGCTTATTTGTCTTCTATCTGACTCATGGATCAGCAATAATAAAGATTTTTGCAGGTCAAGTATTGCCTTCAGATTCACTTGTGCAACTCCATTACTTTCAGTCAGGTTGTATAAATGCAACTGAAGGGGAAACAACAAAAATAGTGAAACTGAAGAACAGTTCTGCAACTGGAACTTTTAGTTAACAAATATACTGATTTGAGTTCAGACCATGAAATTATTCAGTGCACTCTCCAAAATCCATGTTTTTCTGTCCGCTTAAAATTAATTTCTGTTTATAAGACTTCCCTGTTGACAAGTTCGACTGTACACAAATAATACGTTCAAAAACCAAATTGTTTTTACAGAGTCAATTTTGAGACCGAAGGTGAAGCTCTGTTTATGAGGTGCACTTTGGTTTTAAAAAAGAAAATTAAAATTTTCTTTTCCTCCATGTTTTTTTTCCTTTTTTTTTTTTTTTTAAAAAAAAAAGGTTCCCATTGTCATCTCTGTACTGTCCAGCTGCATCCTGTTTGAATGGTGTTGCTAAAAACATCAATGACTTCTTAATTCTCTTGCAGTTCTTCATTAAGTACAAGATTGTACCCAGGAGCCTGAGGGCAATAGAGGTGTTTCTTCCCATGTCCACCCTTTCCCGGGGCTTCTTCCAAGGCACCCACAGCCCATGGCACCATTTCAGCCCCCTGGTGCCACCTGTCCCTGGCCCAGAGATGCCCCTGGTGCCTTCCTGGCTGCCCTGCTCCTGGTGGACAGTGGGACAGGTTCTGGATGGCCCGTTGCCCAGGTTCCCAATCCCCAGAGACACCCCAGCCCACTCAATGCCTTAACACAAGACAGTGTCATTGATGTTTACACACTGGGCTTGTTTTCTTAGTTTTCAGTTAAAGAAGATGTCCATTATGATGGGTATAATTGTAATTCAATGGTTGTGTTGATTTGATTTTGCTTGCCTAAAGCAGCCATTGAATTTTTAAGTTCTTCTGATAAAGGTAATACTAAAATATTTAAGACAGCAGAATAAGAATAATCCTTAGCACAACTGAAAAACAAGCCTTCCCAGCTAAGAACAGTGTTCATTTAAGTGAAAACTGTATTGACATGGTACTTGGATGGTCAGAAAGTTTAAACTTCACTTTTTGCTTCCAGGCAGGGCTAGTAATCAGTGGTGTATATTTTGATCTGTTTGGATAAAATATTGAAGAACCTGCTTTATGAGTTAGTCCTTCTCAGATGATCTATCAAATCATTTCATATTCTTTAATCTTAATAAAAGTTTTCCTGCAATTTGTACTTAAATTAAACCAAGAGAAAAAAGCTGCTTTTCTATCTAGGTCTCAAAAGCACACTCTTTTAAATATATGGAGCTCTGCATATTTTTTTTCAATTTGTTTTTTAAGAAGAGAAACATTTAGAGTAATCTGACTGAGAAATGATTGAAATGATACTCAGATCTGGATTTAGTGTTCATCCTGACCCCAAGTTAAAGCATGATTATTACTAAACTATTTACTTTTCAGAGCTGTCAAGTGTGTAAAATATGTATTAATTCAGTGAATTCTATAATTCTTTGGCATATCTATGACCTAATATTACATGTTTAAATAGTAATTATCCAAGTCAAAGCAAAACATTTTGGCTTCCCTGTATACATAGTAGAAGGAAACAGAAACCTTTAGAGAATGCTTAGTCTTTCCCTTGGACATCTGTTTTAGGATAGTATGAATCATTTGAATGTAGCCATTGCTCTCCTATAGCTATAAAATAAGCCTAGAATTTGTTATCTTTGCCTTAAACAAGGAACTATTAAGCACTTAACATTAAGGCCAGTTAATAACAAGGGCTCTCTGGTTTCTTGACCTAGAGTGCTGTGTCCAGCTCTGGGGTCCCCAGCACAGGAAGAACAAGGACCTACTGGAGTGAGTCCAGAGGAGGGCCAACAAGATGACTGGAGGGATAGAGCACCTCTCATATGAGGAAAGGATGAGAGAATTAGGACTGGTCAGCCTGGACAAGAGGAGGCTTTGGCGTGACCTAAATGTGGCCTTCCAGTACCTGAAGAGAGTCTACAATGAAGACAAAGACTTCACAAGGACATGCAGTGACAGGACAAGGTGGAATGGCTTTAAACTGAAAGAGAGTAGGCTTAGATTAGATATTAGAAAGAAATTCTTTACTATGAGGATGGCGAGGCACTGGAACAGACTGCCCAGAGAAGTTGTGGATGTCCCACCCCTGGCAGTATTCAAGGTTGGATGGGTCTCTGAGTAACTTTGTGTAGTGGAAAGTTCCCTGCCTATGGCAGAGGGGTTGAAACTAGATTATATTTAAGGTCCCTTCCAACCCAAACTATTTTATGATTCTATGATGATTCTATTTTTCTAATCCAAATTTAGGTGAGATCAATTAATTTGGAGCTGTCTTGGAAAGTCTATACATGGATAATCTAAACCCTTTAGAACTAAACAGAGAAAGAGCAGGGATAGAAAAAAATGTATTATATACCTAGTATTAGAACTGCTTACAGAGGCTATTTGCAACCTTCCTTTTGAGTAACAGACTTTGGCTTGTTGTTTAACCACCTAACACTAAAGTAATCTACGTTTTCGACAAATGATGCTTTGACATCAGCTGGATAATTTGGTACATTTTATCCAGTGTGATATCCATAGGTGATGAATGTTCTTCAGAGCCTTCCCGAGCTTAAGACAAAGAGAGACAGAAACGATACTAATAACAAAGTCCTTTCAATATGTCAGACTACTCTTTCATCATCAGAGCTGAATTTTTTAAAAATTATTTTATTAAACTGTTCTTTCAATACCACATCCATTTGTCCTCCTAAACTGAATGCCAGAGAACTGGCAGTCTTAAAATGATAGAGACCCATCATTTGTGTTAAATGATTTTTATAATAACCAGTATAGGAGATAGAAAACTCCTATATGTTTTAGTGGGTGATAAAGGATGTCATAAGCTCCTGGATAAGCTCAATGAATACTGAATTGTCAAGCTTCATTTTTTTTTCAAATTTCTTCTCATGTCAGACAGTCTGAGAAGGCTATGTTCTCACCATACATCACTGCTTCTTCTCTTCCTACCTACTGCAAGACATTACAGGAGACTTGTCTGGTCACGCAACCTGATCCATAAGCCGAAATTAATGTGTTAAGTAGGACCGGCACTCATGTGAAATGTTGTACAATCTTGTTGCATGTTTCAGAGTGAGTATGTTCCTGAACACTGGGCTTTTGCCATAACCATCTCTTAGGCAATGGTCAAGTATGGACACTGATACCATGAATCAAGAACTTACGCTCATGTGCAATAAAGATGAACCTATTTACAAGGGGAAGAAAGTTTGACAAAGTGGTGCAAATTGTTGTAACTCAGGTTCAGACAGCAGATTTTAGTCTGCTTTATTTACTTGCACAAACACAACCATGAGCAAAAAGGCAATGAACTACAATCATTGATATGTACTGCAACATTCAGAAAAATGTTTTATTTGTCAAACCAAAATACTATATTTTCAGTTAAAAAGAACCAAACACTGAAAGGTTTCACTAAGGATCTTTTATTTCTGATCACGGTTCATTTTAATCAAAAGAATGTCCTTTTCATTTCCGAACTTGTGGACCTGATCTTGGAAATGTGCAGAGGTCTGACCCCTATTTTTAATTGGTGTGTACCTATGAACTTTTTACTCTTGTGTTTTCAACAGAGAACAGTGGATGAGAACAAAAACAAGACAAAGATTAGAAATAGGTAGAAATTCTCTTGATTTGAAAGTTTTATGAGTTCCTGTCAAATTCTCCTTTCTCCTGCACTTGAAGGCAGGTACTGGGAAAAAAATATGCAAACTCGCTTGTGTACTTTTTGGCTTGCCTGTTATTTTTTAAGCATTTAGGTTTAGAGTTTACCATAAATTAAGATCCTTTTCTGAACACTAAAATGCAAAATTAAACACAAGGAATGTTTTATCGATACAACCAAATCTATATTTTTCAAAAGAAAGGTAGACTTAAAATTTTTATTTTACTTCTTACCAGTGTATTCTTTATTCCAAAATACCTACCTACAAATTCTCCTCAAATACTCATATTTGAGCACCTCTGTAGCAAAACCAAAAGGTATGCCAATATTATTTTTTTTTTGCTAAAGATATGTATAACACAAGGATTCAAAGTCAAAAGGGATGCAAATTAATGATTATGTTTCTAATAGGTGTTTAATGCATACTACATTATTGTATATGTGACTGGGACACATTTAAAAATTTTTATACAGTGCATCAGACACAATAATAAGTTTGGGTTTTTTTTAATCAAAACAGTATATTTGAATTTCATATCATATATTTATCCTAAAATCAACAGAAACAGGATGAGTTTATGGGACTGTTTTAATCCTGGAGCAAGGTACTTAAGGGTAAAAATTCAAAGAGAACAGAAATTTTGTCTGTCCACCACTGTTCTCTTACTAAATGTCTGTTTTCAGAGTTGGAGACAACTTAGTTGATATCAACAGAGGAAATTCTAAGACTATATATAAAAGCATAAATCTTAAGATCTCTCATGACCTATTCACACTGAAAAATTTTACCAGGTTTTAAAGAAGAATGTTGTCTTGAGACCAGTTTGAATGTTAAACTCATTTACTTCAGCAACTGTAGTTTCATTACAAAGTAACACACAAGTCCAGAAAACAAAAAAAAAAACACATTATAATCGCATTGGTATTTTTCTGTTAAAAATATTTTGCTAATCACTATAGTTTAAGATTTTAAGCATGTGATATACACAAAAATTTCAATATAGTATCAAAATAATTAATTGTTCAGGTATTCTGCTAATAAATTTCAGCACTGTCTTAATATAACAATTTTTAAAACTGCCTGTATCTGGTTGTCCTAGTTCAGCAGGTGGGACCAGTTATCACTGTGTGGGAGTGATCAAAGCTATGTATTCTACCCCCCTCTATTCATTTCCCAAGAACAATGGACCATTCGCAGCAGCTTCCCAGGGAGTCGTTAGCACCTTCATACCCAGCCTGAGGGGGTATGGCTGCTAATGGGCCATCAGTGGTTCAACAATACCCCTTGACTCAGAGTTAATCACCCATTGTGTGGGTCCCCGCCCTGGGGGAGGGACTGGGTGCTCCCTAAAGGTACATAAGCAGGGTAAGAAGACCTCAGGGTCTTGTTGGATCTGGAGGAGCAGCAGAACCTCAACAGGGGGAAACCATCACTCTCAACCAGACCCCAGCCATTATCTGCACCATCAGGTTCTTTTTTTCCTTTTGCTTTGGACTTGGGGGAACCACGTGGGTCTCAGCACAAGGGCTAACAAATCCCTTTGGGCTTGTGTCCCAGGACACTGGGTTATACTGCTGGGTTTTGGTGAGTTGAAAGCAGTTTTCTCTTTGTGTCAGTGTATTTATTGTAATACTTTTCATTAAATTGTAATTCTGATTTATAATCCCTCTTGTGGTGGGCCCATTTCTCCTGCCAGTTTACCCTTAGACCAGCACACTGGTCCACTGAAATGAGTACATTATCAAGAAATATGATAATCCATGAAATACACATGAAAAAAATGTATTTTTAAAGAAACTGCTACACTTCTTTCTATTTTTTTTTTCATAATCTGTGAAAGAGACCAACTATAGTGATAAGGGAGAAAGTAGTTATTCAAAATATCTTTTTATTTAAACCTAGAAAGTTATGAAAAAAATGAAATTCATTTCCAGACAGAGATATTAATTTTAAGATAACATTTTAAAACACTTGGTGTAATTCAGATGCCAGTCAAGAAGTTGGTCCCTGGCTCAATCATAATATCTCTTACAAATTTCTTTCACAAATTTAATTCAGCCACTTAATCTCAATTCCCTGTTTGGAAAAGTGATGAAAATCCTATACCTAACAGAAATAAGAAAGAAACACTGATCCTGGCTTGACGCCGGGTGTCCACCAAACGACTCTAGCGCTCCCTTTTTCAATGGGACTTGGAACAGAGAATACAGCAAGAGCCTTAACGGTTAAGGACAGGGAGAGATCACTCTGCAATTGCCATCACAGGCAGAACACATGAGTCAGGGAACTCAGTTTCATTTATCACCAATCAACTCAGAGTAAGGTAATGAAAACTGCATTGGGTTTGCATGGTTAAATATAGAAAAAAGTTAGAATCTTCTACATGGAAGAATAAACCAAGAGGAGTCCATGAATAAAAATGTAGAACCTTATACATTAATACTGTTTCAGTATTATTTACTGATTTACATGGCTATCCATAAGGAAAATGTAAAAAGAAAAAACCTGCTCACGTATACCATACAGTGGGAAGATTCTTATTAATGGCAGGAAGATTTTTGGCATTTGTAGGCATTTTTTGAGTCTGTCTGCTTGATTCATCCTCTGTGAACACTTTTTCTTGTAGACAGACTATAAACAAAAGTCTGAATTCATATTCCAGTGTAAAATTTCAAGTGTCTGCAATAACATTAAAATTTTACTGTGAAAATGGGTTTCTTGATCTTTCACACAGTCACTTCTTTACAAGTAATAATGTCAAGGCAACATTCAGACTGACAAATATAAAAATCTGGTCCACTGCCAGTAACAACTTCTCCTTTAACTCAATAGATTTTGGATCATGTTACACAGCAAAAGTATAATCTGCTATGTTCACTCTTTCACACTGAAGGATGTGGGTTATACGTGAGTGTTTAAATGTTTTGAGGCATTTCATAGAAGTTAAATCAATGTTATGACAACTGCTCTAAAACTAAACCCAGAAGTTAGATCTAGTCATTAATACCTCTGTTAGTTTCTTCGTTTTAATACTATTTTATTTGAGATCTTTCCTTGCCTCTTTTTTTAAAAATAAAATCAAACCATAGGGTTTTTTTTGTTAAAATATTGCATTTCTTTAAGAAACAAAATTTCCTTTAAATCAAATCAAGCCAAAAATTAACTTCATAAAAAATTTCAAATATTTCTTTTTGGAGAGTAGTTACACACATCTGTCTTTTGGCAGAGCTTTTATCTCCCACTATTTCCTTTCAATATATTTTATTATAAATTAAAACTATATGCATAGGTTGCTATTATTGTTTTGAACAAAAATTAATTTGTGTTTGCACAACTCTAATACAAATATTCTTATCCATTCTGCTTTGGAAATATCATGATACAAGTGAATAAGTAATAAATAAGGCAGAATACTGCATTTTGGAATAGAAAGTGTCTGCCTGTGTAAGTGCAGTTATCAGAGAGCTGGGGGAATTCTTGGAACATGACACATATGCAGACTAAGAACTTAATGTACAGTATCTCAATACTGTGAAGGAGGCAGAGTCTGGACATTGTGAAGAGAAATAGAAAGCTTGTACTAACAAACTATTAAATTTTAACCACTCAGCCACCCCAGCATCACCCCAACCATCAGTATTTTGCAGTAAATAAATTGCAAAATGTACAAACATAAAATACAATCTTGTAGGTAATTCAGATAAAATTCTCAAAGCTAGTAAACCCTGGATTAACTTTCAGGAGTAGGTCACCATGTTTTAACAGAACTCTTTTAATGAGAGAAGCACTATTTACTACTCTCAAGTTGTTCATATGTCTGCATGATATTCAAGTAAGAAAACTTGGAATGTGTTGTGATTTGTTAAACTTAACAGGCTATGAGCTGTGGGTTTTAGAAATTGTCTTCCATGGAAGTAACATGGAAATGTGAAAACTTAATATAGACTTTCAAAAAAATTTTGAAGCCTGCTTCGTCTCCTCTGACCTGCAAGTTTATTTAACTGTATAATTAATAAACCTTTGTTTCAAGGGTAAATTTAGGCACATGTACGTTTTTGTTTTGGAAGTAGTCAAACTCTTTTGTATTAAGACATTTATTAATCTTAAATTAAAATTAATTAAAAGTTTAATTAATTTAATTAAGTTATTTCATCAATCTAATTAACTGAACTGATTTGTAAACAAAGCCTTTGTGCCATCAACAATAATTAATAGTGTATAGCTCTGTTAGATACACTCAAGATACAGACATATAAATCTTAAGAAGAAGTTAATAAACAGGGCAGTCACTGTAAATGCAATAATGAGACACTTCTCTATGAATACTTAAGGACCAAAATGAGAAGACTGTGATAATGCCAGGAATGGTTTCCTCTCATTTCTCAAGCTAAACATGTGTGTACTCTAACAAACCTCTTCATTCACGAGAGACACAGTCACAGTAGCTTCTAAGATAGTTCTTTAGAGGACCTTGCCACTAAATAGATGACACTTTTTGCAGCGTCATTAAGACATGTCACTTCCTGAAACAGCAGCTGAAATGGCTTTGTGTGACTGTCTTACATTGATACTGAGGAATAAGAAGTCCCAGACAGTTAAGGCAATAAAGTTTGCTTGTCACCTTGGACAGTGAAATACTGTGGTAGCTTGAGGGACTTGAGTAAGGACACATTGACCAATTTAGTCTCATTCTTTCTGCCTGTGCATTTTCCTTCTATCATTATTAATAGGCCTAAAATGGAAAAAAAATAAAAATTTCAGTCTCATTATTTTCTACAATTATTTATTGATGTATCAATTGCATTCTATTGCTTTGCTTTTTGCTCCTCTTGTCTGCTAGATGCAATGGTAACATGGTTCCTTGAATTTGTCAATATCTGATTTGATTTCATATGAGTTTGGTTATGTCTTTCATTTTTGTTAACCTTATGACAAATTAATCCATCAAGTTGACCTGATTTGTTGTACTATGCACAAACCAGACAGACTAACAGTTGTTTATGGAACCACTGCTTTTCTTTTCCTTTCTTTTTTTTTTGCCTTTTTCATTTTAGCACAGGGAAGAAGAAATAGTATAAATTGATTATATATTTTCAGGTTACCAACATGTGAAAAATATTCTGTTTCTTCCATTTGTGTAATATATTGTGAAAAAATGATCATGAGTGCCTGTAACATGTTACAATGACCTACTATTTGTGCATAGAACTAGTAAATTCCACTCAGGTAAGTTACATCTCATGTGTGTATAGATGTCCTTTCTTTTTTCTTTTCTAATTAATTGTCCCACACCATAAATTCTCCAAATATGTTATTATTGTCTTCTACTCATTTTCACTTTTTAATACAGTGATTGCAAAGTGATACACTTCCCCAACATTATGTACCTCATAAATCTGATAAATGAGTGACAAACCAATATAGAGATACAAAGGTGATTTGTTTTAAGGGTATGTGCAGACTTATTGAAAGACTTTTTGAAAAAAAAAAAGGGTGTGCCTTTCTGTTGATTGCAGCATTCAAGAGATTACAACTTTTTTTTCAAAGAGGTTATAGAAAAAAATATTTTTAGAAAGATAAGTGAATTGAAATACCCATAAACTAAGCACTTTCAAACAGTATGACAATGCTAACTTGTCAGAGAGGACTTAATATTTTGCTTGGTCTATTTTCAACCCACTGATTATTTTCCATTTCTCTGTGCAGCAAGAGACCCATTCAGAATTAGTGGCTGTCATCCCATTTATTCATGCATACATCATTAAACAGAAAGGCTGTCATTTTTCACATTCCCCCAGATGCAGGCATTGGTAGGTAAACAACTAATTCCTTGTGGAAGGCAAACAGTTTTGGCAATCCACTCTCTAATACATATATTAGTGTTACACAATTGTAATAGTACATAAAACAGTATGTTTCCACAGGCTTTTGCAAATGAAGCCATGGAAGTCCTACAAGCCAGAGGAACTAATTTTTAATTTTTTTTTTCTAGTTAGAAAGTGTTTCCTCTGATAAATGAGTGCATTTTTATTCCTTTGATTTTTCAGCTTATCCTGAAAGCCACAACTGTAATGATAAAGAAAGGAATGTGTGACAGAATCTGTGGAATACGCGGGTGGTAACTTTTCTCAGCTGTTTTCATTTCATTAGATACTCAAGGCTCATTATATGATCATAAACTGTGTCTCCAATATGGAGTGTCATGCTAACAGGTTTACCTAATGAATTTTTTTCATCATTTGAATGATTTAAATGCCAGACTTGTGGGAGATTTCAAGAGAAATGTCTGAGTTGTAAAAGAATATAAAAGTGGTACTCAAAAGAAAACCATATGAAAAATATCTAATGGCCAGATCCTAATCTAATGGCCATATCTGCTGGATTTCTCTACAGCTTTTAGATAGAGGAGGATCAATCAGGGGATTTTTAAACCTTTTCTTTACAGAGAAGAAAAGCTAGAGAATTTGTTTAGGACCATACCCAGTGTTTTCCAAAGTGAAAGTGGAGTAAATGAGTTCTATTTTCTGATGACAGTTCTAGTATAATCAAGAAAGAAAAGCAAGTTTAGCTCCAGGTTTGCTTTCTCTAAGGTGGTCTTGGAAATTTTGTGTGTTAAAGTGTATTCAGTATGTCACTATAGAAAAAGCTAACAGCAACAATTTCTGTACATAAAGTTTTTTCAACAGTCTGTCCAGAACGTTATTACTTTTCAGCACAGATTTTCCTTCATACAGCAAGCAAAAGTAGCTTTTTTTTAAAAAGTCTATTTGCTTGTTTTTAAAGTAGTGCTATTAAAAACCACTTTAAATAACCTCCACTTCACCATCAGAGTTCACAATAGTAGTATACAGTCCAATTGGAACCAGCTTTGTACTTGAGAATGAAGAGTTTAGTCCATATACTAATAATAATGTCTACAACATTTCCACAGAAAGCTTTAGCTCTCTTACTATAAAACTGCAGGGTGGACTGGATGCAGTGCCCAGAACTTTGGTCAGCAGAAGGGAACTTGTCACATATTTTCAATATACATGCGTCATCATTATCGTCTGCATTTCATTTAATGTACTGTGGCCCAGAGTATTATATTCTACTACCAGATTTTGAGCTGCATAATTTTGTTGTGTTTTTTCTTCTGCAAAATGCAGTGAAAGACAGTAATATCCTGGAATTACAGAAAAAAATGTGAAGAAAATAGAACTGTTCTACAGCCAACAGAAAACTTTGGTTTCCACTTTTTTTTTTCTGTATTTTCTATTTCACTATTACTGTGAAATGCATAAGATATCTGTTTCTAGTGTCGTAGGTTTTTGTTGTTTTGTTTTTTTTTCAGATTTCCCAAGTTCTCATCTGATGCCTTCTGTTAAAAAGAGGAGTAAAGGAATATATCAAATGGAAGAGTTTTGTAGAAGATCTAACAAAGCAGAAGTTTCTGGAAAAGCATGGTTTATATGAAGTGTCAAAGAAAATGGCAGAGTGCCTTCAGCATAATCTGAATGTAAAACAATCTCACGTGAGAGGTACTCTAACATGATGAATATAATTCTTTCAATCTATTGTACTTTATCTACAGTAAGAATAAGCTTTTTGATTTTAATCTAAATGTCAAGTTGGTACAGACTTCTATGTATGTCATACTATCTGCTTTGACATGATCTAATGTAACTTGCATCCTGTAATGTATAATTCATGTTATAGGGAGTGAAACATTATCATTTCTTCAAGGGTAGAAGTGGCTTTGCCATGTTCACCATTCCAGAAGAGTAGTGGATATTTCAGTCTCTAGTCTCAGTGGCTTTATACATCAAATAGATGCTAAAAAATCACATTAATAAAAATTCTTCTATAAGAAAATAAATTTGCTTCAAATACAAGCATATAAATTGGAAAAGATGCAAGTTGCATAAACTACTCTCAAGTAAAGATATACATTTGTTTCATAGAACAAGAAACATCTTTGTTACCTTTTTTTCCTACTGCAGTTTTCCTTTCATTTTTGATATGAATGTGTTCCATGTAAAAAAAGAAAATGACAATAGAAAAATCTCTAGGTAACGGCATGATGTTGTAAATTATATGAACATATTATCTTCAGTAAGAAGTCTATAAAACAAAGAATGGGAAAAGGAGTTTAAATAAGGATAATTTCAGATAAATTCTGAAAATATTTAGCTTTGGTTTCATCTGATCTGCTACAGGACGTTATTTCCCAATCATATATTCTTTTACTCTCTCAACTGGAGAAGCTTTATCTTTGGCTCACATCTGTTCTTAAAGGCCTATATATATATATATATAAATGATTGACTGACAAAGATATGTACTTTCCAGGAAGTTTAGATGAATGATTGAAA
Organism: Sclerurus mexicanus; assembly: GCA_013396755.1. NCBI lineage: Eukaryota > Metazoa > Chordata > Aves > Passeriformes > Furnariidae > Sclerurus > Sclerurus mexicanus. The sequence goes on along the minus strand of VWZF01007011.1, from coordinate 323,467 downwards.
CAAGACAGATAAAATCAGATTTCACAGTAAGCAAACCAAGACCATATCAATAAGATGATAGCCCAGAGGCCTGTACTATTATTTGAGCTAGCTTAGGGTATTGCACCTGAACTTTGGCTTCAACTTTATGGCTGTCTTACAAGTTCTGGGTATTACTTGCCTGCTCCATATGTCTTCTATCTTTTTGTTTCTTTAAAATGGCACTAGTTGGGCAATTAGATTCAAAGACTGTAACACAGTCCAGTGAGACAATGGCATGCAAATAACCACAGGCTTACTAAGAGTGAAAAAAGAGTCATTATAATCAACACACAGTCAATGAAGGAAGGGCAGTCATTTAAGTAGGAATCTAGTGGCAAGACTTCACTGACTAAAGGTTATGATTGGCATTTAGACACCTAGTTCTCATGTGGACACTAACAGGTGTTAGTTAACTGCATGTTGACATAGGTTTAATTCTGCAATGGAATATATGTGTATAGAATTCATTTTGGTCAGAAGGTTCAGAAGACTGAAAAATCAGGCCAGTTTTAACACATAAAGGAGAAATTTTCTAACCTAATTATTGCTAGTTCTTATCTATTATTAATCAATTTCATAATATGAAATTTTTTAATGTTCTGCTATTTTTATACACTTATATTCTGTCAGTTATCAGTATACCATACCCAGCGCTGATGTCTTTGCAGTCAACACATAGTTAACTGTGATGGCTATGTCTCAGCCATAGAGGTGATCAGACCATTTAACAGGTGCAGCTTGCAGAGAGATCAGTTTGTTCTCTTTCTTTTCCAATTTTCCTTATTTATGACTGATGTTTTTATGCGGCAGTCTCTAACACTGCCAAGTCCACCACTAAACCATGTCCTTAAGTGTCACATCTACATGACTACTAAATACTTTCAGGGATGGTGACTCCACCACTTCCCTAGGCATCCTTTTTTAATGCTTTACAACCCTTTCAGAAAAGAAATTTTTCCTAATATCCATTCTAAACCTTCCCTGGAGCAACTTGAGATCATTTGCTCTTGTTCTTAGTACTTGGGAGAAGAGACTGACATCCACCTCACCCTGAGCCTCTTTTTCTTCAAGCTAAGTAACTCCAGCTCCCTCATAAGGCTTGCTTTCTAGACATTGGCTCTCTTGTCCTTCTTTGGACACACTCCAGGGCCTCAATGTCCTTGGTGCACTGAGTGGGGCAGAACAAAACACAGTAACTTCTCTCTGCCTATGCCAGGAAAGTATTACAAAATTCTTCTGTACTGGTTTGTTTTGTTGTTTTGGTTTTTTTTTACATCATTTATATTTATGTTCAAGGATAACAAATACTAAATATATCCTTATCAATATATTTTATAATTTATATTACAGGCCTCTTTTTTGGCAATATTAAATGAAACCTGAATGAATGTCACCATTAATGCTAAACATCCTTTAATGCCAATTTTCAATCAATATCGGGTTTTTCTTTTTTTTTTTGAATGGGATCTATTTCATGGAAATATTATGACTTGCATTATAGTGAAAAGTATCTTAGATTATCACAGTAAAGCTCCTTTAACATTATCAGTTATTACTTTATGGAAGCCTGTCAGGATACAGATCAATATTAATTTCTTGGTCCCAGGTCTCAGTTGTATGTGTAGACTTAGATTGCGATCAAAGGAAAAAAGGCATATTCAGCAAAATGTTTGCAGCATAGACATCTCAAAATATTTTGTGAAGTTATCCCATTTTTTATTGGAACTGCAGTAGCAGTGATATAATATATTGGTGAAAAGATGTCTTCTGTTGAAATGATGCCTATATTCTGAGATGAGAAGTCTTTGGTCTTCAAAAGTTTAATGCCATTAAATCAAGGTAACATTTGGATCCCAGTCTTCAGCTGTATTCTGGAAAAGTCTTCAGTATATTGCATGAATCCAAGTTGTACACGTTCCTTACTAAATTGCTGTAAAGTGTTGGCATGCATCCTTACAGAATTGCCATTTGATAGAATATCCATTTTAAGAAAAGTCTTTGTTCAATTGAAATTCTTTAGAGAAAGCCAAGTATTATCTTTAAGCTGTTTCTGCCTTTAAGGATGCCACTAAAGTGGTCTGGGAATCTAGTTCCTCTTTCAGTGCAGCCTGAGGCAGCAAACAGATTAAAGCAGATGCGATTACTGTCTGTGAAGTTGTTGCAAATCAATATTGTAATGAAGTATATTATATGTGCACACATATTTTTCTCCAAGAAGTCATAGCTGAAATGATTTTGAGTGTATTTAGGATACCTGAAAAAGAGGAGTGTAAAAAGTTGGTACATGGAAGAGATGTGCTTCTGAGAAATAAAATGCAGGAAACTATTGATTTAAGAATAATCTCTTTTCAGGTGCAGTTTCCACTTTAATATATCAAATGTGCTAAGCATTTTGAAAGGGAAAATAATGTCAGTTGTTCAGGAAATGTCCTTCAAGGCTCACTAGCATGCAACATAGAATGAGAACACAGGAAGGAATTTTGCAAACCTAATGGAAAAATCTAAATGCCTGTCCTCAGTAAAAATGAAATTTAATGATAGGGAATAAACAGAAGTTTATTTGATCCATTGGTAGTGAGAGATCACTACTGGTGATCAGTGGTCAGCCCTACAGTAGGGAAGAATTTTTCTATTCATAAGTCACTTTTTCCACTTGAGCTACAGACAGCTGATCCACAGTTGAGCTGGAAAAAGTACAAGAGGTTGGAACAATGTGGAAAAGTATGCTGAATAGTCTTATTATTTTAATGTAATGGAAAATATTAGAGGGCTGTTAGATTCCTGATAAAGACAGTCTAGTATCATGCTATCCACTCCCTCACAATTTATTTAGTGTTTTGATTTACGTGTATGTCTTTACCTGAAAGTTTTGTTAAAAGGGTTTGTAAACTATGTAGGAATTTGATCATTGTCTTTGGTCAGTGATCTACATAAAACATATTAGAGCTAGACACAATATTTTAAATTATACCTGGAGACAATATCTTGCTGTTCTATAGCTAAACTTCCTCCCATCATTGTAGACTTATAGGCTTGAACACACCCTAGTTTTGGTTTGTTGGGTTTTTTTTTGGTTGATTGGCTGAATGTTTTTTGTTATTTCATTGTGGGATTTTTGCTGTGTGTTATCCCCTTTTTTTTTGCACAGAATTAGGTGCAGTAGACACATTAATATGACTGTAGTTTAGCTCCTGATGCCTTTGTCTTTTCATAAAAAATGGCAGCATGATTTATCCATTTGAGAGTACCATTGTATGTCTTTTTGAGGTAAGTTGTGTTCTAAGAGATACATAACAATGGAAAGTTCTAAAAAGTCTTCTTCCTCAAAAAGTTGTCCTCCAACTTTTCAAATTATGTCATAAGACTTGGTTCAGAATTCCAGGAAGATTTCTGGATATCTACTTAGAGTAATATTTTTTCTTTTAAAACAGCAACAAAAAATACTCCAAATTTCAAATTTACTTTGAAGCATGAAAATATCAATTCAGCACATGTTATAAGCAGAAAAAAAATCAGATTATTGCTTTTTCTCTGTTAGAGTTGTAGAAACAACACCTTCACATACATTTACTCATCTTCATCCAGGCGTTAGAGATTTAGTTCTTTTCCAACAGCTGTTTCCATAATGAAAATAATTGGCATCAAGTATGCATAAAAATTGAATATTTAACATATTTTAAGAAGACAAAAAATTACTAAGAATTCTAATTGTGGTAAATTTTTTTTGCTAAATGATGCCATTTAGCTATTCCTTTGATTTTATGGTTTTCTTCCATTATTTAATAATGGTGTCTTTTTTTTTAAGTTTTCCTTGGCTATTAGAATGATGACATTTATTACAAGTCTTTAGAAATTCTTTAGTATTGAATATAATCATCTACCTGGACTTGAGCAAAGCATTTGACACTGTCCCTCATGACATCTTTATCTGGATGAGACATAGATTTGATGGATGAATCACTCAGTGAATGAGGAATTGGCTGAATGATGTCCTGAGCATGGTCAGGACAGGGTTAATTTCTGCAGTAGCTAAGGGTGGGGCATGGCTAGGAATCAGAGGTTATTCTATACCAGGTCATGTCACTGAGGCACTGGAAGTAAGGGACTCTTGCTTCCAAGAATGGCATGGCTTCAGGTCAAGAAGAAGGAGGTTGAAACCTGTCCACCATTGTTCATTGTCTCACAGGGTCCTTGTGAGGATTTTGCATGTGATTCATGCTCTTTTGTACACTTTTGTTATTAATATTGTGGCTGTTACAGTTTATTTTTCTTATCTCATTGCTGTTTCAAGTGAATTGTTCTTATCTCAACCCATAATCTCTGCCATTTTTCTCTCTCACTGGAGGGAGTTGTGGGGAGTGCAATGGCTTGGGGTTTTCTTTTTAGTGGGAGTACTTAGATGGGGAATACCATGCCTAAACCATGTCTAAAGATCAGTGATAGGATGATGGGTAATGACTTGAATCTGAAAGAGGATAGATTTAGATTGGACATAAGAAGGACATTCTTTACTCAGATGGTGACCAGAGAAGTTCCGGATGTCCCATCCATGTAAATATTCAAGGCCAGGTTGGACAGGGCCTTGAGGAACCTAGTCAGTTGGAAGATTGGAACTAAGTAGTCTTTAAGGTCCTTTCCAACCCAAACCATTCTATGATTGTATGATATATTGTGGGATATCCTTTTGGTCAGTTGGGGTCAGCTATCTTGGCTGTGTCCCCTCCCAGCATTTTGTGAACCCCAGCCTAGCTGATGGCAGAGCAACTGGATAAATAGTGAAAGACCTTCATTCCGTGCAAGTACTGTTCAGACATAATTAAAGCATTGGTGAGTTTTCAACAATCTTTTGGTCACAAATACAAATATAACACCATCCAAACTTCTATGAAAGAAAAATTAACTCTATCCCAGCTGAAACCAGTAAAGAGACATGGAGTCTAATGCTTGCTGTTTTGAAGAATAAATTTGAAGAAATGAAACTTTTGGGATATCTGAATTACTTTTCTGATTAAATATTCCATTTGTGGTTTTATTATTTTTACCACATAATCTCTTATTTCGTGTTATTCTTGTTCCCTCTATGTTCTGCCTGCAAATTTAAATTATATTAGATAGCATTAGCAACAAAGGACCTTTTGTTAAAGACACTGGGCATGTAAATTTCCTGAAAAGTAGTTTATTAAATTCCTGAAATATTTTTGTTCTTTTATTTTTTCCTTCAGAAGCTGAGATGAACAATGCAGAACTAATGAGCAACTAAGATACCATTCCATCTTGTAGAATCACCATTTTTTGGCAGACTCATTAATAACATTACAAATACGTGTAAATGCTCAGGACAGAAAAATAAAACTCTTGTTATCCTCTCCTGTGGCACATACACTTATGCATTTTGTATAGTTTGTAACGAATTAATCTTAGATTTCTCTATTAGTCTTGTATCTCTGTCTAGACTTGAAAAGCTGACAAGATTATAGTCTGTTGAGAAGTTCAGGGTGTCAAAGATCCTTCCTTGTTTTTATCAAACAACGTAAATTTCCTCCACAATTCTTTTTTTTAACAACCACTTCTAATTGTTAGCAAATGAGCTTATGCAAGAATGCAATAACAGCTTGAGTTATCAAGTGAGTTAGGTATGTAAAATGAATGGACACTCTTAACAGTTAGGCAGGTTTTCAGTCTGCCAACAGTACCATTAACGCATCTTGAACATCCAATAATGATAAGCCAAATCAATCAGACATTGTTTAATTGCCTCTTCAACACTGACAGGCATTGGACATTGACCACCTTTTAGAAAGCCTGTTCAAGAGCTTGGCAGCCCTTCCTGTAAAGAAATGTTTCTTAATATCCTAACATCAGTTTCCCTCATGCAACTTTGAACCTTTGTCACATGTCCTGCCATTCTATCTAGACCTACTGTTGCTATTAACATATTTTAAAAAGCCCATTTTATTGTCTGACAAAACTCCAGCAGAGCTTCGACCTTTTGCAGTTTCTCTGTATAGATGCAAACAGCAACTCTTGTAATCTTTCCGTGCAGCCTGACCCTGCTTCCAGAGATCACAGAATTTATTTAACTGACTTTGATGGAACTGTAAACACTCAAAAGCAGACTCCCAGGAGATACCAGTAACTAGCTTCCTGAGTAGTTTAAAGTTTGCTCTCTTGAAATCCAGGGTAGCAACTCTGCTGATCTTTTTTTTTTTTTTATTACACACAGTGGCCAAGGCAGACACTTACAATCACATTTTCCATGAGTCCTCTATTCACAAAGAACACGTCTAGGAACACAGCCTTCCTAATTGTCTGAGTACCTGTGATGAGAAATTTTCTTCAACTTACTTTAGGAATTTTCCAAACCTGTTTATCATGGCAGTCTGGTATTCCCAACAGATGTTTGGGAAATTTAAATCTCCCATAAGGACAAGGGTTACCAATATAGAGTTTTCTCCTAATTGCTTATAAAATAGCTTGTCAATGCTATCATCCTGTCCAGATGGTTGATAGCAGACACACACACAACAGTATCTGCTCTGTTTTTCATCCCCTTGATCCTCATCCAGAGGCTCTCAACCACATCATCCCTAACTGTAAGGTCTGTAAAGTCTCCCTTACATGAAGTGCAACTCTTTCACTTCACCCATCTTGCTTACCCCTCCTGAACATTCTATAGCCCTCTGTCTGAGCACTCCAGTAGTGGAACGCATTCCATTAAATGTCACTAATACCAATGTTGTTGTAGATCTGGGAAGGGACTAGAAGGCTGATGTTGGTCAGATTATGACAGTTAAAACAGAATCATGCTATTTCTCTTACATACAATTAGGGCATTTTTTGCTAAAGAATAACTACCTTCAATCTTGCCCTTCCCTGGTCACACATGAACTGTGGGCAGAGAAATTTAGACTAGAATAACAGAGCTAGCAACTCTGTGATAAGAAGGGATTTCTCGAACGGACAAGTCTTCCTGTAATTAGCCCTGTTTTAATGCTGTATATCTCCAAGGAAACAGATCAAACTCTATGTCTGCATTTCTTCTAACATTCAAAATAAGTGCCATGATGAAACCTGAGAATGAGGCACTGATCTTTTAAATAATTAAATAATATGAATAGAAGAGCTTGATGGTGGGGTGCTAACAACATGTTTTAAATTCAAAATGTTATTGACTTTGTATCAGCTTGGAAAGACTGTTTTTTTCTTCTCTGGAGGAAGTCTTTTTGCAGCTGAAATGGGGTAGTGAGCCAGCAGAGATCAAAAGTTCCCTTATGACTGCATTTATTATGCTGTTTTTCAATAGAGTGTGACTAGTAGAATGGACTGAGTCATATGGAAAGACATTTGTCACCAACACATTAGATAATAAATGCCAGTCTGTTTAAGTGGTTACTATTTAATTATATTAATTCAAATATTGTCATTTGGTGATGAAAAAGAAACTGGTCTACCTAGTAAATTTATTTAAATGGCTTTCTATTATTACTTAGTCTTTAGCACTAAGATCTATATTAAAATTCAGTTAATAAGACATTGAAAATAAGAATTAAGTAGATTAGTATAAAATTAGAAGTATGATTCTTTAATTAAATAAATTACTTAATCAAGAATTTGTCTTTTCTATCTCATTTTATATTAATCCTCTCTATCTGAACATCAGAGAATCAGAATTTGGTCAAGCTTTTGTTTGTTTTTCTGTTGTTTTTTTTTTTTTTTTTAAATATCACACGTATCACTTCTGTTGAAGCCCTTTTTGTTTGCAAGTCAAAAGACATCTTTTGTGTTATATACTCAAAAAGAACCAATTTGTTAGACAGATATAATCCACTACAATTTTAGATACCTATAAAAGCTTTGATTCAGTAAACTACCTAAATTATTTCAATGATGTATGTCTTACCAATGGTGAATACGACTGTATAAGTTTTTAAAGTCATCAACATCTTTTCCCACTCCTTACTTTAAAACTGAAGAAAAAAATCCTGTACTGCTTGTTATTCACCTACAATTATGTTTTTCCATACAGTCTACTGCACTTGTTAATATGGAAAATATCCCAGACAGAAGTCCTTATGCTATAGCAAATATTTTGGTGAAGTTTACGGTGTAAGAACTGGCAATGTAGGACATATTCAAAGAGAAATTAAAAAAAAAAAAAGTCAAACAGGGAGTTGGGGAGATTTTTTGTTAGAACTTTCAACAATTTGTCAGCATCGTGCTCAAAGCAAATTCCTCAGATTATACATTGTACATAACTAATTTATCTGTCTTATCAGAGCTATCTTGTAGTAGCTAAGTTTATAACTTACCTTTATTAAGCAAGGAACAAGTAAACAAAGAATGTACTTTTCATGTGGTAATACAATTGGTATATTTTTCACTCTTAGAAAATCAGGAATATTTTGGAGACTAGTAAAGTAATCTAACCACATATTAGAGTATACTGCATACTCAGACTTTATGAGAATAGAAATTTAAATATTTTAAATTTTTTTTTGATTTAATTATAAAGGAACACAAAAAATAAGGGAGTATTCATTGAAAGGAAATGGTAGAAAATTTTCATCTGATTAAACTGTTCTTTTACACAATGTCTAACTACATGTGAAAACTGTTAAAGCAAAAAACTCAACAAGACTTAAAAATAGGATTTGGACTGCCTTATGGTCATGGACTCATATAATGACACAATATGCTGAGTTGGAAAGGACCCATAATGATCACTGAGTCCAACTCCAGGCCCTGCACAGGATACATCTTACATGGGGGTTTAAGTAAGTCCCTATCTGATAAAAACAGAGAAAAAATAATGTGGGTATAAAAATAAATAGAACAGCGCAAAATCACTTAAATTTTTCTTAAATTTCTGAAGCAGGTACAGAGATAGAATAGCTCTCTCAATGGCTCTAATTCTTAATATTTTATAATAATTTATAATATCTCTTAGTGTAATAGTAACTAAATCCAGGAGAAAACTATAGGCAAGAATGGGCAGATAAGATGTGAAAGAGTATGTAATCCTGATGCTAATCACAGTTGTAGGCAGTTTGTAGGGAGTAATGTTAACCAGGACGAATGCTTGGATAGGTAAGAGGATCATACTCATTGAAAGCAATTTCTCCACAATTTGGAAGCGTTAGAAAGCAAAAAAGTCTTGAAGTTCAAGTACTGAAGTTCTTACCAGCCAAATGTTTGCTTGGTTTGGATTCAGGTTTGTCCAGCTATTCGACTGCAGCAATGTGTGGAGTGCAGCTAGGACTGTCTTCTTCCTTACTTAACCTTGAATAAAACCCAGCTTAGAATTATCTATATGACATTGGTATTTTAGCTCCAGTTTTTTCATTAACCCACTATAATTGATAAGGAGTAATTTAGACATCCAATATTCCAATGAAAGTCTTGTGAGCTTTGGATATATAAAATGGCTGTTAAGAATTGCTTTTCAGGTTTGGTCTAGCTTAGATTTTCAGAATTTAATTGGACTATTTCCTATTTACACATTCAACTCTGACTATAAATTATGTGTTTTAAACTGTGAATGGATGCCACACACAAGATTGTGCTTTAACCAGGGAAACTTTATTCTGTACTATTCTTTAGTCTAAAGACCAAAAAGATTCAGGCTGGAAGAAAACAGCAGATACCATGTAAGTATATATAGTTAATTTGCAACTTACATGTTTGTATTTTTTGGCTTTCTAAGAAAACTGGAGGTGGATTGCAGGAAAGACTTATGTGCTCGTCATCAGCGAAAATTAACTTGTTGTGGCTTTCTATCTCTTATAAAAGACAGGATCTATAACTTTCCGGGGGCAGTGATGGGTGTTTTCCTGAAAATGCCATCCTGAGTGATGGCATAGTTGACAGAACAGGGTCATCACCAACAAGGGCACAGTCCCACAGTGCCTGAACAAGGTAAGAAGAATAGGTTTGATGATGGTAAGAAACGTCAGTGCAAAGTGGTGTTTGCCAGACAAGTCTGTGGATCCATGCTCTTTGTCACATCCTTCTGTTACTTTGTCCTTATCTATCATTGCTTTAAAGATTTTGTGTTGGAGATATCAGTTATTTACAATTACTAGATTTAAGGCTTGAGATTTTTCTGTCTACCTATCATTTTCTTGTCATTTGATGATGCTTAAATGAATAAGAAAATACACTCTGTTTGAAGTGTGTTATCTTTAACCTCATTTAGAACTGCCATGTCTTAATTTTTACAGTAATCACTTACTTGGATGAAATGCCAGGTAGGCTATTTGAAGCATTAAGTGCATCTGTTCCAGTCTGTTGTAGAGTTCTGGCCTGTATTAAGAACTGAACCTACCAAATTTTGTAATTTGTCTGCTCTGTCAAGTCTGAAGTAGGATATTCATGGACCTAAAGAGAGCTTAAAAACAACATGGTGCTTGCAACAGTAAGTATTTGAATGGTGATGCTGAGCTACGGGATGGAATGTTAGTGTTCATTCAGCTCACAATTGCAGACAGGTGGGCTTGTATAGTGAATCTTGCAGATAACTGACTAATAAAAGGAGTAGAGAGCTTTGGCAAACTGATGAGACCCAACAAGCAGAGTATAAAAAGATTAATCTTTGAAAAAAATGATGTCTTATAACATTTGATATGTAATAACTGTTATTTTGAAGTAGTAAGTCTAATATAAACTAGAGGTATCAGAAATCTTTGGATCAATTATGTTCTTGGATGTCCAGAAAGACTTGTTGGCTCCCAAGAACATGAAGAACTTCTATGCTTATTTATGTAATTGCATTTCTTGTTTGGATTTTTTTCCCAGTTGTTTCCAGAATTCTCTTTTCTCATTAGCAGTTTGTAATGCACCTCGATGTGTGGCATATTCTTTCTCACATTGTTTTCTGCCAATATTTGTGTTTCTATTGTGTCTGACTACGTTAAGTCAGTGATTTTTAATTGTCAGCTTGATGCTCCAGCTGGCAACTGTGTCAAAATAGTTGGTTTGAATTTCAGGGTTTCCGTTTTCAGCTCTTGTTTACCTTGCCACATATTCACAGCTTACTCCCACTTCAACTGCTAAAATTTCAGTGCATATCCTGGAAATATTGCAGCCTGCAAGATCTCTCTGTCTTCCTGACGCCTATCCAATAACCAGAAAATCTTGTTTCTTCAGTTTCCACAGTTCAGTTAGTGCATAATCTTTTCTACTAGTCTTGGCTACTTCTGTATTTTTCCTCTCTCATTTCCCCCACCATCTGGGAACAGTAATGCAGCAGGAGAAATGAGTCTCTACCATGGAACATCTCAAAACTGCAGACTTTGGAAATATAACAATTTCAAAGCTTCAGCAAATCGTCATATATGTAGATTACTGTTCTTTTAAAATAAATGCAGAATAAAAACCTTTCAGGTATTCAAGTTTCTTTCCAAAAATTCTTGGTTCATGTTAGAGCCTTGCTTTATATCATGGGAAATTGCCCTTCGCTCACTATGTTGTCACTTTCCTTAAATTTTGTGTAGTTTTTGCATAATCCTTATAGTCTGAAGCTTTAATTTTGAAGGACACAGAATTACTTTTGTCCATAAACTTCATGCCTGCCTAGAAAGGACTACATATAATGTTCTAGTGTAGTTTTTGTAATTGATCAATCATATTTCTTTTACTTTTTTTTCTAAGTTGATAAAATCAAGTAGAGTTTCTTCTCCCTTCTTAAATTTCACTAAAGGAATGTTAGCTAGTTGTTCAGAATTATCTTATTGTTTTAGCTATCAAATGTTTTCAAACTTGTTGATTTAATTTATGTTTATACTAAAAAAAATTCTAAATAACAAGGAGAGAAGAAAGGAAAAATAATTGAGAATAGGAATAATTGAGACACAAATCACTAGGTATTTATGCAAATACTTATTAAAAAAAACCCCACCACATAAAAAACAAAGGCTTTATTCTTCATGTAATTGATACTGAAGACAATAAAAAAAACCCCTGCAAACCCAAACAAACTATGTTTAGATTTTTAAGGAGAAATATTGATAGAACAATCCAAATGTTAGAATAAAGAATTCCCAAACTCAGGTGTATTTCCTACCCAAATTCACTGCATTGAATCAATTTGCTGATAGTTCCATCAGAGTAGCTGAAGAAGTTTCAAGTGACCCTTAACTATGTAATAGAAGCATGAAATATCTGGTACAGAAAGCTTGACATGGCTTGACAAGCAGTTTTAGACTTTAGATGTTGATGCTAAATCTTTATTAATGGAAACAAAGTATCCTAATAAATTTAAGTGAACATTTGAATGGTTTGAATTAATTCTGGTAATCTGACTTTTTGGTCCACATGCCATGCTGTTGGATTTAATGGGGCTAAGATTTAGGCAGATGCAAAAGAAACAAGTGAGAAGGAAGAGAAGAAAGAACTGACGAAGCAGATGAAAGAAGTTACAGCATGAAAAAAATAAATATATTAAATCATATTTGCATGCATACATTAAAGAGTACAAAGGAAAGTCTCTGAACATTAGAAGTCACTTTGGTATGGTTAAATAGTTTATATTCTCCCTAACACTGCTTTTGCTTGTGCTGATTAGGGCTCTGCAAAACAACTTCCAAACATAGCAAATTAGAACAGACCAGAAACACTTACTTCCCAAGTAGTGGGAATGAGTCAATCCACGTCAGATGGATTTGATGTCAGAGATCTGTCCTGAGCAGGTGTTAATTTTCTAGTAACAGACATAACTGTACTAGGAAGACGTAGAGGAAAGTTCGAGTTAATATCTTGTGTCCAAAAGTACGTTTGAGTATAGGAAGATTTCTAAAGACAAATGAGTGATCTTTAAACAGAAAGACTTTATGGTTTTGATATCCACAAAGTAGGTTAATATGGGTCAGTCTAGGAAGGGCTTCATAAGATACAGATAATTTGTAAAGATTGCAAACTGTGCAATTTAACCGTATTCAAATAAAATAAAATATTTTCCTTTTGGTTTCTTTTTGGCTACCATTAAACACTTTTAAGTTCATTTTATAGTGTCGTAATACATATTGAAACATAATTTATTTTTTATATTATCTTAGAACGTAAAGTGCTAGGATTTTTCAGATGAAGCTAATTTCATTGTGATGTGCTTGACCAAAATACTATGCTGATGAGTGGATGGATTAGAAAAGGGAATGATGTGTTGAAAATCTAATGCACAATAGAAAATATAAAGGGTCTGCTTGGATAGAAAGGATTTGCTTATGAAAAAGAAAGAATGACACCTCCATTCTTAAGTATATGATATCAGACAACTATGGCTGCTAGAGAGTTAATCACACTAATGCAGTTACAAAATGTTGCTTCTTTGTGTGCATGTAAACTAATTTGTATATGACATGTGAATTTTAATTTGGGATGATAAACTACAGTTATTTATGGAAATCTGGAGTCTCTTGTTTTCTGTTAATGCTTAATTTAAGCACATCAATAAAATGGATACTTGCGTTTATCATTTTGCACATTAGTTTTTCAAAGAAGCATATGTGATCAGCATATCTATACCAAGCAAAACTGATACAGGGAAAAAATGGGTTTCACATTCAGTATCATTCAAAGGCAGAAAATTACTTTATCCTGTAATACTTTAGACATTAAAGTAGATTGGTTGACATGATGAATAGTACGCATACAAGCATTGCATGATGTACTTTGCAACAGTTGCAAGCACTCTATTAATCTCTTCTATTATATGTGGAATGGGGGTATCAGAAATTTTACACTGGAGTATCACAGGTTTATCAGTTATCTGGTGTCTAAGGTTATTTCTAGTGCCATGGTGGGTGGACCACGGGCAATAGCTAAGCTCCAACACATCTGCTTGCTCACCTCCACACAACATGAGGGGGCAGAAAAAGGGAAGGGCAAAAGCAAGAAAACTTGCAGGTCAGGGTGAAAATTAATAAGTGAACCAAATCAGCATGTGCAAACAAAGCAAAATAAGGAGTTCATTTAATATTTTCCATCTCCAAACAGATACTTAGCCATTTCCAGGGAAGTGGGAGTTCATCATGCATATTAGTTACTTGGGAAAACACACACTGTAACCATGAACTTTCTCCCTTCCTCATCCTCTCTCTCCCTGAAGTTTAATTCCTATAATTAAAGTGTAACACCTGGTAAAGTTGGACCAGGGTGTACAAGCTTGTTCACCACAGAAGAGGAACAACAGAAAATCAGTGGTAAATGCAGAAATTTTCTCGGGGACTCATAAGAGGAACTTTGACAACTCTGCAACACTATAAAACCTCCTCTTAAGATTGCCTTCAATTATTTGAGAGTTTCTCTGGCTAAACAAAAATCCTTCCTTTAAAATGTGTTTCTTATTTGTCTGCCATATTGTCCCCAAATAAGCCTTAAATAACTTGGGTTCATTCCAGTTTACTTTAGGCATTTTACGAAAGTGGATTATTTAAGAACATATTTAATTAAAGCTTTTAATCTCGGTAGAGACAGGCACTCGAATCATCCTCTGTTTGTCAGTTGTAAAGGAAACTTCTGAATCAGTGAATGTTATTTTACTGACTGAGATAAAAGGGGTTAATTTGGGCCAAAGAGTGTTAGTGATTTGGGTGAAGATCTGGGAGAATAGAATTATATTTTTCTTAGCAAATAGAAAGGTCCAATAGGAGCATATCTGTAGAGTGAAAAAGTTCAGTATGCCTGAATTCACTAAGATTTTATTTCGGAGTGTTGTCTGGTCCCCTACTCAGACACCCATTAGCTACTGGAGTACTTCTAGAGACCATCTTCCATGTTATCTTGCGCTGAAGGGGATCCACTTTGCATATTGAGACTGAACTTTTACGTTACTGGCTGCTACAGTGCAAATACAGATAGATTGAAACTGAATCACAATAAATGTGACTATTACCGATGTAGGACTGTGCCTCACATAGTGTCTGTTGAAATCAAGTTCACAGCAGTTTTCTGTCTTATGCACATGCACAGAGAGCGCTAACTGGAGGACAGAGTTAATTCATCCACATTACATTAATCCATATGATGCTTTTGCATGACTTAAATTTTACTTCCAGCAGGAAGAAAACAGCTTTTAACACATCAGAGTTTCACTCCAGGGAACACTGTAAGGCACTAAAATGCAAGGCAATTTCCAGCAAAAAATCAACCAAGATCCTCCCTAAAAAAAAACATACACCTATTCCCCCATTCCCTGTCCCATCATCCCAACGATGAGGGGGGAAAAACAGTATCCTGCACATTACATTTTTACTGTAGATGTATCCAGAGAAGAGTCTAGAATGCAAACCGAGGTGCAGGAAATAGGGATGATCAAAACATCTACTTCAAAAGTTTAGCAGTGATTTGAGTTTAAAGAGTAAGGTACATAGCTTTAAATGAGCAAAAATGTCTCTCACAAGGGTTCCAGGGCAGCTTTTTAGAAACAGAGAAAACAGAAGTGTCAGAAAAGGAAGCTGAAATTGAAAGAGCAACTTGAGATGGAAATGAAACAGACCTTTGGTACTTGAAGCATGCTGTAGCGTGAAACATCGGCACATTTTGAGTTTAGAATTGGGCCAATACTTCTCCAGAACCATAATATTTTTGATCACATGAAGGCATACTGACAGATACTCTGTAAAGCATGGCTCAGATATACAAAACAGAATAAATATCCTCCTTCAAATCATCTGTAGCAAATCAAGTTGAGCTAATTTTGACTTAAGTTTATTGTACAAATATAAGTCCATGTTTTCACTACATTTTTGGAGTATTAAAACAGGTTAATACAATTCAGATTAAACCGAAAAACTAAAAGGAAAATATTTTGAATGGGAGCAGGCAGCTTGTTGTAGCTGCTAGTAATCAGGCTTTGCTGCCTGGGCCACCTTCTTCTTTGACTTTACATGTTTTCATTTGAACACCAACTGTTCCAAAGCATATGGACTGCCGCAGTAATCCCATATGCCAGATGATATCTTGCAATTAGCTGTGCAGGATTCAGACAATGACGAGATTACAGAATATTTTGAATTGTATATCTAGTTTAATAGGAATTTCTGAAGTTTTAAAGGCCAACAGTAGTAGAATTACTACCTTTACTGTTTCCAGTTCTTAGGCTTTTAACTTTAAAAACAAAATAAAATAAAAAAAAACTACACAAAAACAAACAAAAAAACCCCACAAAAAATCCAAACAAAAAATTTCAACCAAAGCAAACCAAAACCCAAAACTAGTTAGTAAAAATGAATTTGCCAGTGAGTTTTTGAAGTCATGATGTAAGCTGTTAACTAAATGTACTTCCATTTTCTTCTTCCTTTGGGAAAACATCCAAAACCTTTCATTAAAATTTGAAAATAAAGGATATCTGTAAAGAAATCCTTGCTCAAACTTTTACCAGAATTCTGAAGAATGATTAAAAACCAATGCTACAGAAAATGTTTCTGATTACTATGTGATTTGTGTTTTCTCTTCATATGATAAGCCTTACTGTTCAAAAATATTTACAATGATAATTTTGTTTTGAGACATGCCTTCTTAAATATTGCATTTAAATGGGTAGTCTGTACTGTGCAGCTTTAGTCATATGCAAATGCCAACATCAACTGCTCACTGGATTCACCAACAATTAGGTGAAGTAATTTGATTGTCTCTATTGTTACTGATGATAATTTAAGATCGGATTGGGAAATAAATTTCCCAATAAATTTCCCACCTGTGCTGGGAAATAAATGTGCAGTCTTTCCAACTGAAGATTGGCTTGGTAGATAAATAATTTAAAATTATACAAGAAAGAAACACAGAAACCAGATTGTTCATTAGATAGTCATTATATATTGTATATATTTAATAAGGAATTTTATTCTTTTCTTTTTTTTCCTTCCTCTTGTTGTTTTTTTTTAAATTTTGGTAACATTTTAGATCTGTGAAGAGAATAACACACAGATAGGGGTCCCTGCACTGGCATAAGAAATATACATAGTCTTAACATCCGCTGTATTTCAACTGTATTTTTCAATAATGATGCTCAGTGCCTTATTAATTAAGCATCATTTTACTTGAGAATTGCACTCTCAGAGTCCAAAACTAAAGCAGAAGGCACAGAAACAAACAAATAGCTGACCTATTTCATAAGACCTTTGCCTTCCCAATCTCATTCCTTTCGATTGTTTATTCTCTTTATATCTCATTTCTTGGCATGCTATGAAGCAAGCATCATCTTCATATGTCTTTAACACCATCTAAATTCAGAAAGCAGTGAAGATTTTTTTCTGTTCCCCACCATCCAATACAAACAAACTCAGATAATTCTCAGATCTAAAAGTACACCAATGTAACAAGCAAAAAGCAGATTTTTAAAAGTAAAAGGCACTTGAAATCATAAGCTACTGCATAAACAGTATCTTAGCCATGCACTACAGTTTTAATTTTAACCCTGATTTTAAAATTCTAAAGGTAATCAGAAACTTGAAATACGAATTCAAAAGAGAACTCCATTCATGTATTCCCTTAATGATGTAAAGAGAACATTCCTGGTTTGTGGACAGATGTTTACAATTTGCCAGTTATGTTTTGATATTGATAATCAAACACTGATTTGAGTTTTGGAAAGTTTAACTCAGAATAAAATTCATCCTCTCATTATAATCACATTAGGCATATTTCTTTTAATGTATAGCTCTATCTCTTTCCTACAGAGCAACAAAACAATATAAATAATTGAATAGATTGTATACTAAAAGGATAATGTGAATGGGAAACAGGAGGGGATGTTAGCAGACATAGCTGGTATTTTAAAACACAAACATTGATCAAAACCCATGGTCTTATAAGCCTAACTTGTGACTTCTCATAATTTTACTACTAACCATTTTAGGCTTGCAAATTCTAAAATGGTGACCTTATTAGTAAGTGCATATTTTTTAGTCTTGTAGCTTTACAGACAGGACTGTTCTTTAACAGTGATTTACATGATGAAATAGAGTTGCAGAAAACGAGAAAAGTAGAAAAGGTGGAATGCATTCCCAGAGACCTGGTCAGGAGTTCCCTTTCTCCTTTCAAGCTGTGCAGTGGCAAAATCCACAGCATGATGAAGGAACTCTGTCAGCAGTGAAAGGAAGCAGACCAGCCTCTGGCATGAAATATCTGAGAAGGACAGATAGGAGTAATCAAATAACATGTAACATTTTAGTACCTTCAGTTTCTATGGAGCTAGAAAACAGCAGCATACTCTAAAGGATTCTGGCTCTAAAAGATTCAAAATAAATAATACCAAGTCATAGGCAGGGATACTGAAATTTAAAAATTGTGTATATTTCAAATGTTACAACAATTCTCAGCACGTATTTGGGTCAAGACCAACAGAGCTCTTTCAAGCACAGTGTGGGAATAAAGCATAGGGGCAGTTATCCTTCTACACCAATAGTTTTCATGTAGAAACTGTCATGGGTGCTAAAGCATTTTTAAACATAGCCCATGTAATATAGACAGCCTGTGCAGCTATGTTTAGGGTTAGACAACAGGCCCTGAAAGTGTTACATTTAATAACTTAGGTGTGTCTAGATCTTTCCAGCAATAGAACATAAGGTGAGACACTGAAAGAGCAAGGTACTGAAGGCTCCTCTCTCCCCTCATGTCCATTGCTGCCTCTGCATTGTTCTGGGTTGATGACAAATGCTCTATTTTACCTTTATACTAATGCTTAGACACTTGAGATAGGCAACTTTAAAATAAAATAGTAGAAACAGAGTACAGCAGATTAGTCTTATATTGCTAAATATGTAGTGGTTATGACCTTGATTATTTTATTTTCTTAAAGTAAACTAATGGTGCATGTACTTTCAAGTATTACTGATGTTATACTTGCTGATAACCATCACAGGGAATAAAGTGATTCTAGCCCATCTGCAAATCTTTAGTTCATGCAATTTATTTTCTGGACTATTAAAAAAATATTGATTGATTTGGAGCAGGAAAAGGCGTATGTTTCAAGTTTGATAGATTCTAGCATGATCAATTTTTATTACATGTCACATGAGGAGTTACTGCTCTGTATCTAATGAATCAGCTTGTATTATGCCTTGCAGGAGTGTATCAGATCACTGAGAAACACTGGATAGAGGCTATTGGCATAGGTGGCACATTTTCTATGAAACTAAACCAATTCTTCAATGAAGAGTTCTTGAGACTCATTCTGTAAGCCTTCTGCAGTTTGAACAGGTGTTTAATTAGGGAGGTGGGGAATAGCTGTTGATAGGAAAATAAAATAGCAGAGTTCAGATATCAAAGTACAGACTGTTACAATAAATGTAGCACTGTATGATATTTCATGTGGTACTCTAACTACATAAAATAGCACAAATTAGAATTCTGACTCACTAGAATAATATTGAATGGACTTTCACTGTCACTTTACCATGCTCATTTAGTACAGGCAACATCCTGGAAGATGGGAAGGAGGCCAGTCTAACACTATTATTTAAATAAAAGTCTAAGGACATGCTAAATGGCAGTTTAGTTTAACTTCAGTAAGAAGTAACAGGAGAAGTAAGATCTATTTTTTAAAGATCCAACGGAAGGCTTTATTATGATAAAACAAAGCTAATACATTTTTATAGCTGAGAAGTTCCTTCTTACTAATGCACACTGTTATCAAGACAGAAAGAGGAAAAAAAAATACACTCATTAAACTAGTGAGTATTTTAAAGAGATATTTGGCAATATTTCCATGTCCAAAGCTTTAACCTGTAGGATACATAATTCTTGATACACAGAAGTTAAAGGAGGTTTAATAATTTTTTTTAATACAGGCTCCTTTGTTGAAAAATAAGGAGAACAAATAGTGGTTATGAATGGATTTGCTTTAGACTTGAAATAAGTCACTAGAGACATAAGCTATACTTAAAAAAAACCAACAAAAAAAAACCCACCAAAAGCAGCCAAACCCTCACCCCTCTCCCCTCCCCCCCAAAAAAAAACAAACCAAAAAAAATCAAAACCCCAAAACCCCAAAACACATTATTCAAGATTAAAATGGTGATGAATTCCTGATTGTGCAATAAATAATGTGTGACCAATTTCCAAGTTCATATTAGTTTTAAGCATGTATGGCAAATTTAGTATCACTTTTTTCGTTATTCTAATCAACAAAAAATGTGATCCAGTGCATAGAAATATATAGCTCCTAAAGTCAGAGAGAATCACACAGCGGAATCACATTAATAGATTGTAAATGTGAAAGTATTTATAGATGATACCCAGATAAAAACTGTACTGTTTCTTAATCAAAATAGGTATCCTAAGCTATATACATATAGAGGCCAAACAGCTTGTTATTTTATGATCAACCTTTAGACAAATTAAACCCAAAGATATTCCAAAGTTGTTTTTATATGCAAGTGGCAGGTGCGACATGTGTCTGCAAAATTGTTCTAGAAAAAAACTGCATGCTGTTGCATTTAACTCAAAGGACATCTGAGAACCTGAGGTGATCAGATATGTGAGAACATATGTATTATTACTTATTAATTCAAATTCATACTAAAGTAAAAATGTACTACAATACAATAAAACATATATTTATATTCAGAACTACTTTCAAAAATGTTACACTTTACAAGATTGTGTTTCAGCTGACAAAATCCTTAGCATTTCACTGTAGCACTGAGTAGATTCTTTAGCATGACAGAGAGGAACTCAAAATCCCAGATTATAACAACTTCCATAAAATAAGAACCGCTAAATAATTTCCATCTGAACTTTATCCATTTAAGTAGCTGATTCCTTCAAGTAAGGTAGAATTATTATACATATTTTTGTGTCATTGACTGTTGCCAGTAATGAATACAGCAGACAAACTTGATCAGATCAGTGTTCTGGTCTTACCAGAGTTATCTAAACAAGATTTTAATTCAAAATGGATTTAAATAGATTAAAGTGGTTTATTAATTTGTAAAAGACATGTAATTAACTGGCAAACAGTGACCTGTAAACTACAGATCAATATCAGCATTGCAACACATAATGAGTTCCATGCAGACCTCCCACAAATTCTCTAGTTAGTCTAAAGGTGATGGACATCGTCCAGCTAGTGATCATTTTTGGTCAAATGCCTTAGACAGCTTTGAATGTCCGAGCCCTACACACTGTTATTCCCATATTAACAACTGCAGTTATCCAAGACCTTTCAACAAAGTTGGGCAATTCAAATGTCCCCGCAGTAATTTATATGCACAAGAAGACGTATTAATATGAAATATGTAGATTTTTTGTTTTTAATTTTCAGGGCTCAGCTTTGCTCCCTAAATTATACAGTGTATTTTCTCCATAATTATTTAATCTGAAGCTGTTATAGGAAATATCTTTATTGTAACTAGCCTTCAAACTACAGAGATCTCAACAGCCAACACCCTCCTTCTTAGAGATTTTTCAAGATACCTAGAATATCTGCAAGACTACCCTTTTCATTTGCTTTTGTCATTTGATTCTCTGTAGACAATAATTTTAGAAGATAGTTGCTAATGGGTCTAAAGATCTATGGCATTTCAGTTGCTTTGAACCTTTACAGCATGATGAAAAGAAAAATTTCTGAGTTTACTAGTGGAATTATTTTATTACCAAAAGGGACATAAGAAATTCTGTTTGAGTACATTTTCAGATTTAAAACCAGAAAGCATTTAGCAGATAAAGGCAAAAATTGGCAAACTGGTATATTTACAAGTCATCATTTTATATGAATAGTATGTTCTGAGAAAATAAATGCTTCAGTATGTATGCAGAACTATTGCAAATAATACTTACATATTATTGCGACTTCTGCTTGCCTGAATCATATTTTCATGATTACAGCCTAAGCCCGCACAGTAGAAGAAATATCAAGGAGTAAACAATCTCATTACCCTATCTCAGAAGTCACAGCTCTAATCAGAAATCCAACAGCATATCATGGGTTCAGAGGATGAAGTTAATTCTGAACCCCAGAATAAATATCCAAACTCTTGCGGTTGAGAACAACAGTGAGATAAAAATAAATTCTGACCTGGACATTGGAAGGTCAAAATAAACCAAACATGAAAAGCAGCTTTCTTTTTGTTTTTGTCTCAGAATATGCCAATATTCCAAGATAAAATCAAATCAAAAATCATCTATTAAGTGTAAATAAATTTTAAATATCAATCTTAAGTTTAAAGAAGCATTCTTTACATACAGGAGTTTGTACTGTTTTTTGGGTGGGATAGAGCTAATTTTCTCCATAGTAGCTCTTACGAGGCTATGTTTTTGATTGGTGACCGAAACAGTGTTCATAACACAGAGATACCTTCATTATTGCTGAGCAAAGATTACAGAGTCAAAGCCTTCCAACTGACTAAAGGATATTCTATGCCATGTGGTTTATGCTTCGCATATAAAGCTGTGAGAGAAAGAAGTAAGGAGAGACATCCAAATTTATGTGGTTTGTGTTCCCAAGCCACCATTACGTATGATGGAGCCCTCTTTTCATGGGGATGGCTGAGCACCTGTCTGCCCATGGGAAGGGTTGAAAGAATTCCTTGTTTTGCTTTGGTTTTTTGTACTACTTTTTCTTTACCCATTAAGCTGCCTTTATCTCAGCCTATGAGTTTTCTACTTTTTTGTTTTCTTCTACATTTCTCTCCCCTCTCCTGTTCTGGTGGCAATGAGTGAGCAGTTGTGTGGGGCTTAGGGAATTAGCTACTGTCTGGAGCTAGAGCACAAGACAGCTGAAATATAATATAAGCTTTTAAAAATATAGAAGAAATTAAAAGAATATAATTTTATTTTCTGTGAAAAAAATATTTTTGTCTCGATCAGCTAACTGCTTAATTATGAAGAAAGAAAAAGAAAAGGAGAAAAAAAAAATCCTGATAGAATCATACAAGATTAGAAATATTTAAACAAGTTTTTATTTCAGGATTTGACATATAATGGTAGCATGTCTGATATTTTTCCAAGGAGCAGATGAAGTGAAAGAATTCAATAGCACCTCTTTGAACACTCTGTTATATTTCTCAATGTTCCTATAATAATTTTGATAATTACTTTCTCCTTATGGTAGCTCCTTTTTATGGGTTGCAACTCTATCTGTTTAGAAAATAAAAATCAGGCAACTTCATTATAATTTATTTTTTTCTTAATTTAGAAAAGCTATTAGAATATATTTGATTAGCTGTCATAGATCTGTGGACTGTGTATGTTTTCTATGTTTTCTAAAGACACATTGTGTTATATTTTATATAATTAGAAACTCCTGGTGCATGATTGTTTAATTTTGCTAAAACTAAGATGAAATGAGAACTTTTGTTTTAACTACATTCAGCTGCATGTGTGGATCAGTTTTTGAAAGAGGGATGTTATGTACACACATCTATTTATCTACAATATTATTTATTACAGAATAATTTATTAGAACATGAACAAAAAAACCCAAAACACAAACCTGCACCAAAAAAAAACAAGCACAAATTCTATCAAGATGAAGATGTTGAAAAAACAGAGGACACCTCCCATGTTTATGTATCTAAAGTTAAATAATTAAAATCATTCCTGAAACATTTAACAGTGATTGAGAATTTTCAGTTTTACAACACAGAGGGCAGCCTCTCTTAAAACATTTCACTCTTCCTGAGATAACCAAAGACTCTACATGAGGAATACTTGCAAGCAAAAGTTAGTATAAATCTTTCTTTTATTCATAAGCACCTATGTATTTATCTGCATTCAGTGCTATTGCAGTTTCAACTCGTAACTGTGTGCAGATCTGAAAGCCACAATTTAAGATTGTTCAGGTCCTTGAATGCAACCAGAGGGGGGCAGTAAAGTTGGAGAAAGGCTGGAAGGTATGTCAAATGTGAAGTGGCTGAGGACTCTGGGTTTATCCAGTTGGGAAAAAAGGAGCCTGGTGGGTGGGACCTCATTGTTCTCTATAGCTTCCTGAGGATGGGAATCAGAGAGGGGTGCTGAGCTTTTCTCCCTAGTATCCAGTGATAGGAGACATGGGACCATTCAAAGCTGTGTTGAGATTTAGACTGTACATTAGAAGGCATCTCTTTACCAAAAGTGTGGTCAAACGCTCTGGAAGAGGTGTGCTAGAGAAATGGTCAATGCTCCAAGACTGTCAGTGTTTCAGAAGCATTTGGACAATGCCCTTAACAATATGATCTAACTCGGTCAGCCCTGAATTGGTCAGGCAGTTGGATGATTGTTGTAGGTACCCTTTGTCAGAAATATTCTATTCTATTCTATTCTATTCTATTCTATTCTATTCTATTCTATTCTATTCTATTCTATTCTATTCTATTCTATTCTATTCTATTCTATTCTATTCTATGTAACATCTCTGTATGTTCCTACACCTATCTACCTAAAATAAGTATATGCTAAGTTTAAGAGTTAGATTAAAAAAAAATTAATCCTGATGATGTGTTGAATCAATAAGGTGTGAAAGAAGATGAAAATAAATGTAATTTTGCAGAATTAGGGTAGTGAGAATGTCAGCCAGTAATACTTCTCCCAGCAAAAGACATTAGTAGCACTTCTTATATATTGAATGAAATTGAAAAGTCTGCTGCATAAATAAGTTTAAAAGAGTGTAAATAGAAGCAAAATTTCAATCTAGTCTGCAAACTGAAATAGTTCTGAGAGACAATTTAAGAATTGACATTCATAAAAATATTTGATTCTGCTTCTTCTCTAATCCTTGTAGGTTTTATAAGCACGCTCTGTTGCTTTTGCATAGTTACCATGGTATATATGCAGATAAATGAGAAGACAGTCAAACCCTTCCCTTGAATTTAAAGACTTTACACTTGTAGCTATTTGATTTTCATTTTTCTACATCTCCCTCTTTCCTCAGGCTTTTTCCTTGTACCTTGAGTTCTCTTCCTTTCCAAACTTACCATCTGTTCTCAAATTAAATTTGTTATTATCTTATCAATCAACACATGATTGATCACAAACAAATCACCATAAATATGGTGAATGCATATTTATTTCAGGGTAATTCAGGAAGTTCTACATTTTAACATATCCACAGTGTGATGTACTTGCATATAAATCCTTGTATATACTTGTACTTAATGTACATATACATCTCAAGCCTGAGTTTTTACTCTTTGCCTTTCTGAAGCACGAGATTAAAGTTCATACGATCCATGTAAAAGAAGCTGCAATAAAATATGAAAAAGTTATGATAATATATGTGACAGAAATTCCAAACATGTTATCTGGAAATGTATTTTGCTGCTTTATTTACAGGTGTATTTTAATCAAATCTTCTTTGAGTAACACCAGTCAGACTGAGATCTATATTGTTTTGAAGGTTTGACTAATTGAATAAAATTGTTTGTTACAGCAGAAACTCACAGGTAAACCAGTATTTTATAAAGACAACACCCCAACCTAGCTCTGTATTCTTTATATTTGAAACTTTACCAATAGTATAAAAGGGGGTAAAAGTGATTCTTCAATGTCAGGTAACAGTAAGAATGCACGGTCATCTTTGGACAGAGTTAAAAGGGCATAGTCTGGGCTTCACTATGGAAGTTGCAGCAGTGCAACATTCAGTGCAGGCAAGTTTACAGACGGTAGAGCAAATCACATACATAGTCATTCCTGCATTAAGTAAATTCTGACATTGCTCAAACCACAGCAATGACAAGGGAATCCCTTGTTTACTGATGAATGATAAAGCTTTTGGAATAATCAATATGTAATACTGAAACAATTTTCTACTTAATATATTTAAAGTATTTATATATTTAAATATCTAGACTCTAAAATAATGGAAAATTCCGGAGTGAAAAAAAAAAAAAAAAAAAGGCAAGCTTGCTACAGTAGTGCTTCATCCACTGGGAATAAACAATATTTAGATTCCTTGGAGAGACTTCCTATTTAACTTTTCTCACAGTGCCAGATCCTTACATTGTTGAATCCCCATGAGCACAAAATAGACATAATCACTGACAAATGAATACAATTCAAACCCTGTCTTACTGCTGCTTTACTAGCCTTATTTATACATGTCCAATATGTATGTACCAAAAGAGAAATATAAAATTTCTGAAACGGAAAGTCTTTCTTCTAAATATTAATTCATCATTTACCACTTGATAAGCAGAAAAAGTAAAGAAGTATCTATATAAAAAAAATGTTTTTATTTTTCATACTTTTCCATTAATATCTTCTTGCCATGTCTGATACACTCCAAAGAACTGTGATAAAACAAAAAAATCAGTTATTTTTACTTTTTTATAACATAAGTATACTATTTTACACTTTGACTGCATACCTTTATCTAGGCAAATGCAAAGTATAACTGTATAAGTACATTGAAAGCCAAATGTTAAAAAAGGTCCTTCATGTCTGATGAGTCACAGTCTAAACTGAAAAGGCAAACAAGAAGAAAAATATTAAATACATAGTACATGTCCAAATATATAGCTATTGTGTGTTTAATTTTCCCAATTCTACCCCATTTTATAGCTCTGGTCTTCCTAATACTCTTACTTCAACTTAATCTGTTATTAGTGTCCAAATACTTTCTACAGCACAAACATTATCATCTCCATGCCTCTAATAATCTACCAAATCTTATCAAATCTAAGTCTATTATTTCAAATAGACAGAGTTCCCCAGACTTTGCTGGGTTTCAGCAGCTGAACTGGAGGATGCCTGGACTTGATGTTCATGGGATTCAGCACCTCTTGTTACACCTTTCAGAGGAGTTGCCTAAGCAACAGATAAGGAGGTTTAGGAAATGCAAATTCCTAACATCAGCAAATAGCTCATTGATAGGAAATATCAAACACAGAAATTTTTCTAATATCACATCTTGTTCTGAGAATTGATCACTTTATTCCTGATAGTAATTTCTTTTCCTTTTTATCTGTGACATAACAATTTTTGATCCTTCCTGTGAAAATTCTTAACATTTCCTGAAACTGTTTGTGTTTCATGGCTACATGAAAATGGTGCTTACAGTAGATAAGGGGTGTCTGCATGTGAGCAAATAGAAAGTACACAAAGTTCACTCACTTTGATTTTAATGTCCATTAGTATTTAAGAGAATTTCTTATGGTTGACCGAAACAACTCCTTCCTGACAGCTGATCAACTTAGACAATTAACATAGTTTTCATATTGTGTATGCTTACAGAGAAAGTGATCACTGGAAGGTAAGAATTACTTGACTTAATTAAAATGCAATAATAGTCAATTCTCTTTTAATGTGGCAGCTACAGCTGTGGGAGATGACTGACAGTATTTGAGGTTATTGTTGACTTAGTAAAAGTGGATGAAAACAAGAACTCTTGGTGCTGTGATAATTAGAATCAGTGGCTGATAGAGCCTCAGTTTAGATCAGTCACATATCTAATCCAGTAAATAGTTTCACAGAATCACACAGAATCAGAGAATACGCTGAGTTGGAAGGGACCCACAAGGATCATTGAGTCCAGCCCTTAACCCTGCACAGGACCATCCCCGAGACTCACATCATGTGCCTGAGAGTATCATCCAAACACTTATTGAACTCTGTCGGGCTTGGTGCTGTGACCACTTCCCTAGGGAACCTGTTCCACTGCCCAACCACCCTCTGGATGAAGAACCTCTTTCTAATATCCAACCTAAACCTCCCCTGACACAACTTCAGGCCGTTCCCTCAGGTCCCATCACTGGTCACCAGAGAGAAGAGATCAGTGCCTGCCCCTCCTCTTGCCCTCAGGAGGAAGCTGTAGACTGCAATGAGACCCTCAGTCTCCTCTTCTCCAGGCTGAACAGATCAAATTACCTCAGCCACTCATACAACTTCTCTTCAAGGCCCTTCACCATCTTCATTGCACTCCTTTGTGCACTCTCTAAGAGCTGAATATCTTATATTGTGACACCCAAAACTACGCACAATATTCAAGGTAAGGCCGACCCAGTGCAGAGCAGAGCGGGACAATCCCCTCCCTCAACTGGTTGGCGATGCTTTGCCTGATGCCCCCCAGGACAGGGTTGGCCCTCCTGGCTGCCAGAGCACTGCTGACTCATATTCAACTTACCATTGACCAGGGCCCCCAGGTCCCTTTCCATGGCACTTCTTTCCAGCATTTCCTTCCACAGTCTGTACATACATCCAGGGCTGCCCCATCCCAGGTGTAGAATCTGGAACTTCCCCTTGTTGAACTTCATATGGTTCATGATTTGTTGAGGTTTCTCTGCAGGGTCTCCCTGCCTTCGAGGGAGTCAACAGCTCCTCCCAGATTTGCTTAGTATCCCTTCCAATCCTGCATCTAAGTCATTTATGAAGATGTTGAAGAGCACAGGGCCTAAGATGGAGACCTGTGGAACCCACTAGTTACAGGTCACCAGTCTGATGTCACCTCATTCACTATTACAATGTAACAGGCCAAAAGTACTCAGAAGAAAATATTTATTAGAAAAAGATGTAAATATGAAGGAGCACACTTGCGAGGAAAGCTTTGTGATTAGGTTAATTAAAGATTAGTTCATGCTTTAAAGCTTTAAGAATTAATAACCATTAAGGAGAAGGGTGGGGGTTTTGTGGCTTTTAATAGTTTTGAATCAAAATATCACATAGGTTTATTTTTCTTCTCCCTGTTATGAATGACTCTGATGTTCTGAATGAATGATATTTTAGAAGACTTTCCATAATTTCCTTTACAGAATTGCAGAATAGTTTAAATTAGAAAATATGTTTAAGACCATAGAGTCTAACCATTAACTCAGCACTGCCATGTTCAATACTGTGAAATAAAATAACACACAGGTACCCCTGAAATTCCAGGAAGTGGAAGTTCTGGAAAATTTATTACAAAATTTGACAACACAAGACTTACAAGGGAAAAACCTAACAGTGCTGCCAAAAGAAAATACTGGGCCTGAGAAAGATGCGTCACCTGTTTTCTTCAAGGCTTTTATCTTCTCTTATCCCTCCCTGCCAGGTCCTCTCCAATGGGCAGTCCTGTAACATCTGTTTATCTCTCCTTATACCAGAGAGGGAATGCCTGCGGCTTTCTCTGGAATTCTGAAGGAAATAGAAAAGAAAAACATCCAACTATATTTGAGAAAGGTATTTCTTAGGCAGGAAAGACTACCTAAGTGAAATAAGTCCTAATCTCCTCCTTACAAACCTTCCAGAAGGGTGTCTACACTTACAACTATTAAACCATGTTGCACATGTTCCAAGTTCCACAACTGTACTAAATGCCTCCAGGGATGGAGATTCCATCAGCTCCCCGGGCAATCTGTTCCAATGTTTGACAGCTCTTTTCTTGAATTTTTTTCCTATTATCCAACCTAAACCTCTCCTGAAACAACTTGACGTCATTTCCTTTTGTCCTATCAATTGTTGCTTGGGAGAGGAGACTGACGCTCAACTTGTTATAACATTATTTCAGGCAGTTATGGGCAGAAACTTCAACTAGAGTATTTGGCAAAGAGAAGTTATATTCTACTAAATCTTTCTACAGAGTTACTGGACCATTTACAAAATATAACCAAAATAATGCTATTACAGTATTTTTCATTCTTTTATTTGTAATAACAACTATACAATAACAGTGTTAAGAACATTTGAACAAAAGGGGTTTCTTTTTATGTTTTTTTATGTTTATATGTCTTTTTATGTTTATTGTGTTCATTAGTATTTTCTGAAGATATCACAATCATTGCTGCCTCTTACTAATTAAAATTCTAGCTTTCACCTACTGTGTATACGTTTGCTTCATTTAAAACATTTATAAAAATGCATACTTTAAGAAGTCAGATCAGTTCTGAGTTTTTCTGCAAAACAAAAGAGCCTTTAAAAGGCCCTTTAGAAATAAAATAGAAAAATCCATTAATAAGTTAAAGAACCAAAATATGTACAGAATTACTGGACAAAGCTGGGATTAATTATTAATAGCAATGTAATTACTGCTTCCTGACAACCAGAATTTGTCCTATGCACTGAGGAAAACTCGTTGAAATCATTTGATATGATCCTATTGTTTCTCAAAAGGTTGTATTCTCTGAGGTATTCAAAAGCATGGAAAAAACCCAAATAAACAAAAAAACCCAAACAAACAATTTATGTCCCTATTTATACTATATAAATAAAGAGACCTTTTTGCAAGAGAGCTCCAAAAGAGCCTTACCAGATCTGGAGAACAATACTTCAATGCACTCCTTACTTTCTTGCCAGGAATCGAAATTCTGTGCTAGAATTCTGTGCTATCATTCTGCAAAAGAACACCCTTCGTGGGATTCTCAAGGGATAGAGCAACTTGTGTGTCTGTCCTAATACTGAAACAAGGGGTATATTTATAGCTGGGTCACTTCCATCCCCATGGTACAACTGTATAGTGATATAACTGGCCCTTTGAATATCCATATTTTTTATGCTACAGAAGTCTCTATTATATAATCTTGATTTTCTGACAGATTACTTAAATAGTTTGAGCCACTGCTCTTCTCACTTTCAAATTGACACTTCACTAAATCTGGTCATCCCGTCCCACACAGCAGGTTAACAACACACCTTTACTAGATTAGCTGTGATCAAAGAGGAGAAATTTCTGTAAATATGACATATTCAGAACATGGGTTTCTTTCCCCTAGGTCAACATATGCATTATTTCTCCAATGTAATCCCAATGGCTGCTTTGCATGTCAGCTGAATAATCCCATTTGGAGGATTTTTTTTTTTTTTGTTTTTAAGTTGCATGTAGTTTGATTTATGGTCATTGGAAGGAACATTAAGTATTTTAAGCCATTTCCTTACCCTTGGGAAAACATCTCTTTGAAAAAGGCCTTTTTTGGAAAATGCATCTTTGTGGAGCACTTTTTGTCATGTTGATAGAAGAGCATATCCTTTTTTCCCCAATTTAGTGTTGATTTTTTCAAAACTAGAAATTCTTGCCATTCATAATTCTACTTTGTTACATCCAAAAAGTGAGTCAAAGTACCCTTGTTAAGGAGCTTCTTCAAAGACTGATGCAAATACAGATAGTATCACCCTTCTGATGATTTATGTCAAGGATTTGCTGAATGGGTAGTGCAAGTAAGCGCATCAAGTATGAGGAATTAGAGGGCAGTGCTTCTTGATTAGTGCATTTTCATCTGTTGAGATAAAAGGAAGAAAAGATTAATGTCTTTCACCTTGTTAATAGGTTTTCTTTATTAAATCTATGACCAAAGTTGGTTGTATGGAAAAATTCTAGGCAAATTTATTTGGGATATATTGACATGATGATTTTATTTGGTTTGATTTTTTTCATCCTTTTATACTTTGAACATGTCCTTATGCTTTGAATAAGGACAATCCAGACCTCAAATTGTATTGGTGTATGGCCAACAGGAAAAGTAATTCATTCTGAGGTGCATGTTTTTTCACTTACTACCAGTATAACATGGTTTTAGGATGCAGGAGAAGATAACTCAATAATCCTTGCATTTTACTCTGATGATAAGAGATTTTTTGAGCATTCTTCAACCTCTTTACAGGGTTGACAAGTAGCTCACACCTATGGCACAGCTAAGGCATTCCACTTTTTTGTTAGGAAAGTTGTATTTCTCACAGTTGAGGAAAATAGGCAGAAGAAATATTGTGAAAGAAGAAGGGAAATATCACTTGCGTCTTTTACCCCCGATATCATGAAGAAAGCAGGGGAATATGTTCAGATTGATTTTTAAAATGAGGCTGGACAAACTAATGGAGACCATTAAGCCTGTAATTTTTAATCATATTAATTTCTCTTTTACTGTCATGTTTTAAATGTTCGTTCTTTTGACTGAGCAATGTCTGAAATTTTAATTTAAGTCTTTCTAAATCTTTAGAAGTTGTTTTTCTTGTTTCAGTGCCTCCATCAAGGTTGTTTATTTGTTGGTTTTGGTTGTTTTTTTTTTTATTTCCTCCTTTCCTATCTATGCTTTCTTTCTTGCAATTTTCATCCTGCATATTTTCCTAGCATTGCCTAGTTTTAGGGTAACTAGAGATCAAACAATGGAACTTTTCCCCCTATTTATTACCTTAACCTAGAAATCAAACTTAAGTTGCAATTATTTTATAAAATGTATTTTTAACAATGTATCAACACAAACTGTGTACAAAGTTTTACAAAATCACAGAATGGGTAATTTTGGAAGGGACCACTGAAGACCATCTAGTTCAACCTCCCTGCTCAGGCAGGGTCCCCTAGAGCACCTTACTCAGGATCAGATGATGGCAAAGATATTTTTACATTATGACAACTTATTTTAAAAAATCTTGATTGTTTGAAACCACTTTTTGTGAGCTTTAAAAAAAGTCATTTGTTGCAACACAGAGCAAAATTAGACATTTGATGTGTCCAAGTTAATATGAATTCCCAAGAGATAGAATGCTGAGCAGCTAAACAAAAATGTTTTGCAAATCTGATTGGCACCTGTCAGCTGTTTCTCAAGGGATATTGTCTTTTTTTCTCATGGAGACCTAAGTAGTCTCCTTATTTAAAAAGTCAAGCATTAACTTAAAATAAGACACCATTGAAAACCAGAATAGTTTTGATGATGTTCATAGATGGAAGTTGACATAAACAAAAAGTGTCATTTAATTAAATAGAAAACTGAAATCAATAGAATGATGTTTGCCAGAAGATGAATAAATTATATTAGAAATTACTTTACTAAAAATTAATTTTTAAACATAACAAAATATATTTTGAGGTAGAAGTAAAGATCACTGAATTGATTTGCAATTCTTTTTTATGCTGCAAGTAGTTAAAAAGGTGATAACAATCATAAGACTTTTTATTGTACAGAAAATAGTGCATAAGATTTAAAAGAATTTGTAGTGACTAAATACTGAACTGTATACAGGATGAAGTCAAGAACAGAACTTGATCCTATCTTTTTAATAATGATCATGGGCAACTGGAAGAATAAACCTGTCAAGCTATATTCTCTAAAGTAGCTATGACTAATCTTCATAGTTCATTGTCTTTAGAGTCCATGGAATGTATGGTCATTGACCTCTGTGCCAGTCCATCAACATTCTAAATTCACCACTATGATAGATTCCTTGTGGGTTATACACTTGTGTGTGCATATGCATATGTTTTCAGTTAAGGAGACAATACTAAGTGAACTGCTGGCACAATTTCAAAGTTCAAGTTAAAAATTTGTGTGGCCCAGAAAAAAAAAAAAAAAAAAGGAAAGGAAAAAAGAAAAAAGAGCATGGTACTAAACATACAGCTTCACATGTAGCATTTTGATTACAAAGTTTAGCTTAAATATGAGAAGAATAAGTAAAAGGTTTTATATTTTGTTTTGAAGAAACAAAATGGTGCTGTTACCTCTCAATGGATCTCACTTTCTTATAAACCTTAACGAACTGGGTGCTCTGGAGTCCTAAATATTTTTCTGCTATTTCTTAATGCTCTTCTGTTCATAATTAATGGCAATTATACCAATAAAGTGGTATAAGCATCCAAATTCAAACATGATGACAAAGTTCTGCTGCTCCTGATGAATTTCCACATAGTTCTGTTCTGCTGCAATTAAGCCACAAAGAAGCAAGATTCTTTTAAATATTACAGGAGACTTCATAATGTGGCAGTTTATTGAGGCTAGATGAAGGGGATCGCAGATATATACACTATTAATTTAAAATTGTTAGGACATATAAATGAGGAAAAAATAAAAAAGGTTAGAATAGGGGCTAGAACTGAGCAATTTTTCCCACTGAGTATACAACATTCTCCTGTAGTGTAGCATCTTACCTTTTTCTTGTTCCAATTCTAACAAACTCTAATTCCTTTCAAGATAGTTTTGCATTAAAATATGCTGTATCCGGCAGATTAAGGCATTTAGTATAGAAGAGATTTCTATTCCTAGGGCTGGGGATCATTTGAACCAAAAGATTCCTTATAGAGACTTCCCCAACTTGTAAACAATAGTAATGACTACTAGTAATAGGCTGGTAGGACTAAACATTTCAGAAGAAGCTTCTACATCACTGACATTAGTGAACTGGTGCATACTTCACAATGGATTGAATTTATACTAGTTATTTGGGGTGTATATAAAATAAAAGGTTTGTAATGAGGATTACAAATTGGCTTACTAAACAGAAAAATGTTTTAATGAGTTCATAGTCATTAACAAGATTCCATGTAATGTTATGGGAGGAAATTATTACCCACTGTCAGAGACATACTGTAGTAGAGACACTGACACAAAGGTAGCAGCAACTAATAAATCAAACAATCAGGTCAAGATTGACTACTGAAAATATTAAGATGGAAATTTTTTTTTTTTTTTTTTTAATAACAGAGAGGGAGACTCCAGTATATCTCTCAGAGTAGGGTCTGAATTTAAAAAAAAAAAAAAAAGTATTTCATTCTTAACGTGCTGTTCTGCGTAGATGCAACATAAGGACTTTAATAGTGAATTTTTTGCCAAAGTGAGGAGTGCCTCACAAAATCTATTAGAAGAAGTTGGGGCCCTTTAGGAGGTTCTTGTTTGGTAGAGTAACAAAAGTACAAAATGCATTAGTTTTCAACAGCTGCCTCTCTCTTCTGTTAGCTGTAAAACCTCTATCTAAATATTGGTGGAACTCTTTTGAATAAGAAGTATTAGCTCCACAGTAATTACTGAGCATTTTAAATATCCTGATTATTTTGGAATAATATTAATTTATATTTGAAATAGAATGTCTTTATTGGAAACCAGAAAGTTCTTTCAGAAAAGTCCCAAACAGTGTATCATGGATAATTTCCCTGGATAGAAGAAAACTATTTTAGAACTATCTATGAGAAGAAATTGTTAAATAAATACCTTGTGTGTTGTATGTTAGTTGGTCTTTGAGAGCTCTTTCACTTCTACGTTGAGACCATAAAATTATTGTAGGTAGAACCCAGGTAATTTGAAAACGTAATTGTTATAAGACTTTTACACTTGCACATTTATGCTATGGAACAGTTTCTGCTTCAATAGATACCTTCCATTTTCTACACCTGACACAATAAGGTACATTAGTAAAAATTAAAGGTTTCAAATACCATTGGGAATAGAGTCATGTCATAGTCATTGTATGTCCTTGGAACAAGAGAATACAGTGTGTTTTATAGCATAGTATGAGGAATTGTTAGAGGTCTTTAAGACAGTGATAACTGAATTTGTTCAGCAACAATACATCCACTGTAACTTTTCAGAAGACTCAAAACTACATCAGAGACAGAAAGTAGTTCCTATGGTACAGGCATCTGAGTGTCTGACAGCCTTTTCTCCTACTTTACCCCAATTTTTTTGATTTTCAATGTCTTCGGAACTTGGACAAAAACTAAATAGAAGACAATAGAAAGACTATAATCTATCTATATTTCTATATATATTTCTATATAAAAATCTGTAGTTATTCATTCCCTGCTTTAACTATTTGTCTTGGTTACTTGATAGATATTATTTTGAGGATACTCTGAATGAAAACCATCCCAGAGAACAGTTTTTCTTGTAAAAATAAATACCTGTATGTTTTAATAATTATGGGTACCCCCTGCTGTGATCGTGGAGGAGCTTTTTAATTTTAAATAGTTCTTATGGATTTGCCACTATCAAGTTTTTTGTATACTACAACCTATCTGCCTCAGGCAAAAAGAAAAAGAGACCACTCTTTCCAACACCTATTAGTTTCTTCCATCTCTCCCTGGGAAGTAAACAGGTCCAGTTGTTGAGATGTAGAGCACTAGAGCTGGCAAACTGTTAAAGAGAAAAAGGAGAGAGGTGCAGAAGTGCTAATTATAAACACCTATAAATGCTCAGGAGGGGAAAAAAAAAGAAAAAAGAAAAACCAAAAAAACCCCTCCAGAACCTGATTAAAAACTCACAACACTGCCACAAGATCTAGCAAAGTATCTGAACAAGTTCAATTAGCTATTACACTGCATCTACCTTTAGAGAAATGCACAAGCAATCAGACTGGCAGTTATTTTAAAACAAAATTCCTAGCTGTTAAAAGCAACCATTTATCATATTTAATCATGGGTCCTCAGATTCAGCTGAAGGAAATGTTCATTATTTATCTGCTCCAGGTAGATTGATAAAGATTTTTTAATATTTGAATATTCAGACAGAGGTTTAGAAATTAAAATAGCGAGTTTATCCTCAGACAAAAGGATTTAAAAGTAGCACCAACTTGAGAAAGCTAAAAGAAAATATAACCATATAACCATATTATAACCCTCATTACATCAGAGGACAACATTGAAATATACGGAGAAAGACACTGAACAGCTTTTCATTCACCATGAAGAAATTAATTTTAATTTGATGGAAGGAAAAATACATGGAAAACATGATCTGGAGGAAGGCAAATAGGTGTTTTTGTTATAAAGAAGTCTTATATTTTTTTCTTGCTGAATATTTAAGATACTTGAATGCATCCAGGTGACGGCAAGAAAGCTGGTGAAAGCGCTGGAAGGAATGTCCTATGAGGAGTGGCTAAGGACTTTGGGTTTTCCTAGTGCAGAGAAAAAGAGACTAGAGCACAATCTCATTGCCCTCTACAGCTTCCTGAGGAGGAGAAGCAGAGGGAGGTGCTGAGCTCTTCTCCTTTGTATCCAGTGATAAGACACATGGAAGTGTCTCATAACTGCATGTTAGGAAGTTCAGACTACATATTAGGAAGCATTCCTTTACCAAGAGGGTTGTCCAGCACTGAAACAGACTTCCTAGAGCAGTGGTCAATGCCCCCAAACTGTCAGTGTTTAAGAGGTATTTGGACAATGCCATTAATAACATGTTTATCTTTCGGTCAACCCTGAATTGGTCAGGCAGCTGGACAAGATGATCATTGTAGGTAGCTTCTAACTGAATTATTCTATTCTATTCTATTATATAAAATATTAAGAAGAAAACCCACAAAACTAAACACCACCAGTGTAGCAATAATCTCATATGGAATCCCTGAAATGAACAAGTTTTAAATTATGATAATATTATTTGTGCTACTTTGATGTATGAGAAAGCAAAATGCAGCAATCTCAGACTGAAAATTTCTTCAGAGCTGGATATGTTTTGGGGAGCAGCAAAAACAGAGTTGTTTCAAGATGTACGGCAGCTCAGGATTTGCATTGACAGTACAGTCAGTGATGGCCTGGACCATTTTTGCAGTGCTCAGCACAAGCAGAGTGAAACTGAGCTGGTGATAGCAAGAGGCTACCATAAACAGTACAGAAACCATCAGCCTAGGCAAGATAAGAAGTCAGTTTCAGGTCATTCAAACCATCTCAGTATGAGCAGTCAATACAGCTGAGCACAGATATAACTACAGTACAGACCAGGACTGGAAGCATTTAATTGAGTAGCAATGATGCCCTTGGACCATGTGGAGAAAGGGAAGGAGTCCCAGCAAAAGGTGGTCAGGACCATTACAGCCTGCCATAATACTCAGGGCCCTGACACCACCTCAGTTACTGTTCTCCTTGCCAAAATAATGATCCAATGAATTAATCCATTTGTGTAGCTATGCTTTGTGGTGTTTGTATAATGTTCATTTCTCAGATATTTCTAGTGCAATAGAACATTTTAATGCACATAATTGTAATCACAAATAAGAGTTTATCTTCCTCTTCCATTTGGTCTATTCTTGTCACATTCATTTCTTGTGTGTTTTAATTGTTTGGCAGTAGAAATAGTTCTTCAGAAGAAATTAAGCTCAGAATCACCTAGAAATCAAAAGTTGAGTACATACTTATCTCTGCCCCCTAGGAACAGAACCCACTAACCCTTAATTATTTCCATGACTTCAAGTATATCTCAAAGATATTCTCTGTGTG
Source organism: Sclerurus mexicanus (assembly GCA_013396755.1). NCBI lineage: Eukaryota > Metazoa > Chordata > Aves > Passeriformes > Furnariidae > Sclerurus > Sclerurus mexicanus. The sequence continues at coordinate 285,657 of VWZF01007011.1, read as the reverse complement.
TCAGAATGTTTTGTTCTGACAAAATGAGGAAAAGTGAGATGATCTAAATAAACAGGTTAACCACAGAAACGGTAATAAAATACAGGTTTTGTTAAAAAAAAAAATCTTGAGATTTTACATTATGTATGTCTGATATTGAAAGAATAATAAATAGATGGCTCTGCAGATGGCATAATCCATTGCTTAAAATTAACAGCAAAATCTTTCCTCTAAGAGACAATTCCTACTTCCTGGAATTTAGTGTAAAATATCAGAGATTTTTATTTTTCCATCAGCACCTGCAGAAATTTGGAACTGATAAAACTTTGCAAGACTGATTCCTGGCACACTGGCACATTCTCATCAGCAAAGTATTTTGTGCAAGGTATTTTGGGACAAAACCCCACCTGGTTATTATCATCCTTTGTTTTCTCAGTTGGGGGATTTTAAAAACACTAATACATTGAAATCTTGAGACTTGCCTGATTCTCAGACATACTTTAGCACATTTTGTTTTGTTGATTTTTTTTGTTTGTTTTGTTTTGTTTTCATACAGATACATAAAACGATGAGGCTTAACTCTTGTAGAAAGAAATAGATGTTTCTCGAAACCTGAAAAGTTACCTAAAGGAGTCTCCTGAATTATAGAAAATCTGTGCATCCATGGAAACTATCAAGTTGCTGATGACTTTTCATCCCCCTGCTGAGATAAAAGCGATTTTTTCTTTATGAAACACCTCAGCTACCGAGAGAGTGAACCCATTCTCTCAGGAATCTTTTCTAGGAAATAGTTTCAACACAGGAATTTCTAAACTTAGCTCTAGTACCGTATGAACACAAGCAGTGTCTGGTGCAACACCTGTGGTAAGAGAAGTTTCTGGTTCCTTGGCCACACACAGGGTGTGTGAACAGCTAAATTTTAATGGCCACATTCTGTTCTTCACCACCTAAAACATTCATAAAAGTTGTACTTTGTTACCCAGACATCTGGCATCATGGTCTAAACTACTACATAAAAATAACAAATTACCATATACTCAGAAATGTTGGCTATTTCTGTAAAAAAAAAAAAAAGAAAAGAAAATTGTCTTGAATATTCAAAGCAAGTAAGACTAATCCACTCTAGAAGTTTTCCCCTTCCCCCCTTTTCTGTCTAGAAAATCCATAGTAAAACACTAGTTCTCACAGTTGTATCAGCTAAGTTCAAAAACCTGAGGTGTGGACTCCAGATACGTAATCTATACTTTATTCTGGTGACACATATTCTTCTTTCCCAAACAGGGATAGCATTATCATGCCTCAAAACTTCTCATTAACCTGGTACAACCCAGAACCCTCACCATTTTTTTTTTTTCTTCCCAACAGTGACCATAGAAAGTGCTTTCTCCTATTTCATCCTTTTGATACAGAGTCAGACAGGTATAGAGGTTCCAGATGAAAGTGATAGGCTTCCCAATCCTGATGTGACTAGGATACGGACTCCTTCTTAGAACAGCAATTACTTCATGGCCAGGTAACTTGACTGTGAAAACATTTTTACCAGAAAGCTATTAACTCAAAACTTTCTCTGAAATCATTTTATGCTTCACTGGCTATGGTTCAGTCTAGACATAATCAAACCAACTTTAAATTAATTCTCTCAGGCATAGGTAGCAGTTTAATTTCATGAGCAGAGCAAGTTGCACAACTCACTAGAGAAATACAAATGCCTCTGCTGAAATACACGTTACCATCGCTAGACTAAACCTACCAACTGAACTAAGCAGTTAAACACACTCATTCAGCTGGAAACGGAAAAGAGTGCTGATATCCTTGTCAGTGTTCCATATCAGAAAAATAAAATTAAATGCTCATGGGTTGTCATGCCAAATGCAAATGTTGATTAGGTTCTCTAAACTGCATGAGAATTACTGTAGCTTAAACCCCTATTGAAGAAGCTTAGAAATTACTAGATGTGACCTTTTTTATCTGTCTGTTTGTTTGAAAAAAAAGATCAGAATTGGTGGTCCAGTACCACTCTGACTGATCAGTGTAATGAAGTACAGTGTGTGGCTGAATCAAAAATACACTCTTTCTCTTGAAAGTGTAAGCCTGCAGTCTAAGGCTCTTGCTGCTAAGTGATTGTCTATTCTTGTTTAGTGGTGAATGGAGACAAGAATCCTGATGCTTTCACTTTTCTAGAAACATTAAAGGATCAGAAGAAAGGGACTCTTCATCTTTTGATTAGTAAGGGAAATATAACTGCAAAGACAGTTTCCTTTGCATAACCTGAATTGCAGTAGTGACAGCCTGGGAATCATGATGATGATGTGTTCTCAGCTTTAACTGTGTTGTGAAAGTAGGAAAAACTTCCATAGTGTAAGTGATGATACTTGAAATCTTTCCTTCAATGTCTCATGGATTCCAGGTTTTCCTTCAGTAGTGGGAGGTCTCTTTGTTGAAATTCCAGAAATGAGCAATATGTGTTCTTTGAAGGAACACAGTTATAGGAATGAACCTAGCTTTTAGATAAATCTTATAGTGTTATAACACTGTTCAGTAGTGAAGTTTCTCATGAGAGAGTGTGTGTGAGAGAGATGAGTTTGGAATTGAAAATGGCTGTTTTCTGCACTCCCTTTATGAAAAAACCTCTAGAGCTAACCATAAATTTTGACATGCTGACTTTTATTGTAAAATATTTATTTATATAACATTTTCTTGCATTAGCAAGAAGTATAGTAAGGAAAAATGTTCATTTAAATTATGTCTAAACCAGCATAATATAACTGGTGATCAGAAAACTGTGCATTGAATTACACATATCAAGACAACCACTTTTTCCTTGCTGAACAGGACATAAAATACCAGCCAAAAGGCCACAATTCATCCTCTTTTTTATGATCCATTACCAAGAAATAATTCTGTTGTCAGCAAGGTGTGGCCTGCTCCACTGTCTACTACTTATTCACTCAGCAGCAACAGCTTAACTCTCTGTAAGGGCATATAAGAGTCTGTTAGAGCTCCTGCGAGCTGAGGGTTTAGAGCAGATCTAATCCAAACCTATCCTATAATCAGGACCATGCCGAGTGAACACTTTGGTTTGAACCAAATCATCTCTCTTTTCTGAGGGAGAGAAGAGGCTGGAAATGAATTATCTCTGCCTAAGCTGTTTCAATTTTTCCTAGGGAGTGTAAGTTCATACTCCCATTTCTTCTATCACATAGATTTCATGCACAATTTTCCCTATCATAATTTTATTTTTTCTGTTGAAAGACATTATGGCAAGAAATTTCCAACCAGTTCCACCTGCAGCACACTACTTAGTGTAGTACTGATTGATTTTTACTCTATTTTGCTTGAGAAGCCTGACTAGCTTAAGACTAAAAAATCTTGAAGAGAATATTTGAGTGATAATGCCAGCAGAATATTTACTGGCTGCTGCTGCTGCTGGCATCCATAACAGTGGAGGTTGTTCCTGCATAGAAACAGACTTCTACAAAAGAACAAGTAGCTGAGGTGTGATCATCTTCCAAGAGGAAGGCACTGATTGGGATGAAATTATACAACACGTTTAGTAATTGCTATTCAAAACATGTTCCTGTGTCAATAGGCTTGTTTCTTATCGCTGTTGGCATGCATATACATGTATAAATATGTGGCTATGGTATGGCAGCTGTGTGTATTACTAAAAGGTAAGCAGAATCTTCCTTTCTATGTTTTTTAAATATAGTAGCTAATTTATATCTAATTTTCCTCTGATTTGTTTCATCCATCTGCTTCTGTTTGACCTGAAGAAATATTATGCTGTCAAATTTTTTGAACAATCTTTCCTTGTTTTGTGTCATTCATGTCAATCCCATACAAGGCACATTGGCCTTTACTGTCAGGACGATTTTTTTTAATAATTTGATTATTCTCTGTAGATTCTTTTTTGATAGAAAATTGATCATGAACTATATCCCTAAGAACCAAAATTAGATTTATGCAATAAACATATTGAAAGTAGTTATCGCCTCCCAGTGCTCATTTTAGACATTTCCTCTGAATCTCAGGGTGCACTGAGGTCTTTCACTGCTCACCTGACATTATCTAAGCAAAGCACTGATTGTCCTAGTGTTGTATTTTCCCACTGTTTTGAACACTGAAGCTATTTTGTTTTACTTAAGCTATTGTACTTCCTCCTGTCAACATCAACCATCAAAATGCCAGCTAAATAAAATTATCCACTTTATTCTCACCTCTGACCTAAAATGCTGTTGTCTCTTGTCCTGTTAGCTTAATCAATACACAAGTAGCTTTTAGCACCATCTAGCTAACTCCCAATGTAACATACTTCACCAAAGTTTTGTAATTTCTTTTGGAAATATTTTAAGTCCATTTCTACAAATCTCACACATTGTTGATTTTTAGCCAACCGTATGAAATTAATCCCATGCATAAAGGCAGAAAACTGTCTCTGATGTGACTGTAGGCTCATTTTACATGTGCTAAATTATTAGCAAGGACCAGGCTGTCTGGAAGGGCATTAATAAGAGGATCACACAGGTTTTGTTCTGTGGTGAGTGCTGCAATGTAGCCCTTCAAGCACTGGCTATGCAGACTGCAACTTCTCTCTTCAGTTGATACCAATAAGACTGCCACTTTAATATGAAATAGATCTTCTGTTTCATTCTGATAATTATGTAGTATGACAAATTTTTCAGTGAAAGTCATGGGAAAGATGTGGAAACAAAGTTGAAAATATTTTATGATTAATTTTTCAAGTTGCTGTTTCCACCTATGATATATAAGTGAAATTGTATTGTGTTTTCTACATTCCACAGCAAAAGAGCACAAGTAAGAGCAAAGTAGTTCTCTTTTTAAGCAGTAAGCAGACCATTTTCTTCAAGTATAACTGCATTTTCCCTTCCCATCCCTTTCCTTCAGCGCAATCAAATGTTACCCTTACAGTGCTTTGAATTTCCTAAAAGATTTTAATTTTACCCTCAATATCAGAGATTTGCAACAGTTTCTTGCTCCCAAAATGATAAACTACTATATTTGATCATAGTGCCTCTTTTGGTCTCCTAGTCACTCTTTGGTTTTGTGCACCTCTACCATCAAGCAATATGCTACTGGAGCCCTTGAATAGTAGCTTTAAAAGCTAGAGAAAAATGATTGAGGCAAAATGAATACTATTAGCTAGCAGCAACAATAAGTTTTAATATTTACTATAAGTTGATATAGGCTTTGTAATTTTTCCAGTAAACCAGTTGGCACTGCCTTAGTAAAGAAATGCTGTGAACTTACATTTCTGTTGCATTAAATGAATAAAATACATTAAACATTAGAAGAAAATAAATGCATGATACCATACTAATATAATATAACAAGGTATTTTTCTTCTATTCACCAGGATTACACAGCAAAGTACAATACTGAAAAATTTAAAATATAGGGCAGTTTCAAAATTTAACAAATTTTTCCCAGCAAAATTATTTACATACTCAAAAGGTAGTAATTTTTCAGTTAATTAAAGTAGGGTTTAATGTATTTAATACAATAATTAATGTCATGGTAGATAAATTAAATCAATTATTAATTTAATATTTAATATAACAAATATTAATACATTATATTGAATACATTACAATTAAATACAATATTTAATGGTCACTTTGATGAGAATCTCAGTTTACAACAGTATAGATAAACAGTTAGAATTAATGCAACTAATATTTGTACTTTTATTTTATTATTGTGATACATAAATTGGCTTCGCTTTTTTATAGGGTTAAGTTACCCTAAGTGGAGTTGAATAAGGAGTTTGTTTTTTTAAGACGTGTTTCTTTCTCTATTTCACTTAGGTTCTGAAACACACATGTCTACAATTACTGACCAATATACCTTAAAAACTGAATTACGACTGACAATAATTACCAGAAATGAGGAATTTGTACCCCATTTGGTAGTTTTAGAGTGCTGACTTTCCCCTGTTGACTCACCAATCAGGCTTCACTTGAAAGACATTAGATGCCACCCCAGAATGCATGATGCATTTGGAGTATTCTAGTTGCTTTGGATTGGTCAACCTAATATGGAGAAAAAGCAATCTGCTGTTTCTTTTTTTTTTTTTCTTTTTTTTTTTTTGTTTGTTTGTTCCATATCCACTTTTCCCATTACAGGGATCATTTTCTCCCATTGGGAGAGATGCATTTCATAATTCAATTCATTAAGATGTATTAACTAATTGTCTCCATTCTCTTGCAGTTAATTAAACTAAATTAAATCAATTATACTTTTCTATCTCTGTCTTTTCTTTTGCCTAATCTGAATTGAAGAAAGTGAATGTTAGCTGGAAAATAAAAAAGAGAAAGCATTCCCTATAAGAAAATGTGAAGCCCTAATATCACAGTGTGAAGACAGTTTAAAGACAGTGTTATAAAAGACTTTTATCTTCATTTACCTATTATAAAGAACAATTGGTGTTTGTTGTGAAGATCCTTTCTTTTTTGGTTTTGTGTTTTTTTTTTCTTCAGAACTTAGTGACATTGTTCCAAGAAATGGACATTGTTGTACATTTCATTTAGGAATTCTGATATAAGACAGCCGTGGCATGAAGGTCAACATCTTCATACACCAAATAGCACTTATTAGTAGATAAAAGTAGATAAAATTTATAAATAAAATAATTGCTGGATTCCTATGAAAATGGGAATCAAATAAGTAAGTTTTCCATAAACTTCTCTTCTTGAAGAAAGGTCTATCTAAAATTTTCAGATTTGATTAGCTATTTGGAAATAATAAAATTAATCCTCTAAGTTAATCGTATCCCCTCATTACATTTATTATTATTATTATTATTATTTACTCCTTCTTCTTTTGCTTGAGTTATTTTTCTGCTGCTACATCAATGTCATAAAAATAAATTTGGGAAGATGTTCATGACAATAAAATGGAATGTTTCCAGAAGCAATGCCACCTCCCCAGTTAAAAACAAAAGAAGGTTTCTGACTTGTCGATACCATTGAAGAAGACAATAGTAAGTAAAAAGCTGTTCTTTCACTTATTTTTCTTTCCTCTTTGTTAACTATGATTATTCAAACAAACATTTAAAATGAGCAACACTAGGTTTACTTCAGATTAGTCTAATTGGTGACCACAGATGACCTGTGTTTATTCTCCCTCGGTACCCACATGCAGGAAGAGAAGATCAAATATCTAGGAGTATGATGATAAGAAACATTTTCTGTTAATCATCTGACTAAAATGCTCTCATTTCCAGCCCAGAGCAATTTGCAGTCTGCAGCATTTAATCTGGTCATGGCACAGTTTCAGGATTTCACAGAGATTTAAAATTTTCAGCTTTACTATACTTCTGCCACTTTTTTGTTCCCTGCAAAATGAAAACTTGGCCATCTCTGTCTTGAAGCTGGACCTTTTGGGTGAGGTGTAATAGCCACCAAATGAAGCATTTCTCATCCCTTTCACACTCTGCATTTGGGATCAGCTGTGCGAATGTATTTATAAAAAAAGTCACTTTCAGTGATGAGGTGATATGGGTAAGGGAACCTGGGATTCCGATTTGGACAAGTCTCTTTCACATTTTTATGTTACTTTGGCTTTAACTTTTCTCCTAACATAGAACTCTTCTTTACGTAGTTAATACTTGATTTCAGTTCTTCTAAAGGTGTCTTGTCACAAGAACTATTACTTTATCAAATATATATATGAATCAACTTCCAAGCTCCTTGTCACTCTTCATTGACTGTCTTATGCTCAATAAATTTCTAGACCTAAGTTTCTAAAATTGATTTTAATCAAGTAAAACAACCTTAGAAACTTTAAAAATAATTTTTCACAATCCCTCTAATTTACATGAGTAGACCTTATGAAATTCGATATATGATATGCTTAATGGCTACATTAATTAAAAAATATGCATTTGTTCCAATAAAATCTGCAAGAATGCTTTCTTTGCATAATTTATGTTTTGATCTTCATCCTGTTTCTTTCAACTAAAACTTCAAACTGTACATCAATATCCAGAACATGTCAGGTAGCTGAGAAAGCATGAACTTGTCTTACTAGTAGGACAAAGAATGTACTTCACTCTTCTATCACACAGATATTACTACATTAAACACTAATCAAAGATTTCTACTTCTTAATTTAAGGAACTGAGATTTATCTGCTACTACATATAGTCAGAAAAGTTCTGCCTACTAACATTTTCAAGTTTTCTTCGGGCTTATAAGGACACTGGCCATGAATTAGAATATATCTCCAAGAGTGAATAAAAGTCTTTTTGGTTTATTCCTGTATCTTCCCTTTTCAAACACTCCACTACTCTTCTGTTTATGAGCTACTCTTCTATGAAACATCCCAGAATTTATGCTGCACTTGCTAAAAACAGATATTCCTGACTGACCAGTCTCACTACTGATTGTAGTACAGATGTTCTTATGCTGGAGACCATGAGCTAAAATCATAGGATGGTGAGACCAACTTGTGTTTATCGGAGTACAGAGTATCGTACAGTAGCAGGGTTACTAGCTGTTGTGTCAAGATAAGGTTATTCACTGGAATAAAATAGCTGCTCTGATCTTAAAAGACTGGTTTGAATAAGAAATATAGCATTTCTCATTCAGTGATATTGTACATTGAAACCTTCGGAAAGGCAGTAGCAGTGTGTGAAAAATTATAGCTCCAAGCTGTCTTTACTTCTGCATCTGGGACTCTTTCTGACTGTAATTTTAATTTTACTTTACATTAGAGGTCTGGAACAACCTCTCAATCAGGCAGAAGGTCCCTCTGTAGTCACAGTTTGTGTTATAGTACTCCAAAAGATATATTCTGTTTGTAAAATACATATTTTCTTAAACAGCACACAAGCTTACCAGGGATGTTGTTTTTTAAAGCAAGCAGCAAACAATTTATAGTCCCACAAGATATCCAATTCCTTACAGATCTTAATAATTTTTCCTCCTCCTTAAACAAGTACAGATGCAAAAGTTCATATTGTCTTTAAGTGGTACTTTCAAACCTTGGGTGTCTTATTTTCTATAAGATGGTTCTACTTCCTTCTCAGAGAAAAGAAATGTGACTAAAGAAATAGGAAAAATCTGAAAATTAATCTTGGTTCTAGCCACCTCTAAATTATAATCTCATAGATGGGATGGTGTTAGAGGCAAACAAGAATTATATGAATGAGCAGGAGTAATTATTTGTTGACCTTGCAACACCTATAATATAGGCTACCAGAAACCTCATAAACAGCAGTTTTAGCAAAGACATAGATATAACTCTCATTAACAATTAACGACCTGAAATACTGTACAAAAGCAAAATAAACCTTTTAGCTTTTGTGCTATATTTTCTCAGTATTTTGCCCCTCATTATCTGTACATTTCTGAATACAAACCAAACAAATAGCTTTCCTTGAGTAATATTTGAGGTAGAAAGCAACACCTTGCAAAAGAGTAACTTTGGGATATGGCTGCTCCCCAGAAGCCAGTCTTGAATTTTTCATTCTGTGGCAAAATTCTTGAGACTCATTCCTCTTCCCTGAAGCTGTAATCCTCTTCCCAAAACTCATATAATTAAAACTATATGTGTGCAATGAACCTAACACAAAAAAAAATATGACTAGTCTCTTTCTCTTCCTAACCTACATGATCAAGGCCCTTTTGCAATCAACCAGAAGACTGCTTGCAGAGTGAAGGCACATCTATGAATTTATTGAATTAAATCAATCTTTTATTATTTTTTAATTTTTTTCCCCATTCCTTTTCCTGGCTTATGTTTTTATTTTGGTTTTTTTTCCCTTTTTTTTTTTTTCCCTTTTTGACCTTTTTTTTTTCCTTTTTTCTCTTTTCTTTCAGTTTTAAGTAGAAAAACAATAGAAAACAAATTCAGATATCCTTCTGGCAATCAGGCAGAGAAGTAAGTGATTGAAATTTTAGTGGACTTCCTTCTTAAGTCAGAAATTTATTTCTCACAATAGACATCTTGATCTAATATAAAAAGTTATCATTCCACTGATTTCATACTGTTAGAATTTCCACCTAATCTAGACATGGGTGCAGGGGAATAGTAGTTTAATATTTAGCTGAAATAAATCAATAAAAAGAATGAGAAGATTGTTTAAAAAAGAAAGAAAAACTATTCATTAGACTTCAAGGTATATTATATAAAGTAACTAAAAAAGGCAGCGGTTGCAATGACATAAAGATATAAATGCAATTTGAAGTAGTCCAGTTTCAGAAGGAAACTTCATTTAATGTTCCCGATGTTCTTCCACACTGTTCTCTTGAGGGTTTCTATTATTTATTTATTTTTTTTCCCCCTGAAGAAGAGGACAGTACACTTGTGACTGATGGGTAGACCCGATTGAAAAATGAGACTACAAATATTATGCAAAAATCCTAAAATAACAACAAACAACAAACTGCAAGCTTTACTTACTTCTTATTTTTGTATACCTACAAAATATGGCTTTCCTGTCATTAGTCTAACTGTCATTAGTTACTGAAACATGAATTAGTTGGACTGTAACCAAATATAGAGCTAGTTAGCTCCCAGGAAGCCTAGTACCCGACTAATTCTTTCAAGCATTAGATTCCTGAGAACTAAAATCTCCTGGATCAAGTTAGCCTATTTCTAATTAATGTACTGTGGTTTACTATCACAAGAAGACTGAAAAAAATAGTACTAGAATTAGTGTTTTCCACTTACATTAATTTAACAAGTGAATAACTTCAAAGAGCCCCGAAGCAGAAACAAAGAGTACTCAGAAACATTGTTAAATTAGGAGGGGCTTTTAGTAAGTTCGTTGGTTGTTTTGGTTTGCCTTTTTTTTTTTTTTTTGGGGGAAAAAAAAAGAAATTAAGGGGGTTTATGCAGAACATACAGAAAACAAACAATGGTGGAAAGTAATGAAGAAGTGCAGATGAACCTCTAAACCTTTAATTCTCAATAGCATTAATTAATTAATAATTTTAAATACTCAATACTTAAATATTCAAATAGGCTGCAAATATTCACAGAGTGGTTTGGGTTAGAATGGACCTCAGATATCATCTAGTTCCAACCCCTGCTGCCAGGAGCAAGGACACCTTTCACTAGACCAGGTTGTTCAGCACCTCAGCACTTCAAGGGATGGGGCACTCACAGCTTCTATGAGAAACCTGTTCCAGTGCCTCACCACCAGTAAAGAATTTCTTCTTAATATCTAATCTAAATCTTTCAGTTTAAGGCCATTACCCTTGTCCTATCATAACACTCCCTGATAAAGGGTCCCTTCCCACCTTTCCTCTTGTCCCCTATTAAGTACTGGAAGTTCACAATGACATCTCCTTGGTGCCTTCTGTTCTCCAGGCTGAACAATTCAAGTCTCTCTCAATGAAGAGTGTCTTCATTGTCAAGGTGCTCCAGCTCTCTCATGGTATTCATAGCCCTTCTTTGGACTCACTCCACATCTTTCTTATGCTGAGGCCTCCAGACCTGAACACAGTACTCCAGGTGGTGTCCTCAGAGAAAAGAACAGAGGGAGAGAATCATCTTCATCCTACTGGCAACACTTCTAACACAAATCTAATACCGGAAGATATAATCAATTTTTTATTATACTATCTGGGCTGGTTTTGAAAGGAGTAGAGTTAATCTTCACAGTAGCTGTTGTGAAGCTGTGTTTTGGATTTGTGCTGGAAACAGTGTTGATAACAAAGGGATGTTTTCACTAGTGCTGAGCAGTGCTTGCTCACAGTCAAGGCCTTTACTGCTTCTCATCTCATCAAACCAAGCAATGGAGCTTGGAATGCACAAGGAGTTTGGAGGGGACATAGCCAGGACACCTGACTCCAACTGAGATAATGGATGTCCCACAGCATATGGCATGATTCTCAGCATATAAAGCTAGGGAAGAAGAAGGAAGAAGGGGACACTTGGAGTGATGATATTTGTCACCCCAAGACACTTACACAAGATGGAGCCATTCTCTTCAGGAGATGGCTAAACACCTGGCTGCCAGTGGGAAGTGGTGAATTAATTATTTGCTTTGCTTTGCTTCCATGTGACACTTTTGCTTTACCAGTTAAACTGTCTGTATCTCAATCGACAAGTTTTCTTGCTTTTACCCTCCCCATTCTGACCTCCATCCCACTGGGGAGGCAGTGAGCAAGTGGCCACATGGGGGTGAGTTGCTGTCTGAAGTTAAACCAATGCACTATACTAAGTAATTTAATCAAAATAGTCTTTCATTTATCACAATGCCTTCCAGCTGACCAAAATATATGCATGGTAAAAGCAGCTCAGGTCAACTAAAATAATTTATTATTTCACTTAGTTTCTTCTAATAGCAAATCCCTCAGTGTTTTAAAAAAAAAAAAAAAAGGAAAAGCTGCCTTGAAATATTTCTCAATTCTCTTGTGAATTTTCAAATCAGTCTTCTGCCTGTGGTTCTTGTTTTCGCTTTTTCCATTTAAGTCTAAAAGATTTAATCCCCAGCATACCAATTTACCATTACCTGCTGGGGCAAGCTGCAAAATGCCTGAGGGTTGCAGTTTCCTAATCAGCCAGATCAGGTGATTTCTTGGACCACTTTACTGCTTCACTTCAGACTGTGGTGTCTGATTTTTTTGCATGAAGGCGAGAAGAGGGCCCTGGGGAAGGTGGGGGGTGAGGGAGAAGAAGGAAAGCAAGTAAGGGAATCTGAGTGCTGATAGGATACATTCCTATCTAGGGAGTGGTCCTGGCAGCAGGCATCAAGAAGTGTTCATAGTGAAAATCTAAGAACTTGTGAAACTTTTTGTCCTGGGTGTTTGTTGTTTTTTTTTTTTTTGTGGGAAGAGGAGGTTTTATGCTTGGTTGTTTGGTTGGATTTTCAGTTGTTCTACCATTTTTGTGTATTGTCTTACCTGATTCCTTTTCACTGATAATTCAAGACAAAGATTCGTACCTTATCTTTTTTTCCTAACACCAGTGAAATAAAGTTATCAGTTCAGAAAAGATAACACAGAAACCAGGAATAAAAGCACAGAAAGTAATATTGAAATTTTAAATCTTAATAATATTAATATGAATGAGTTTGCACTCATTCATATTATCTCTGCTAGATCTGTCATTGTATTACACACATCTGAAGTTTATCAGAGCAAACTGCGCATGACACGATGTGGGAAATTTTGAATATACAATAAACTTAAGCTTTTGGCAGACATCCATATAGCAGGATAAGACAATCTGTGTAGATAGCGGCAGTTTAGGTTTTGTGCCTCAAATTTACAGTCCTATTTTATTCCAGCCTATTTCTTCTACATGCAAGCTGTAGATGTCCAAAACAAGTACCAAGCACTTGAATTATGCTTTAAAGCACACTGTCTCCATTCTTACATAGCTGCAGATTTCTGAACAGGTAAACAGAATTTCTCTAAATTTGAGCATGTAAATTTGCCTTTAGGCTATAAGAAATTTAATCTATTCACATAGTTTTTTCACAATGTCACATGTTGGATCTTACCACACAGGAGCTTATCATAGAAGTGCCTTTCCAACCATATGTACAGATTTAGCAATGTGATTCCACAATAAATAGGAATTATTGAAGTGTATTTGAATTAGGATGCTGATATGGCATTTGAATTAGACCTGGAAATATTTAGAAAAACCTGATTGGAAAAGGAGATATCCTCCTAGTATTAGTAATAATTTTGAAAAAATCTATAATCAAATCCCTAAAGTACCTCTAAAATTAGGCAATGGCTGAAAATATCAGAAGAAAAGTTTAGAGTGGTGAAATTAAAACTCAACTGCACAATTTTCACTTTCCCTTTTTCGAGATTCTGTGGTTATTACTAACCCTGTTCTGTGGTTAGGTGTACAGCCAATGGTATTACAGTAAAAACATTGTGTTTGCACCTCTGTATTGTATAGTATATACTATACACCTATAGCATAGATTTTTGTCCTTCTTGCAACAGGTATATTTCCAAGTTTACCTTTTCCATTACTGTATAAAGACACCCCCATTCAACCTTTGCTGGAGTCCAGTCACGGCAGTCTGGAACTCAAAATGTGCTATTTCATTCTACTTCCCAGGTAACTTGCTGAGACAACCAGCAGTGTTTAAACTTGTTCAGGCTTCCGTATCAGTGAACAGATGGTGTAAATCCACCCTAAGATGCAGAATCTACACCATCCCTCTTTCTCAGACAGCTTATCGCATGTTAGTTTGTATTGAAGGAGAACATATAGCTAAGGACACACTGTGCTAGGCACTGTGCAAGCATAACAAATTGAGAGTTTTTGTCCAGGGAGCTTAATTTTAAGTTTGAAATGAGAGACAGCAGGTGGATAAGACAGATGGAGAGGAAACAGAAAAGTAGCAGTAAGACAGCTGTAACCAGTGCAATAACCAGTGGTCACACCAGCTGGCTAATCACTGACAAGTGGTTTCTATTATTGCCACAAAGACAAGCTTGAAGGAGGATTTAAAGTGGAAGTGAGGATTTTTTAGAGTTGTTTCCACACAGAAGGGGGAACATGAAAAAATTACATTGTTTGTGTGAAAAATGCAACAAACAGGCAAACAGAAGCTGGGATTCCAACCAGTGTGGCAGTGGGAATCTTCATCCTCCATCCTACAACTGCAGATGAAGTGGAAATAAACTTTGAAGGTTTTAAAAGTGACAAGATGTTGCTTAAAATAAGACGTCCAGTAAGGATTTGTGCTATCTCCTTGAGGCAGTGAACACCACAATGATTTGTACAAAATCATCTAGAAATATTTTATATTGGTTTAAAAGAGACAAGTTCAAATATGATTAAGAAAGAGGAGGCAAAGTTTCCTTGCTTAAAGGAATACATGAACTCACCAAGTACAGGTTTCAATAGCAGAGGCTGGGAAATTGAGCGGGATGTTTTTGACAATTGGTATGTCTGCATTTTTACCACAAAAAATAAAAGTCAAAAGGCTTTTTCCTCTCACAGCACATGGACCTCTGTGGACTTATGATCTTCACCATACATAAGGTGTGTCCTGATGTCTGATGTGCTGCAGAGATGGATGGCTGTGTCCCTAGGGAAACTTCACTCTCTATCAGAATCCAAAAAGTGTCTTGTAGTTAAGAACTCACTTGGAGCAGGTCTGCTATTTAAGAACATAGCTTTTCAGTTTTGGTGCTTTATGCTGGTCTCTGAATCTTTTATATCTCGCTCTCTGTATCTCTCTCCTCTTCACAGATGGTTTCAACAGCTTGAGCTTGCTTCTTTGCAGATGATGCCAGATGCTTCCTTGCTAACAGACAGTTTAGCTCTCTCTCACCAACGTACACAGAAACAGGTGACACTAGGTGCTCCCTCAACTCCACGTCTTACCAAACTGAGTGTAAACACACCCAGCCAAGCAATACAGTAGACCTGCATATACTAAACAAATGAAGCCAGGTATGTTTTCATGAGTTATGACTTGCTGGAAGAACTTCATTGTTCAGTGGCTCCTCCAATGTCTAATCAATGTCTCTTCTCTGTGCAACTATTTCTTCCTAAATAAAATGTAAATCGATGACAGTTTAATACCTGAGACTTAAAGGGCTAGAATAAAGTAGTTTGGTTTATACATAGGTCACAGATTTACAAGAAGATCATTTATAGGGTGAACATTTATCCCATTTGTTTCTGGATCTCTTAAATATGCTTATTTAACAGTTATTGGAAAACTAATACAGCCACCTTTTGTTTTAACAGATCATGTAGATACAGCATTTCTGTGGGAAAATACTTGTATCACCCCCAAAATCTGTAAAAGAATTTATGTTCTACTTCAGGAATATTACAAAGTTAATTTTTTTTTCTAACTCATGTTTAGTGCCCACTAGACCACATCTTCATTGTATCTACTATTACTGTGACAAAATATATAACTGTAAGTGAAGAGTGTTAAGGAAAGATTTTTCCTATTGCTGTCAAATTGTTTATATTATTTGAAAATTTTGCAGACATCAGTCAAACCCTTGATGCCAGTTGTTCTTAAACTTATAAGCAGAGACAAATGATACTCTGAAATATATTAAATGACAGTATTGGTTATCCTGTCATCTTGTTCCATTTTGTTCTGCAGGTGGTCCTACTTCTCCTCAGGTTTGTCTATACAGCAAAATCCAAAGAGTGTCTAGAGAAAGCCTGTTAGGTTCTGCACAGCTGTAAGGGTCCAAGTATGAATTTAACATTGAAGGACTGAGGAATTTATGTTCTCATGTTAAAAGCTTCTATTATTACTAAATCTATCTTATGGTGCTAACTACAGGACTGGGATTGATGCTTAAATGACTCGGCAGACACAGCATACACAGAATTCTAGAGGTCTATAATACACAGAATTCTAGAGGTCTATAGGAGAATACCTTGACATTTTTGAGTTTCTGCACTCTTTAAAGACAACACCTGAAATGGTCTATAATGAGTAATTTACCCTGTATTAGTATCCTAGAAAATATAAACCAGTCAAATAAAAATAGTTCTAGCTAATGTTCTGTGAAACTTCTTGCAGATAGTGCTATAATTCAATATGTAGAGATATTAATGTTTTATATTCTCTGGCTTTGTTGAGAAACTATTTTTGAGTCTTTCCAGTGTTCTGAACAAACTGTATCTTTATGGGAGGGTTAGTCTAAGAAGAACATTTGGTATTTCTAATAGACTCTCTGAGTAACTGATCAGTACCTGCTGTGGCAGGTTGACCGTATCTGGCCACCACGTGCCCACTCAAGCCACTACCCTCCTCATTTGGACTGGGGAGAGAAACTATATGAAGGGCTTCTGAGTCAAGATAAGGGCAGGGGGAGATCACTCTGCAATTACTATCATGGGCAAAGCAGACTCAACTTGGGGAAATAATTTATTTTATTACCAATCAAATAAAAATAGGGTAATGAGAAATAAAAATAAATCTAAAAAACACATCCCCCCACCTCCCCTTCTTCTTTCAAGGCTCAACTTTAAAACTAAATTCTGTACCTATTCCATCCCAGTGGCACAGGACAGAGAACGAGGACTGCATTCAGTTCATTATTTGTTGTCTTTGCTCCTCCTTTCTCCTCTGTGGGGGACACTCTTCACACTCTTCTGCTGCTCAAACATGGGATCTCTCCAACAGAAGACCCTCAAGAACTTCTGCAACATGAATCATTACTACAGGCTGCAGTTCTTTAAAAACTACTCCACTGTGGGCCCCTTCTATGGGGTGTGGTCTTTCAGGAACTGACTGCTCTAGCATGGGTCCCCCATGGAGTCCTGCCAGGAACCTGTTCCACTGTGGGCTCTTTCTTCCACTGAGCCACAGGTTCTGTCAGGAAACGGTTTCAGCACGGTCTGCAGGAGAATCTCTGCTCTGGCACCTGGAGCACCTCCTCCACCTCCTTCTTCATTGTTCTTGGTGCTTGCAGAGCTGTTTCTCTCCCGTATTCTCACTCCTCTCTTTGCTGGCTGCAGCTGCTGTTTTCCCCTTCTTAAATCTGTTATCCCAGAGGTGCTACCACCATTGCTGATAGGGTCAGTCTTGATGAGTTTGTCTTGGATTTAGCTGGCATTAGCTCACTCAGATATGGGGGAGGCTTTTTGCAGCTTCTCATGGAAGCCACCCTGTAGATCTCCACACTACCAAAACATTTCCATGCAAACTCAATACAATCAGTAGAATTTCCTAGCAAGAAGTGTCTTTGAAATACTAAAAATAATACTGAAGCAGGAGAAATAAAGTGAGAAAGAGAGAGTATTATAATGGCAAAGAATAGATATAAACTTAGGGGTGGTTCACATCAAAAATAGTACATTCTTAATATGACTGCCCAAATGATTGGTGGTTTTCAATCTCCTTCCTTCTTACTCTATGATACAGTCATTCTGACATACTTTTTGTTATTATACCTGTGCATATGAAGAGGAAGTGAAATACCCAGTGCACAAAAGTGGTAATCTCATATGTCTTTGCTTTGACTTAATTCATACAGGTATATTCTGGGCACAGTTTTGCTAGACCATTAAAAAGAGCCATCTGGAACACATCTAATTGGTACTTGTGAACCTAGATAAAAAGATAGCTAAAAGTTACACACTATTTGAATTAGTTCTTCCACTTGCAGAGAAATATATTGACTTAAGAAAGTGTCCTAGGGCTTTCTTGAAAGCATTGGAGGGTTCAAGCACACAGTTGGTTAGGTGTATCATCAGAGATTTATGCTATATGTAATATATTTTAAACATATAGGGAATGCCTAACTTTAGGTTTGATGTGTTTTTGCAGACCAGCTGAAGATATGCAATAGTTACAACATGTCAGACCTTTAACATATGATTTATGAGATGTCTTTCAAAGCAGAGCTTTTTGATCCAGATATTTTGGTCTATAGAGTAAAGTTGTAGTGAGGATAGAAACACTTAGCACTGGGATATTCCAAACAGAATATCTTCCTGACAGAGATTATAGACTCAACTGAGCTTTTTTTCAACAAAATAGCATTTTCAATAGGAAACAGTAACTCATCTCTAAATTCTTCACATTATATTCCAGGACCAAAGGATTCAGATTAGAATTTAAATGTCTAAATTCTTCTTAAATCTATTCCAAACACATCAAGTTCAAAACTATTATACAGAATTATCTCTTCTTGGATGAGTCAAACCTGTCAGTGTTGTTCCCCATAGATTTTGAAAATAACAATTTCAGTGCTCAACAACATGAAACTGCCCAGAAATTATCAAAAAAAAGTAATCAACTTAATGGCAAAAAATAAAGACCCTTGATCACTGGGGATATTTTAGAGCAGGCTGGATAGTTGACTTACTTTCTTGTTCCAAAAACCTCAGATCTCTTCAGCAAGTGAACCTGCTTCTCAAAATGCTAAAACAGTATCATGGGACTCAATAAAGTTTTGTTACCGTTGATGAAGCTTTTATTTGTAAATCATCAGCCTGAGGGTATTGTAGCTCAGTAAATATAGAAACTTTATTTTTCCCCTCGATTTGATGAATTTTCAATGACATGGTAGCAGTTTGTCCTAACCAGTCTCTATACTCACTGTTGAGGAAAACATTCAGTGCAGGTAGCTAGGTTTGAAAGCTGCAGATTGAGCTTTGGGTGGTGGGAGCCCTAGGCAAGAGTTTGAGACCTGCACACTCTTTGCATAACAAAGGGCCTGGTGTCCTGTGGTCCCAGCCAGGCTATGGGAAACCCGGAGCTGGTCCGAGCCCATAAGGAAACTTGTCTGACTGCATGAGTGCGGGGTGTGCAGCTGTGAAGGGGCCTCGTTCCCAGCTCAGGTGCTGTGAGAATGACTGACAGAGTGGTTCCTGGATGCTCGGACAGGGAAGTTTCCTTAACACTCAACAGATATGACACAGTTTGGAATTTTTTAAAAAAAATATACAAGACGTGAGTCTTCTTGGAAACAATGAGTATATAAAAACTTGCTCTTAGTTACTCATTATGTAAGATAAATATCTTAAACCAGCAGTAAATCCAAATAATCTTAATAATGCAGATGTTGGTCGTTGCATGAAAAGTGTAGCAAAATATTCAACGAAAACGCATAATCACCATACTATAATGACTATATAAAACTTGGAAGAGAGGATATGTGGAAGAAAGAGGAAACAATGGGAAGTAATGATAATAATCTATGAGAAAACAGCAAATGGGAAAAGGCTGCAAATGTGGGCTGCAGTTCACAGAAAGGATAGATAAAATTAAGTGGATAAATAATGATGTTGTGAAAGGGACATGGAATGGGAAAGAGAGAACTGTATCTAAATCCTCTAGGGCTGATGATTCAGTGTAAATTTTCACAGTAATTTATGGTCTGAAATGTTTAAACAGAGATGACTTTGCTGTCTTTCCTGAAATGCAGTGTATACAAATAAAGAGACATTTCTCAATGACCTTTATACTGTTGGCTCTCCAGTGTTTTCTATGTTTGACATTCAGTCTATTTGGAGTAGTTTGACTCAGATTTTTAGTCCTTCATAGACCTGTACCAGAGAGTTGATCCTGTCTAGAGAGGGAAATCAATAAAGTACTTGGAAAAACGGCAATATCTAGAATCTATTTAGAATGAATATGACAGTGTAACTTCCTTTAGTGTATGCTCTTGTTGGTCAATATGTGGCTAAAAGGTTCAAAATTACACTGTTGGCTTCTTGAAAATGAAGAGACTGACTCTAAGGTTTGTGTCAAAAGGTAACACTGCAAAAAAAAAGTTCAGTCTTTTGTACAACTTTTTCAAGCCTATTTTCTTAGGAACTCTAGATGAAAACTTGATGAAATGTCAAGTCTTCACAGGTTTGCCCTTAATGAGCAAAACTTCAATTATACTTCAAGGCATTCTACTTCTTTGAGGCTTTTTTTTTTTTTAATTGAAACTTTCAGTTTCCAGCCGTTAAAATTTTTCAGAGACCTGGGAGGTATTATCGATTTTCCTTTGCCAAAAAAAAAAAAAAAAAAAATCACTAACTTTAGGCAAGGTGTGAATCCTAGAAGGCTGCATTTTTTGCTTCCAACTTCTAATTCTTTTACATCTTAAATATAAGTGACTTTTACTAATGTGTTTTCAGAATAAATACTGAAAAATTATAGATCCTACCTTTGCTCCACTGTCATAGTTACACAACACAAACAGCAGTAGTGAAGTTGAGGGGCTTATCAAAGCTTATATTGGTGAAAGGACTATACTTATCCTCTGGCTAAGGAATATATAAATAGTCCATCCTCTTAGTGGTTGCAGTGTGACAAGAAGTTTACAAGCCTTTTTGCTCTAACTGGATTTACAGATTTAGATAAAAACAAAGCAATTAGAAAATTATGCTCATAATTATTGCAGTTTTAGAAGAAGTAAGGAAATGGTTTTTTATGAGCTTTACAGGTAGAATATGGCAATTTGTATAATTCTTCCCTTTCTGCAGACATTTCATAAAAATATTAATTTATGCATTCCAGAAAGATATTGAAAGAACAAAACAAAGGGAAGGTAGTTGTCCACAGCCTGGACAATTCTAAGTTCAGCTCCAAATGTAACAAGCCATTGTCCAGTATAACCGCTGCAGTTACACAGGTAACAACCTCACTTAGAGAGCATTTCCACCACCAAGTAAACCCAAACCTGTCAATTGAGAGAATTTAAATGACAACACATCCTACTTTTGATGTTGACTTTGACTTAAAAGACTCTTTAAGAATTTTTGAAATGGTTGCCTTTCTTACAAACAAACAAACAAAAAAACCCAAAAAACACCTTCCAACCTTCCAGCCCTGTCCTGATAAATTTGAATATTGATTTGCTTTTTGTAAATTTTGCTATAAGCATATAAAATTTTTGCAATTTTTCCCATGAGGACAGTCAAACAATGGGACTAGTTGTCCAGAGATGTGCATTTTCCTTTGTTAGAGGTTACCTAACTCGATAAAACCATGGGTAACCGTGAAGCTGAGGGAGATTTAAGTTAGATGCCAAGAACAGGTTTTTCACCCAAAAGGCGATTAAGGACTGGAAAGGCTCCCCAGAACAGTGGCCACACCACCAAGCCTCTCTGAGTTAAAGAAGCGTTTGGACAATGCTCTCAAGCACATGGTGTGACCTTGGGGTGTCCTGCACAGGGCCAGGAGTTGGACTCCATGGTCCTTGTGGGTCCCTTCGAACTCGCATATTCTATAATCCTTTGATTCTATAACAGCTGACTCTGCTTTGTGCAGAGGCGTGGAATAGAGACCTCCTGAGATCACTTCCAGCTCGAATTATCCTTTGTTCTTTGATTTGTTAAAATTTAGCAGCAACCTCCAGCTAACATCTGCATCTTTTTTATGTCAGAGAATGCAGCTATGCTGGATTCTTGCATACCCAACAAAACAGGACAGCAAGACAAGAACTTATCAGGATTATTTATGTACAATTATGGCATATTTTATTCTCCTTTGTCAGAAACTTTGCACTAATTCAGCCCAAGTTAAATAAACTTCAAAGTAACTTCAGAATTATTTTTTTTTCCAATAAGTACTGTATTCACTTACTCCCCTTAAAATGCTTCTAATTTATATTAAAAAAATAATAATCCCTGAACTATACAGTACAATCCTACTGATAAAAATGTCAACTATGAGTGTTGCTCATGCTCTCCCAGTTGTTAGGAATATGTGAAAGAAGCAATTCTGGTACAATGTTACTAACAGAAGTGTATCTACTTTCAGTGGTTCTGTTGGAGTATGTATGTACCTGGATAGACTACAACATGCCAGTAGTTTTGTGGAACTTCTGTGGAAGTCAGTGAGTGTGGTGCAAATTTTAGCCTAGAAGGGTGTGAACACTGTTTTGCACACAAGATAAATGAATGACAAAGTGACTTGTTTTTGCCTGATTTACTAATTGATTACGAATGACACAAGGAATTCAGTTTTAACCATGCTAAGGTGTGCACTGGTGAAATAGAAGAAAGTGATTACAAGCTTAAGGAAAGATGTTCACTTTGAGGTATACTGAGTATGTGAAAAGACAGGCATAAAGATTACAGAGGACAGAAACAAGTATCTAATATATATTAGTATTTTAAAAGAGATGATCTATAAAGAATTTATGAGAGGCAATACTGCTGCAAAGCTGAACATAAGGACGTTCAACACAGCATGAATAATTTTCTGCAACTTAAACCAGTTAAGTCTGCTTTGGCATAGAGATGGATTGGATATGGTTTTTCCAGCTTTCTGTCTCAATGTCTGATGTATGCACTAATCAATTTTGCCTAAACAAGGGTGTCATGACAGTGCCCATAGATATCATATATTGACCAATCCATTCAAACTACTTTGTTTTCTGAAATTTCCCTGAAAAAATTAAATAACCATCAAAAGAATAGCATCACTTCCATCAATGCCTTTCTGATTCTTCAGAGTATCGGAATTGGGTTATTCCAACGTCATTTCAATTCTTCTTTCTTTGTAAGAGAACTATCCCAAACAATTTGCCTAGAAAGTGGAATCTTCTTATTGCATTAAATTGTCTTTCCACATTATGTAGCTGTCAAAAAATGATGATATATGTAAGCCATCAAACATGGCAAATTTGTTTTCATTAGGAAGCTTTTCAATTGTGTCAGTGTGTTGTTTCGTAATCTTCTTATATGTAACCTCTAGGAATCGCAGGGAGATGAGAGGCACACAGATTGCCTGCTCACTTTTTATTTCTTCTCCTGAGATTTCACTACTTCTTCCAGCAAGCTTAATATAATCTTTGTGCAAACAAATCTTCTGCTTTGTCTTACTAAGCCTTATCTATCGAGCCCATTTCAAGATTGTGGATATGAACAATATAACGATATGCATTTTAAGACATTATGAGCTACATGCAGAACAAGAATACTAATGTGCATTATAAGAGCATAGAGAAAACCCATGCCATATTGATATTTCATATTTCAGTTGCAAGTTTGTTTATTGATTTTTGCTAAACTCATGCATAGAATGTATTATAACCATTATACCATAACCACAAATATGAATAAATTAGTTTTTATATTCAGAATTAGAAAAGAGTATAAGAAAGAAACAAGCAAGCAGAAATTTAAAATCACTTAATCCTAAGAAATGCATCATGGATGTTTTAACATTTTCAGGGTTATTGTTTTAAAGCCAAATTAACACTAATCTATGATCAGATAAATACTTTATGTGGTGATCAGAATAATAGCTGTATTTTATGAATAAAAAAGGGTCTAAAACATTTAAGAAAAAATCTAATTTGCTAAACATGAGAATAATAAACATAGCACTTTTTTAAATAGTGTTTTTTTGTGGGAAATAAAATTGGAGAAAAAAAAGTATGAAGTAAACATAAAGGTTCTTAATTTATCTAGTTCTGATATCTTACTGAATTTGTATTTATGCAAAAAACATGTTTTTCTTCACTCTTTATGTACTATTTTTATATTATTTTTTATTAGCAGATAATCTTAAAAAAACATGCCCCTGGGGGTAGTAAAGCAAATTTACCCATTACTTTATAGTGGAGACCCTCAAGGGGACTTCAAAGATTTTCAGAATGAGCAGACTGTATGTCAGAAACCTTAGAAAATGGTTTATGTTCATGTTTAAGTCTGTCATTTTTGGGGGGTATTTTTTCCTCAGAAGGACCTTGTATATATTCTAGCTACCCTTTACTCAACTCTTGGCAGGTCCTGGTTCAAAAATATGCTACAAAAAAAGCACGTTTATTCATAAGGAATAAACTGTATTTGGGCTAGGAAAAATATTTTTTTATTGCATTTATATTTCTTTGTAAGTTTGGAGTATTTTACTGTTCACAAAAATAAAAGATTTATAGCACAAGCTGCTTCAAGGTACAGCGCTGACATGTGCTGTGCATTAACACCTCCATACATCTCTGCAAAAGGCACTCCACTCCTGACTTACAACACCTCTGATGCTCTAATACAGGTTGTGTACATTTTCCCTGTGCCACGGCTGTCAGATTTGTGTTGTATAGTGTGGTGGGTTTTGAATTAGCAAGCCTTCCACTGAGGACTACAATAAGACCACCAAAATAAATTCACACTTTCTCTACCTGGAAGCAAAAGTAACCCAAACCAAACATATTAGTCCTTTCTTTGACTAATTCAGTGACCCTAACACACTCATTTAGAAAATAAAGGTGTGACTACTGTACTTTCACACGTTCCTGAGTGTCAGTCAAACTCTTTTGAAAGAATCTTCTGAAATTGCAGTAAGTGATGTAGGACTTAGGAGCTTTCCTACTTTCTGTAGTAAAATAGGTGCGTACATGGGAAATCTATGACCCGATTCTCTATTTTGTTATGCAAAAAAAAAAAAGAAAAAAGTTTTGTTGTTGAACCACAGTGAGATATTCTTGCTTCTTAAGGGTGGCATAAGTGCTATGAAAAGTCTTTGGGAGTATAATTATCTGGAGTTGAAGGTGTGGGGCAAGAGGAACTGAGACATTGTGGCACTTCCAGGCTCAGGAAAGCCTTTGAGAGGGAAACTTATCTGTAATTGTTTCTTAATACTGCCAAGTGAAAAAGACAAGTTTCACAGCAGGTTAATGAACAATCAGTTTCCACATCCTGTTGTCTCACTTCAGCTTATGCTGAAAACATTTGAGGAAAATTTAACTCTTCTTTTCTTTTGTAGCTTTAACTTAAGAATTTGATTTCTGATCCTACTTGATACCTGAACCACATAAATTTAAATGACAACCAGTATTTGACTACTCCAGATTAGAGGCTTCAGTTAATCAGAGCAGTACAATTTTTTTTTCAGAATTTATAGACCATTCATATGCAGATTAAAAAATTCCTTCTAGTCAAAACTCCCTACAATTTAACTACTTAGTGTCTTCCCTGTATACATAATTTCAGTGATATAGAATGAGAAGACACTTGGATAGGTGAGAAAACAAAAGTGAATTTTTTCCAGATATGCAACTTTTTGATTTCTAGAGGGAAAAACTGGAAAAGAAATATGTATCCATCCAATAAACTCAGCATAAAGGAATGCTTCCAATGCTAAATATGCAGGTTAAAACTTTGTGTATGAGTTGATGTTCTCACAATGTTTCTTCGTATTGTTTTTATTTGTCTGCTCAACAAGACACTATTTGATAACCTGTTTTGAGAATGGGGTTACATTTCCTTATTCCTCTTATTTTAGAAGAGCCCAAAGTAGCCCATTGCAGAGCTCTAACTCAAACTATCTTTAAGTTATGCAGAACAGTTTATTTCTACATATGACTACAAAGTTTTCTCTGACACCTTAGATTGCTTCCACTTTCATTCTCTCAAAATCCCTTAAATTTTCAATTGGTTCATCAGAAAAGTTTGTTCATTTCACCCTACTGTGTCATAACTCTTTTTAGTTTTAACGGAGAGAAGAGGGGAGGGACAAATACAGTTATTCCATATTATTGCAAGGAAATATCTCTTCACTCACATTTGTTGGGTAGCCGACAGCCTAAGTTTATCTTGTTTAAAGTTAAAAAATTTCTTCTCTTTAGGTTCACTCTGTTCAGAGAGTTTCCTGACACCAACTTGAGATCTGACATTTTGCTGGCGCTCTGAGCTGCACACCAAGGCTGGCTGTTTGAGAGTTCCTGGCACTTCACTGTATGGATCAGTTCCTGTGCAATCTAACAGCATGGTGCAATCTTTTAGAAGTATTTCTGGTAGAGAAAAGGATTGATTTACAGCACTTCTCTCCTACAGGGTCTGAATGTCAAAGGCACTAAGAAGAGTGTCATGGATATTAAGAATATCTTAATATGGATGAACTGGAGTGTCCTTAATGCCTTTTATTTGCATCTGTGTAGTAATGACTGCAATTTTTAATGCAAATTGCTTTTAGAAATCATAACACATCCTTTAGAAATATAACTTAAAATAAGATTGTTAAAAATAAATATATAACTGCTCATTGGTAAATGTGTCCAGTTTTGGGTCCCTCAGTTCAGGAAGGACATTGTGGTGCTGGAGCGGGTCCAGAGAAGGGCAATGAGGCTGGTGAAGGGACTGGAGAACAAGTCCTATGATGAGAGGCTGAGGGAGCTGGGGAGTTCCCTGGGTTGTTCAGCCTGGAGAAGAGGAGATTCAGGGGAGACCTTATTGATCTGTATAGCCACCTGTAAGGAGGTTGTAGCCAGGTGGGGGTTGGTCTCTTCTCCCAGGCAACCAGCAGTAGGAGAAGAGGGCACAGTCTTAGGCTGTGCCAGGGGAGGTTTAGATTAGCTATTAGGGAGAAATGTTTTATGGAGAGAGTAATCAGGAATTGGAATAGGCTGCCCAGGGAGGTTGTTGATTCATCGTCCCTGGAGGTTTTTGAGATGAGACTGGACGTGGTACTTAGTGCCATGGTCTAGTAAGCAAGGAGTTTGGATCAAAGGTTGGACTCGATGATTAACCATCCTGGTTAATTCTATTCTATGCTTCTATGATTAAACAATCCTTATTCAGTGATATAAAACCATATCACTGTTAAACTGTAAAAAAACAGAATTTAATTTACTTGCACATATATAAACAGGCTCTTCAAACAAAACAAAATGCTGTGCAAATCTATTCTTGCATCATTCTGTTTCTAGGATATTTTGTGTTTGAGAAAAACCCTTAGATTTATGAACCCCGTGAGCCTTTTCATTTTACAAGGGCCTGTGCTGGGGATTGCAGCAGATGATCTGCAGAGGTCCCTTCCAACTGTAACTATTCTGTGATTCTGATTCTGTGGTTCTGTGCAAAGCCTGTAGTCCTCAGAGCTTCCAAGAGCCTCTGAATGCATTTAAATGGTGACCCCTTTTAAGAAACTTCTGGTAAGATTCATCTAAGTATTCAGCTAACCAAGTAGCTAACTATAACTGTGTCTAAATGGAAGATGGGTATCAAAGCTTCTATTAAACTCAATGAAGACTTAGTAGATATCATTGATGGAGCCTACAAAACAATTTTGCTCTCTTTAAGTTAGATAATTAGTGGAAGTATCAGTTTTGAATACACAGGATTGTGGTGCCATTTGAACTACCCAGAGCTGTCCAATGACTGGTATCACAAAAGACAAACAGGAGACCATTGTTTTGTGGACTGAGAGCTAGAGGTCAAACTTAGATGCACCTAGTGCTCAGGACACTGAATCCCCTTACTAGAAACTGAGATTTGTGGAAATAGGCATTTAGTGCTATTTGTATTGCCATATTTGCCTCAGTCTCCTACTGGAGCAAGTTTCAGATGTCTCTTGCATTTGACATTTGTAATCCCTTTATATATAACCTTGGTTTCTTAGGGAGACTAGATTCCCACATGTAGGCAAGTAATTGCATTAGCTGAGTCGATCTCTACATTCCTTTAAATGCATACTTAAAGTCCACTGTCTATGTGGGTGCAAGTATTAGAAAATATTCAGACACATTAATATCAAAATGTAGGTGTCTGAGTTTGATCCATAAACCCTACATTGTGCACACCTAGACACACCTGAGTGTCTGCATCTGGAGCAGAGTGCTCCTATCTTCCACCCATTTTTCACGCATGTATTCTCCTATGGGTGGTCTTGGAAAGATGGTTCTCTGACAGTGTTTCAATGACTCTGTTAAGTCATGTGTGCTGCAGAGCACATATTTGCTACATAGAAGTCTTCCTACTTTAGAAAAAATTAAGATCCATTCATACATTTTTTAAGAATGTAAAAGAAAAGATGTGTCTTTCTTTGAATCATCACCTTCATTCATAGCAATCCAATAAAGTTCATAAACAATAGAAATTCAAGGCTTAATCTTACAAGGATAGAGTTTGAACTCTGGATATGATGTAAGTTTTTCCACATAAAAAAATATATTTTCTGAGTAGGTCCTTTCTGTGACTCATGCTACAGCTCTGGGAACATTTGTGGTAATACATGTATGAGTCAAGAAATAAAAGTAATCCAACACATCCACATCAACAAAAAAAAAAAAGAAAAGAAAAAAAAATCTTAACTTTAGAATTACTTAATCTTCCTGAAGAAGCTTTCTCATTTCAAAATGTAATCTTCATTGTTTATTATTCCTTAAGCAACAATAGTTAACCATTATTAAAGCTAAAGGCCTGTACATGAAGTGCTCTTGGTGTTTTAACAAAAATGTATAATATGAAAAATCTGCATTGCTCAATCCATAGTATTTTCCAACATTCCTGGAAAATCAAGTGAACAAGTAAAAATGAAACGGAGCAAAAGAAAAAAAGAAAAAAAAGAACACTGTCACCTGTATTAGTTTGGGGTTTTTTTTGTCTCCTAGTTATTGCATTACAGGAATACGTTTATCAAATGCAACAACACCACTGAAATAAACAAGACCATTCACAAGTTGAAGGAACTTGCATATTACAATCACACGTAGTTTAAACCTTTTTATCCTGCTGTGATGACTTCAAATAAAGTCCTAATCTGTAGTTCATGGGAGTTATGAATATTTTATGCAGGTGGAAAGCTTGATAACAAATATTCAGACAAGTACTGATTTTATTTTTTTTAATGTTTTTGTTTGTGTTTTGGTTTTTTTTTTAATTTCAACAGCACCATAGAATTAGACTTTTTTTTTTTTTTTCCCTATGCTTCCCATTCTCCTTTTGGAGTTGCTCCTTTGGACCATTTGTTGTTTTGAAGGAATTTATTTTTTTTTTACCACAAGAATGTTCAAAATACTACCCCAAATTCACTGATTATCACAGTCTGAGACTACTGGAAAAATAAATGTTTCAGAATTTAAAAAAAAACCAACACAAAACCATAATGATGCTTCACTTTATAGCCATCCAGAATGACTTGGCTCCAAAGTGACCTTTTACTTACTTTTCTCATAATGAGGCATGTAGTAATTACCACCTGAATTTCAGGCTGTTGCAGGCACACCACAGACACATCTAGCTTCATTCTGAGCTTCTAAGATGATTTCTGTGTAAAAACAGAGATAGGCAAGACTGTCTCTATGTTCAGGAGAGAATGGGATTATTCATTAGGGGCTCCTAAGGTGACTGACAGATCCTCTACCTTCATGAAGCAAAGATCTTACTATCATGTTTGCTTACTGGAATTAATTAAATAAATAAAGATGGATAGGAATTTGTTTCTGCCTCTTGCGGGGTGATTCTGTAAAGCTTACTGCATAGACTTGGAAGAATGGCACCAAATAGTGCCTCAGTAGTGAATAAACAGAAACTCAGCTGTGCAGGAGGCTTCCAAATAGGCATATTTCCTTTAACTTATGCAGAATACAATTTTTAAGAGTTGTGTCAGTTTTACTAACTGTTGTAAATTGCTAGCTTCTTTAAATTACTTATTTTCATTTCAAGTTGGTTTGGGGGTTTTTTGGGGGGCTTTTTGTTAGTTTGTAGTTTGGGGCTTTTTTGTTAGTTTGTTTGGGGTTTTTTGATATGTTTTGTTTGGGGGGGGTGTTAATTATTATTATTTGGTGGGTTTTTTTGACCCCCCCCCCTCCCCAAATTTCAACAATGTGCTAACTATAATCTGGAAAGCAAAATACTAGTATGTGGCAAAATTTAATTGTGGTCTTAATTAAAATCTTCTAAATGATGGATAAAGTTTCCACACTCCTGGAGCCCCTTATGTTTATTAATCAGCTCCTTAATGCCTAGCTGTGTTTGTCTCCTGCCAAAGATTAGATGTATAAATAATTCTTAAGTTTTATTTTAAGCTGTGCAAGGTCATTCTGGATACATCTGAAGACTGTTTTTCAACTGATCCACAGTTCAGTGTCAGCTTTTTGTAGTGAAAGAATAGCTACAAGTTGCAGAGCCTTAAAAAAAGGATAGTTAATTGGACTGAGTTTCTCCAATTGGTTTCTCCTTTTCATGTTTCCAATTAACATACGATTTTGTTTTCTTTTGCAGAATAAATGAAGTGGAGGGAGCAAGATGGATCTAACCTGAGTTTATCTAAGACACTCAGGTCAGATAGTTGAGTTGTTATGAACAACCATCTTTGCAATGAACTCTGCTGCATTTGTATTTCAGAGCAACATGCATTTTCATCTTTATGTCCTTCTGTAAACTGATATTTATGTTTTTTCATGGTGCAGTGTAAAGTAATGAAGATTTTGCCATCTAGCAAATCTAGCAATGGAAGTATCTTCCATGACTAAATACGCTCTCCTCAGAAGAATATAGAAGCACTTGGTAGTTAAACCCATTAAAATAGAGTATATGTAAAAAAAATAAAGAACCTTGATTATTAATATCAAATACTAAGTCCTTAGTCCCTTCCAATTAGTTAACAGAGCTAATAAACACAGACCATAACCTAACAAACAGAGAGTGTAGGTTCTTTTTTTTCTCAGTGTGGAGTCCACGTAGTGAAGACAGACTTATGTTCTACAATTTTAAGTCTTCAATGCCCTTTGTTCTCTGCTTCTCTGCCACAGAACTGGTTTCATATCCATTTCTTGCACTTCTACACTGTTGATCTGTTTTTTCTCCAAAATTATAGTGAGCGTTACTGAGGAATTTTAGAGGAACCACAGGAGCACTGGACTAAGAAAATGAGTGGTTTCATTGTCATGGCAAGAAAGTAAAGATCAACTCATAATAGCTCTGATAAATCTGTGCTTCACAGAAGCAAACTGTTATGAGTATAACAAAACACAAATTATTTTTATGCTTACTAATTCTTCCAATTAATACACGAATGCTTATATTTTTCAGCACCAGTAGAGCATTAGATACTTTTTTTTTTTCAGTTGCTTGGGAAAGCGAATACCATAACCACAAACATTGTCCCTTCCTTCTACTCCTCCTCCTAAGTTTTCATTGCAGAACACCGCCTTATATACCAAGGATTATCCCTCTGGTCAGATAGTGTTGGCTGTCCAGATTGTGTCCCCTCCAAAAGTTCAGCCACTGCCTACTTATTTTGGGGCAAAGAAGGGAGGACAAGTTAAAATCTGGATGCTGCACAAGAAAAGTTCAGCAAAATCCAAAACATGGGCATATTATCAACACCAACTGAGCCACAAATACAATGTACAGCACAGTACGAGCTGCTATGAAGGAAGGCATCTTAATGTCATTCAATCCTAGTACATTTACGAAATTAGATCTTTAACAAATCCACACTGTGAAAAGTGTTCCTATGATTTGATTTTTTTCAATTTTAATTATTATTTATTTTTAACTATCACAGACATGCCTGAGAAAGTATATCTGTATATGCTCATGCACAAATGGAAATCTTGTAGCACTGAGAAGAGAAAAACATTTGTTTTACCCATTTTAGAAATAAGATATATTAAATGTTTCCATTTAAAATTTAATTTTATCTAATCCATCACCTTGCAGAAAACTTCTACTCATTATTCCTTGATGTCTGGAGGTTAGTATTTTTCAGGAAGAAATTATACCATATTGTATAATTGTCATGCACTTTTAAATTTCATGGAAATTTCTTAGAATCAGATGAATCAGGAAATCAGAAAAAAAAGGATATACACAGCTTTAAAAAAAGTAAAGATTATGTTTTCATTACAGAAGTAGAAAGAAATGTTTTATTTTATACAAATGACTTTGATCTTGGTTCGTGATGAATACTGTAGTTAATTAAACTGTATGTTGAGGTAATATACTCTATTGTATATGGAAACATTTAGATGAAAAGGTGGGAAATGGATTGGGTAATAGGTAATGTAATCCAGTTTTTGAAAGCACAATAATGAAAAGTATTGATTGAGACAGATGAGGCTATTGTGCAGAGTTTAGTATTTATATACACATTAGTGTAATTTTTCAGATGCGTTTTTGTTATGTTTTGTTTCAGTAACTTGAATAGTATTACTCAGATTATGTGGGTATATTTTTACAGAAAAAATCTGAGAACAACTTTGAGTCTATGCAATTTTTAAATAATATAAAAGTCTATTTTCTTCTGTCTCCATTTTATCTCTGTATACATTACAATCTCACCTACTGTTTTGTTTTCTCACTTTTATAATTTACTTTTCAGTTATTATTTCATTTCAGAGTCCTTCATTTTCAATAAAGATCTGTCTAATTTCTTTTAAATTAGAACATGGAACTATTTAAGAGATATACAGAAAATGAAAAAAAAAAATTTTTTGCTTGGGGTGAGAGATGCATTGATGCAGATAAAGAAAACAAAAGAACTAAAAGAGAAAGTTAAGAAGAAAAGAAGGAAGTGAAATAGTCATGAACTTCTTTTACCATGCATCAAATGCATCAAAAGCTGCAAATGCATCAAATATGCATTTAATTTCACCTCAGAATTATATCTATACATTTTCATAAGCTTTTTTCAACATTAAAATGTATAATGAAATGTCTTTACAATCTCCTAATATTATATCTTGTTTTTAAATGATAAGATATTATAATATTATTTGTATTATAAATTAATAGCTAAAGATGAACTTGTATAAAAGTAACCTTCCTTCTTTTGTACATATTGCCTAATCAGAGGTTAATCAGGATAAATTCTTGATCTTTAATGTGATCAAGGCATCTAACATAGCTGATTAATCTGTAATTCTGAAATCTGAGAAATAACAGTCTTAAAAATAAGGATAGACCAATATTTCACGCACAGATTAGTAAAATGCTAATAGAAGAACTAGAAATTTTAAAGAAATAATGTATGTATTTGGAAGGAAACAGGAGTATAACACATAAAAATTACAAAGTCCTTTATTTTATATAAATAAGGGAATGTAATAGTCCAATGGGGAATAAAAAAAAAATAAATTTTCAGGTCTTGTTAACTTATATATGAAAGAGCCAAATGAGAAGACATGTAGTTTGTTAAAAGCTACTTTTAAAGGATGTTGATATACTACAGAACTTTTGTTAGACATAGAGCTCATGTTGTACAAAATATTCAGGAAGAAGAAACAAGATGATTCAGGTAGGGGAAATATTAATATTTGATTTAGTTAAAAAATAAGTAAAGAACGATATACCATAGCCTAATGTCAATGTAATTTAAAAAGACTGTTGTAGAATAAATTATTATCTTTGTAACTTATGTCTCAGAAAACCTGCTACAAATTTTCTCTAAAAATATACTGTAAGTATCTAACATTTTATTAGTAAAAAAAAAAAAAAGTAGTGTAAAAATTTCTCTGAATTACAAGAACTATAAAAATGTTTTATGGTCTGGATGGACTGGTGGCATTTATAGTTTCATAAGTGATGAGACAGTTAATGTAACTTCATTGCTCTTGATTTCTTGATAACAGTAAGATGGTAAAGGAAGGATGTAGCAGACATGTGAAAGAACTTGAGTCAACCTCACCAAAAAGCAGAAGAAAATAAAAGGTATTTTCTCATCTAGGAAAAAGAATTGAGGGTCATATAAATGAAATGGTGATGATGTCTTTTAGAGAGGGAAGAAATGGAGGAGTGGATTAACTAATACCGTCACCAATGCAATATCATTAGGAAAAGAAAAAGAATTAATATCATCATTGGTCAAGGATAAACACCAAAGTAGTAAGTAGGCTGAGCAAATAACATTACTAATGCTAAAGAATTATTGTGGAAAGTGTTATGGAAAGTTCTTAAAATGTTAGCAATATGGTGTATATTTATATATATATATATATATGTATGTGTGTGTGTATATATATATATATGAATATATTGTGAGGGGCAATAACATTTTCAATGACAACAGAATATCACATCTTTTTGTTTTGTAGGAATTAACTTTTTAGGGGCAATCTAATTTACAATGAGTGAAAGGAATATTACCGTTAAATCAGCAGTAATTATACAAACTTTTAGGGGAATTGTTTTCTTAAAGTATTATGTGTATCAGCTGAAGTTTCCTAATATCATTTAGCAGATACACAAAAAATACCAGTGCTATGTACTCTTCTTTGTATGAGAACAAATGAATTGGTAGCTATAAATATCTATATATTTATATATATTATTGAAAACAAAAAGGACTAATGACTTGTATATTGACTATTCTTTAGTTATACTGACAATATCAGTTGATTTACATGGAGATAAAAGTAACACCAACATGTAAAAAAGAGATTAATTTCAAGGTATTGCTCCGTATCATCTTACTTTTGTTCAACAACATCTGAAGGCAGCTTTTAAGATGAAATTAAATGACAACATATGTCAAGACAAGCAGCTAAATGTTCTCACACTTCTGTTCCCCTGCTAGTCATCAGCCATTGAAGATATTGATTACAAAGCAGAATGATGCATATTTCCAAAAAACCTGTTGAACGTATCATTCAGTACTGAATAACATAGAGCTGCTTGTCAAAGCAGAAAGTGTCTCATCTATATTTCTGTTTACAAGGTCTTGCCAATTACTATCTTTTAAGAACAGTGAATATCTTAAAGCTGTTAGAAAAATTATGGTGATACAAATCACATTTAAGGATGCCAAATATTTCTGACCACAGCAGCTTTCAGACAGCGTTAAGACTTGATTAAAGAAAATTTTCAGCCTTCATTATGACATATTAATTTGTCTTTTATAAACCAACATAACAAAAATTACTTAGAAATTGCCTTATTTAATGTCCAGTGGGTATTTAATCCAATTAGTGTTAGTCCCTGTCCTTTTCATAATGAAATGAGTTTTGCTTTCAGTATAAGCAATGGCTTATTTCTTTGGAAGATTTTTTATCAGTTTCTTAATTGCCATTTACTCTTGCTATTATTGTATTATCAGGAGATTTAAATAAAACAAACTGGTCTCCACATTGTTTCGCTGTCAGACAAAAAAGAAAATATTCAAGACACAGAATGTGGTGTTCAGAACACAGAACTCACTTGACCCTGTTTATTTTCTTAATATTATTTCAGATACCATTAAATCAGGATAAGGTTAGCAGGTTAACAATGCATGGCCATTACTTCAGTTTTCAGTGAACAGAAAAGTACTTTCCAACATCTAATGGATCTCTTTCTTTTCTATTTCCAAAACATACGAAATCCATGATAACTTTGACCATTGACCTATTTACTGCATGGAGAAAAAGTGAAACTAACCTCTTAGCATCCTGATGCTTTTTCAAAACCTTCTCTTTTTAAGGGAGAGAAAAGGAAAGAGCTTTATTTCTATTGAATGGTAGCCTGTACCACTTTAAAAAAAATTAGTCTTGCACCAAACATGTTCCTATGAAATCCATTAAACAGGTAAGTTTTCAATGCCTACTACTTTAAAAACAGAGATGGGAGAGAAAAATTATATTTGTTGAACTTTCTTTTTTGGTTTTGTGATGAAAATTCAAAGAAAAAAAAAAGTTCATTGTATGAGAAACAGACAATATATATGCCTACAATGGAATATTCAAAAATGAATTAATGGTGCTAAAGGAAAAAAAAAAGAAAAAAGAAAAAAAAATTTGAGATCTAGAAAAACTTCAAGTAATGAAAATACTAAATAAAATAACACAGTCATTATGTAAGGTACTTACCTTAAGTCAATAACTTGTTTCATTAGACCAGAATAGACAATGAAAACTTCACAAAGTAACAGTCAATCTATTGACTAATCATCATAGTACCACAAAAAATATTTCTTTTTTGCCTCCTTTACTCATCATGCAAGCACAGCCTCAGATCAAAGTACGTAAAAGACAACATCAAAAGCAATCTAGTATGTAGGTGGCCTATTCCTAATAATATAGACATTTAATTTCTGGGACAACGAGGAACTCACTATCTACTCAAAGTAGTTTTTGTTTTAGTGAGTCACACATGATAGGTACCTTGGAGAAATGAATTAGGAAATATAAGATCAAAATACCTTGTGACACTGTTATAACAAGCCTGTACTTATTTATTTGAAGAAATGTATGGAAAAGATCTATGGTGGTGTCTCTTCAGAAAAAAAGATATACTGAAAAGACAGTGTTATACCTCATAATAGTGTATTCCACCAAATACTTTTAAAGTATTGATTCTAAAATAAGTAGGAAAAAACCAATGGAAGCCATGAAACTGATCTACCTTGTTATGAAGTGTTATTACCTTACCTGTTTTATGAAGTTAGTTCTTTTAATAGTGAAGTTGGTGTAATTTCTTTACTGGATTTACGTTTTTTCTGTGATGTCTTCAGTTTACCATGACAAAAATGTCTGCTAAGGGGGCGGGAGCCCTTCTGGGGTAGAAAGATGGAAAAGCTCCTCCCTCCAAGTTATTATCTCAAAATTAAGAGGCTTCAGGCACAAAATGTAAGAAAAGAAATAACAGTTCTTTACTACTATAGATGTATAAAGAAATAGCCAAAACCAAAACAGAACAAACAACACCATAACCAAAACATTCAACCAATCAAGTCCTTTCTGTGCCCCTTCGGTGCAGTTGTATTCACAGACAGCAGGGGGAGCAGTTGCGCCCCAGGAAGCAGAGGCTGCAGTGACTCACAGGGGGCGCTGTCGGGCTCCGGCGAGGCAAAGACACGGGCACGGAGCGGTGCCGAATCCCGAAGCTCCCGTGGGAATGTCGGTCACGGAGGCGGCTGGAACCTTTCCTGTGGGCAGCGCAAGGATCGTCTCACTATCTTTTCTGTCCAAAAGCATTGGGAGGGGTTAGAAACATCTCTGTAGTTGGTGCTGGCTCCTCGATCAGCCCATAGCGAATGCAGGCAGTGGTGGCTGTCCTCTCTGGAGAACAACATAGGACATGTGGAATTGGGTGGGTTGAGCTAAGACCTCCCTCCCAATGCTGCCTCCCAGGCTGCGGGGCACCAAGCAGAGAGAGAAAAAAGGTGTAATTTGCTGGCATAAAATGAGCACGGGGAAACCTCTCTGTGACCACTTCCCAAGCCAAGGAAAGAGTGAAGTCTTCTCCTCACCAAAAAACACCTCCCCCAGTCGTCTCCCCAGCCATCATGTTGGAATGTAATGCTGTTAGCCTATTAGCTATCCCTTTGTTTAGGGTTTATACAGTTAGTTGGCTCCAGGAGCAAAAAAAAAACAAACACAACAAAACAAAACAAAAAAAAACCCACAAAAACAAACAAACAAAACCCCAAACAAACAATAAACCCCAAATTCCAAATTCCATGACAGATTTTGAAACTGTAACGTGATCTGAACACTGGGCTCAAAGAAAGTAAGAACTCATGGTGTAGTTTATTTAGCCTCAGGAATAAAAAAAAAAATGTTCAAAAGCTAAAATTAACCTCTTTTTAATAGTATTGTATGTTGTTTCCCTAAAGCTAACAGAACTGTTAGCCTTATTTAAAGTTCAAAACTCATCAAAATGGACAATGTGCTCCTGAAACCTTGAGACTAAAACACCTGTGACTTACATCATGAGGGCTTTACTTATTATAAACAGTAAGAGAGGTGATGAGATCAGAGTAGGCATGAATAGATTCTTCATATGCTATGTTTTTGTCTTCTAATGTATAATTATCATAAGAAAAATTATAGTATAAATTGTCTGCCAAGATGTATTAATATGTTGAGAACCAATTTAATAAAAGCTCTCAGTTGTTCAATAATTAAATTATATAAGTGAATTTGTTCTACTTAAAAGTAAATTTATGAATAACACCTATTAACTTCAATGAAATGCATTATTAACTTTAATGGTGTGGGTGGGAAAAAACTATCCATTGGAAAAAAAAAAAGTCAATCTGAAACAGTAAGACTTGTTACATATTTGAAATTTTGGTAGGGAAAGCAGCTAGATCCCATAGGTATGTTCTTGCACTAGCCATGCTGATGGTTCAAGATAGAGAAAATTACCGTTTCATTATATATGTTATATATATATTCATGAGTTTCATTTAAGTTATTGAATACTACAAATGCTAGGTCACTAAAAGCAATGCCTGTATAATTTGTATGTCCTCCAAGAAGACTTAGTGAGGATGTTAGAAATGTTCATTTTAGCTTGAAATTATTTGGTAAATTGCTTACTGCTCTGGTGTCTATTTATTCATCATATTATTATTTTTAATGGTCTTATTTATATGTTACGTTTGGTATTATTAGTTCATAACAAAATAGGTATTATCAGAGGATGCAGAGCAAATAGATAGCAAAATAAGATTAAAAAATTGAAATCAAATAACTCCATAAATGAAAAGCTCTTCAGAACCTGACATCTGCGTGAGCTGCTATTTTCTGGGCTGTGTAGATCTATATGGCATACCATGCAGGGCTGCATGATTTCACAATATAGTAATGTCTAAAAGATTTTATTATTTATTTACTAAATCAATAAAATCATGA
Organism: Sclerurus mexicanus; assembly: GCA_013396755.1. Taxonomy (NCBI): domain Eukaryota; kingdom Metazoa; phylum Chordata; class Aves; order Passeriformes; family Furnariidae; genus Sclerurus; species Sclerurus mexicanus. The sequence continues at coordinate 246,967 of VWZF01007011.1, read as the reverse complement.
AGTACCTGACCAAACATTTCTTAAACACTTGCTATGTTTCTGGGAGCCATAAAATCAATGGATGGAATTGCCTTTTAAGCATATCAGTGTTTTTAATAAAAACATTTTTTTCTGGCTGCCTTAGGTTTTAATCAGGAAGACCTGTCAGGCCTTTACCTGGGCTCTCCTCTAGCTAGTTAAAGAAGTAAACAAAAACTCACATAGGCAATACTGAAGGCAGCTCTCTCTGTGGTCAGAAAAGTGTAAACATATCAGCAGCTTGCTCACCTGAAAACATGCCCATATCGTATCTGTGAATAATCACCGAAGTCCTCCAGTGATCCAGAAAGAAGAACATGATCAGATCAAGGTTCTAGTATCTAGTTTGCAGGGCAAACTTTTGGTAGTATGGGAACTACAGGGGTGTCTTCTGTGAGAAGCTGCCTGAAGCCTCCTCCTTGTCCAAGAGAGCCAAAGCCAAGTGGCTCCGGGATGGACCCAGTACTGGCCAAGGCTGAACCCATCAGTGCCTCAGGGACAACAGATTTGAGAGGGAAAACAAACTGCAGCTGGAGAGAGAAGTGAGAACATATGAGACCAATAGCCCTGCAGACAACAAGGTCAGTGGGGAAAGAGGGGGAGGTGGTGCTCCAGATGCCAGAGCACAGATTCCCCTGCAGCCTGTGGTGAAGACCACAATGAGACAGACTGTGCCACTGCAGCCCATGGGGGTGATGGGAGAGCAGACATCCATCTGCAGCCCATGGGGGACCACCTACCACAGCAGGTGGATGTTCAAAGGAGGCTGTGATCCCAGACAAAACTGTGTTAGGCCAGGCTCCAGACATGACCTGTGGACCTGTAGAGACAGGAGCATATGTTGGAGCTGGCAGGACTTGTGACCTCACAGGAGGCCTACACTGGAGCAGCTTCTTCCTGAAGGATTGTACCCCATAGAAGAGATCACACCAGAGCAGTTCATGAAGAACTGCAGCCCATGGGAATGACCTATGATAGAGGAGCTAATGGAGGACTGTCTTCAATGTGAGGAATCCCACACTGGAGCAGGGGAAGAGTATGAGGAGTCCCCCCCATGAGGAGGAAGGAGAGGCAGGGATGTGTGATAAATTGACTGCAGCCCCCATTACCCTTACCCCTGTGTCACTGAGGGACAGAAGACGTAGAGAATAAACTTAAACCCAGGAAAAATGGAGGGGTGGGGTGAAGGTGCTTTTAAAGACTTGTTTTTATTTCTCATTACCCTACTCTGATTTGGTTAGTAATAAATTAAACTAGTTTTCCCAAGTCAAATCTGCTTCGCTTGTGATGGTAATTACTGATTGATCTCTCCTTGTCCCTGTCTCAACCCATGAGCTTTTCTTTGTCCAGCTGGGGAGTGATAGAGTGCCTTTGGTAGGCATGTAGTGTCCAGCCAGGGTCATTCTACCACACTGCAGTACATAAGTAGTTTTACAACACTCTGTGCGGCTATATCTGTCAATTAGTTAAAGAAGACTTTTTCCATGATGTTCTAATCATCCTCCACACAGTGCAGTGAAACCAAGTTTATTTTGCAATATATATATAGGCAAACTTTTCTGGTGTTTGAACTAATTAAGTTCTCTGTGTTTTCTTTTATCTTTATCCCTCTGAGGAGTAATGGAGCATAGTATCATTGTTTTTCCATGACTGCATTTTTATTACATCTAGGACATTATGCATTTTTTCATCACAATTAATTACTACTAATTTCATAGCTTTACAGTCTTTGATATTTTTATATTTTATGAAGACTGCACACTGACTCCCAAAAAAGGCTGTAGAACTTATCTGACATAAAATTAAAGACTGTTGAAATCTACAAATTTTCATGTTCATTGAATTGATATGATCAGGCTATGTTTCATGAAAAATACTTTCACATCATCGAAAAAACAAAGGTTCGTATTGGTTTGAAAGGTTTTGTGCTGCCTTCTAGATCATGAAACTATAAGATTACACTCTTTCTGAACAAATGAATATAAATGTAGCTGTCTCTTACTGTTCAGGAATGTAACATCACTGGTTTACTAGATGATCAGATATAAAATATAATTGTCTCTAATCTTATGAAACATATGAAGCGGAAGATTGTTACTCTTCAGAGAAGCCTTTGTCAGAAAACAGTGGTAAAAGTCAAGTCTCCATTTATCTTGTATTAACAGTGGCAAGCACTGTCCTTTTCATTTTGCAAAGGTAAGTCACAGGAAGTTATCAATACTTGGAAATGTTACTGTCTTATTATTATGTATTTTTCAGTACCAGATATAACTACTGATTCTTGAAGTTCAATGCTGTGTTAGAGATGAAGAATCAAGTGTGTATTGCAAATTCTTACTCTTTGGTACCCAATTGTGCCTATGTTTAATTATGTATTTAGTTTAGAGTCAGGCTACAGAGTTTTTTCCTTCCATGTATAATGCATTTTTCTATCCTGTACATTACTGCATTTGTTTTCCCCCTGAAAAATCACATCATTTTCAGTTGTTATGGGATCTGTGAAAGAACTAATAGCAGAGAGGATCTCAGCATGTAGGTGCAGCATAATTTCTCTTCCACCATGTTGTAGTGCTGGGCTTGGTAATAGCATGTGCTTAGCACAGTGGGAAAATAAGATTCAGTGATATTTTACAAGGATTTTAGGGTTCTGGTGGGAATGAGTACACTGTCCCTAAAGCCCTTGTGAAATGAAAGTATAATATTATGGGAAACAGAATGAGTGACAGATTGTGATAATCAAGATTTATTTGCTTCACAAGATTTTATGTGGAGAAAAATTGCTTACATGTGAACATGTGTGGGTTTTGGTTCTGCACTTTGAATAAAGAAGCATTACTAGAATTCTGTGTAGGATTATTGTGATAGGTAGTTGCAATGCATGCTGTTTCTAACTCCAATGGGCATTTATAAAATTTCTATAATCATGTGAAGTAATAAAGAAAATGCACTGTTATGTTGCATAGCTCTACTAATGTCATGACAATCAACAAGGCCACAAAAGCCTTGCTTTTACAAAATTTTACAAAATAGGAAAACATTTTGCTTTTTTCCCATTTTACTCTCACTTTATAAAGAGAAACTGAATCTCTAAGATACTTGATTAGAGAGGTAACAGCTTTTAAAGAATATAGCTAACATCTCAGGATTTGATATAATTTTGATAGAATATGATAAGTGGAGAAACTAGCACAATGTAGAAAAATGAAATAAAAAATAACAGTGGAACAATATTTTATTTATTTTGTAGAAAGTTAATATATGTGGAACTTTTCTGTCTCAATATTTAGCTATCCCACTGGAAAGTCATGTTATTATTCTGTGTGTCAGTTAATACTGCATAGTAAATATTAATGGAATTGGTGGAGGAAGAATTACACTCAAGGACATTCTATAGTGTCAATTGATTTTAGTTTCTTTGGAAATAGAGCTGAAAATCATAATGTTTGGAGAGATTTTTGAAGGATGAAATGCAAACTTCTGATTAATTTTACCTTCTTAAACAAGCAGTAGTGCTCTAAAAGTATTTTGTTGTGTTTTGTTTTTTTTTTTTAAACCTCTGTGTTAATGGCAAATAAAACTCAGCAAAAATAAATTGTGTTAATTTCTTTCTTGTGGTTGTCAGGGTAGATATTTGACATTATGTAAAGAGGTCTGTATACAGTTCAGTTATTAGAACCATTGGACCTTTTTTGACTTAATAAAGAAAAAGAGGCCCAGAAGCCCACACCTTTAATCTTAACAGGAATTTCAGTTAGTAGAGTTAAGAGGAAACTGAAGTTCAGAGACAGATACCTCTCTTCAGAAGTGACACAACCAACCAGTCACAGCCAACACCTGAATGAAATTCTTTTAGGCAAAAAGATGAAGCTATGGAAGAAACACTCATGCTTCTCAATTATACTTCTGCAAAGGCTATCCACTAGAAACAGATTGCAGAATAATTCAGAGTACACATGCTAACTGGAAATATTTCAGCTTTATTAGTATGGGGCAGTACCAGTGTTTAGAACTAACAGTAACTTACCTAAAAATAAGATATAAGATATTTTTTCTTATTTTTGAACAATAAATATGTTCCTTTGGATGCTAATTTTGCATAGTGAAGGGGAAATTCTTAGCTTAAATTGTGCATCCATTCAGAGTCAGAACCTGTTAATAACTCAAATCTAAGTGCTTTTCCACTGGATTTAGAAAATAAGTTATTTTCACACTTCAATTGAGAATGAAGATAGAGTCACCTTCCTCCCAGAGGTGTCTTTTTCAAACTGCAAATGCAGGAAACAAGGAAAGGGACACGACAAGGAATGCTTGGCTGATTATGTTTACCTGTGCAAATTCAACAATTAATAATAGATTTGAATGCTTTGAATGTATTACTTTTGCTCTCACAAATGAAATTAGACCCAAAGCATAAAGAAAGAAACAATGTCTTTTAACTTCAGCAGACATTACAGACCTTTTTTATAAAATAATCAGACAAAATAAAACCAAATTTAGATGAAGAACAGAGGCATGAATAGAAGCCCCAGAATTTTTTATATTTTGCTGAAATATCTGCATAAGCCTAAGGAAAAATATATCCCTTCTGTTCCTGTGAAGGCTACCTGGCAATGCACAAAACACTCTGAGCTCCACAGCCTTATACTTCAGTTCCTAATGAGTGACAGCAAAAGCCAGAGCAGTATGAATTTTGAACTAGCTGAGCCAGTGTCTGAGCTCATTTAAGCTCTGAGATTGTTGTGAGAACAACCATCAAAGACTGCAGATACCATGGCTACCAACAGATAGTCAGCAGGTGTAATTGGCTGCTCTGAACTGTAGAGGCTTATATGTTAGCTCATGTCAGCACATTATAGAATAAGCTCCAGGATTCTAACTGTATTAATTACAGGGGGAAGGAAAAGACTAGTTGCTTCTAGATATATACAGTAGACCCTTCTCACCCTTATAGGTGAAGTAGTGCATGCTAAATAATTCGATTCTTTTAATTTAAATGACATCTAAATGACATTTAAATGTGGAAGGTCATATTTAATATGAGCTGAGAAACAAGGGCCTAAACCAAAATCACCAGCACACTCTGGAAAATATTATCCCTGTCATCTTAGTCCTGTTTTAAAATAGGAAATACTAAAAATGATCATCTGAAGTTTTTGTTTTCAGTTCTTTTATATATATTTTTTTTCCAATTTCAAACTATTCCTCAATTTTCCTTCACCTCCCTCCAAAAAAACCCCAAGCTGACGTGACGCACAATTATTTTTCCTTGCTGACTAGTTCAAATCTCTTAGAGAGAAAACAGACATCCTGTGTCCTCATAGGACTTTCATAGTTGGGGATAAAAATATATCACCCTACAACTGTGCCTTGTCTCATACATAGACAAACTGTAGACAAAACCCGCATGAAACCCCCTGCCACAGGTGGCTTCTGTGTGTAATACCTTGAAGGAATATTTTCTTTTTGAATGTTAACACCCTTCTCTATATTCAGTGACTGTACTAAAATGGAAAATAGCAACTTTTCTTCCATTTCAGTGTTTATTAGTGCACAAAACAATTTCTAAAGATTATCATAAAAGTTTATTAAAAGGTCAGCCTAAAAAGCCCTTATGAGTCAGCTGGAAATTTAGAGATATATTCTTAAGCCATTAGAATTCCTATATTATGTAGCTCTCTTGCTTTAAAAAAAATAATTTTTAATAGTTAATAATTAAAAATCACCCGTTATATTCTTATGTACTCCAGCTTGCCAGGTTCCTGTGGAAATGGTAAATCTTCACTACCTGTAAATATAGCTTTTCCCAGAGGGGTTTGGAAAACATATTTTCTGAAGTTGTCTTCAATAACTTTTGAATCTAACTAATTATTTTAGGATGCAAAATGCATATAGTTTTGAAACTGTATCTGTCTGTCATTTTCTTTTTGGTTTTGTGGGGGGGTTTTGTGGTGGTGGTGTTTGTTTTTGTTGTTTATTTTGTTTAGCTTAGACTTCCAGTTGTGGTAATTTTTTATTTTTCTTCTAAGAATAGAAAAAATTCTTTCCTTCAACTGGTACTTTACTTTTACCTGTGTTTTTTGCTGTCCTTTCACTACATCCTTGTATCTTGCTTTTCTTATTTTGATTGTGTTTATTTGAAACTATTCCTTGTATTTTTCAGTGTAGATTATTTCTGTCATATTAAAGAGCAAATATAAACAAATAGCATATTGTCGTAGTATATAATATGCTCTAGCTACATTGAGTTTAGTAGTAGTAGTAGTTATAGTAGTAGAAGTAATATTCAAGTGTGAAAGTGCGTACTGGTGAAAAGTCTTAATTTGCACTTAAGAACAGGTGAAAATTTTCTAGACCGCAAGTACAAAATATATTTATAAATGTAAGAAAAATCCTAAAGGTGATTTGATTATATTAAAGTTTTTGACAACTTCAACAACAGTCAGAATTTTTATATGAAACCATTAAATTTTTGATTGAGTCTTAAAGAAAAACAAAGTAATTTGTTTGTCATAATTGTTTAGGTTTCCTTAATTCAAAATTTGTGACAAGAAACAGCAAGAAAAATGTACTTCTATTTGGTCTCATGCATCAAACTGATGGCAATATTCTTGCCTGGTTTAAAAATGTCCAGCTATCAAATTATTAATAGCAATATTTCTGTTTTTTTTTAAAAGCTATTCTACCATTTAAAAGCTATATCTACCATTCTAGCATTCACTCAATATATATTAATTGTGTATTCTAAGGCAACCCTGTCTCCATGAAAAACTAATTTAATTCAAATATGTATATATATATATATGTGTGTGTATATATATATATGAAAGTACATTTTAGGCAGTTATAAAATTAGTTATGATTAAAATTCATAGTCAAAAATTAATCTGAGCTTCTGAGCATGATCCTGGAGCTGTGATCATTGGGAAAAAAAAATTAATATCAATAGTTCTTGGAAATCAAAATTTCTATTCTTTAAAAAAATTTCATTATTCCCTATTATGTTGATTCTTCTTGGATAATCTGTAACTCAGAATCTTTCTGTCGAAAGAGAAGTTGATAAGTTATTTAAACCCTAAATTCCCATTGTTTGAGCATCTTTTTATAAAAATCAACATTGTTAAGGAGTATTTTTCTCTCTGATAAGAAAGAAAAAGATGTGAAAATAAGAAAATGTCAGTGGATGTAATTTCTCAGAGTATGGTATTTAAGACAAATGTAGTTGTATATTATATAGGATCCTGTCATATTCTTTTGGAATTGTTAAAGTTCATCCTCTGAAGTCTTACTTTGATTAGCAGAAGAGGGCTACAGGAACAATTAAAGAAACTATGAGAGAATCTTCTGAGAGTCACAGAATCAGAGAATATGCTGAGTTGGAAGGCACCCACAAAGATCACAGAGTCCAACCCTTAGCCTTGCACAGGACCATCCCCAAGAGTCACACCATGTGCCTGAGAATATCATCCAAACACTTCTTGAACTCTGTCACGCTTGATGCTGTGACCACTTCCCTGGGCAGCCTGTTTCAGTGCCCAACAACCCTCTGGGTGAAGAACCTTTTTCTAATTATACCTCTCTCTGCAGTAAAAACCCATGATAATGTTCAATAGACAAGCTGATAGTTAAATACAGATTCTTAAAAATCCTTCCTACATTTGCCTTAGAACCAGAAGCTTAGCTTAATCTCATCGCAACTCTGAAGAGTGTTGGTCTGTTTGTACCAGAAGACACCCATTTTTAGCAACCTCCTCCAATGGCTTTGTCAGTCTCTCATATTCAGTGTTTTAGGAGGAGATTTTCATTTACTATAAAGCTTTGGATAGTACAAGTCATTTCAATTTTTGACAAAAATACAGTAAATGCAAACACGCTAGAATATTGTGTCCCTCAAAGGGCCAGTAAGTCTATTCTGGGAAGTTCTAACACCTCTAAGTACAAGGGGCAATGGATTTAAACTAAAAGAGAGTAGGTTTAGATTAGATATTAGGAGTGAGTTTTTCTGTGAGGGTGGTGAGGCACTTAAACAGGTTGCCCAGAGAAGCTGTGGATGCACCATCCCTGGGGGTGTTAAAGGCCAGGCTGGATGGAAGTCTGAGCAACCTGGTCTAATGAAAGATGTTCCTGCTGGTGGGTTGGAACTAGGTGATCTTTAAGGTGCTTTACAGCTCAAACCATTCTATTTTTCTAGGATTCTATGATTAATTCATTGTTGTAAAATTTTCAGGCATACTCTCCACAGATTATCTTTGAAATATAATTTGACTCACTATTTCTGGTGGTTGTACTACAGCTAGTACTGGCAGCATGAGGAAAAAATTACCTTAACTGTTCATTTTACTTCTTCATATCAGTTCTGTATTATTGATTCTACACATTTTCTTCCTATATTACATCAGTTTGTTTGATGATGTAATTTACCTAAGAGTACAGGTGATCTACAGTAATTCAGAGAGATGTGACTGAATGCTCATCTCACTGCATACAAATCAGGTCAAGAAAAGGTTATGTCTTTAGCTGCTTTTCATTCTATAGTTCCTCTACTACACCGGCATACAAATTAGAGTTTACCTTCGGGCAATTGATTTGGCATTTTTTTATGGCATATGCTTATCTATAAACAAGCACAGTGTACACCAAATGGCACAGTAAAACAACCTTCCAAGCCTAATTAATTTGCACTGGATAATGCTTCCCTGTCTGTGCTGGTTTTAAAAATCATAGGGAAAACCAAGATATCTCAAACAACCACCTTTCGTTAGTGGGGGAAAAAAAATAATAGGAGACATTACAAGCTAGAATCATAATTTACTGAACAAATTGCAATAAACACAACAATAATAGTAAAAGATTGTACAAAAGAGGGAATGGTTTAACCAACAAAAGCAAGATGTCCTCTGTGCCCCCTAGAACAAAAACAAGATGGTGGCCCTTCCCACACTGTGAGCCACACGGTTTTGCCCCAGACAAAGACAAAATGGTGCACAGTCTCGCACTGCACACCATGTGGCATCCCAGAAACAAAGGCAAGATGGCAAGCTTAATCTGCCCCCTTCTTTCTTCCCTCCTTGGAACAAAGGAAAACAAAACAGGGACAAAACAAAACTTGGAGACCTAGTTTTTTTGAACTAGGAGTCATAGTGCCTGAAGTCCAACTCTAGTGATGGTAGTGCAGGTGTAGGGGCTCTCACTCTTCACAGTGCAGGGGCAACAGATGGCAACAGATTGCGGCACAGCAGCAGGGAAGAGCTCTTTGTCTACTGTGGCAGCGGTGGCAATAGCAGAAGTAGCAGCAAGAGTGGTGGTGGCAGCAGTGGTGGTGGTGATGGCAGGGACCACTTTTCTAACATGTTTTTCTACTAATATGGCTGTTCCCTGTAAATAATATTCCTTTTGACCTCTGCATAATGTCATGGGGATTAAATAAAGTCACTAAAGTGTTTAACTTTGTAAATTCTTGGTTAAGTGCTCTGGAGTGTGAACGTTTTTTTACCTGAACCCCTGAGCATATTATTGTATTTTCTTTCTTCTTGCACTGCTACTCACTACTGATGAAAGAGTAACTTTGTATATATTTAATAGAAAATAAAAGACCAACACTATGAGGAATTCATCATTTAAGTTCAACAGACTGCATGGAAAATGCAAGAGGTTTCTCCGGTTTTGGTCAGCGACTTCACTGCAGTTAAAGTTTCACCGTGGGAAGATAAACTTATCTACAAGTTACCTTATGATACCATATATCTGTTTTAAATTGCTGGCAGTTCTATTCTTACTTCCATTCTTAGAAGTATGATACTAATGATAGCAGAAGGGCAGGAGAAAGCTTGAAATATTAACTAAAACAGAACCAGTATTTTAAAACACAAAATTATTGCTGTTTTAAGGTGTACTTAAAGAAGGCCTAGACAAAAGTAATATGCACACTGATCTCCTAACATTATCTGTAGTAGGAAAATTCCTGTCTCTGTATTTTAATCAGAGAAGAACCAAAATCACCAGAAGTGAAGTAGGTTTAATTTTCTCAAGGAAAATTTCTGACTATTTATGCTCATGAGAAAGCACCTCAAATTAAAGTTACATTCTACTTACATTGAAAACTGGAACACAGTTAGACTTGATTTTAATAACCCTAAGCCCATATATTTAATTAAAAGTCATATGCTTATTATTAATTTAACTTAATCCACTTTGTCTTTTCCTTATATTCATATTTTGTAAAGAAGTTGTCTCTCCCTGGTGCTTGTATTCTCCCTGCCTCCCTCTTTGGCTGGTAAAGGCAGCAGACACCCACTACTGCAGACCAAGCATCACAAGCTCCATCTGACTAGAAGGGTTACAATGTATGCAGCTCACATGTTGGCAGTAACACAACTGAGAGCCTCTGAGTAAGAATCAAGGGGCAAAATAATAATGCAGATGTCATTGTGAGAGTCTACTGTAGACTTCCCCACCAGGATGAATTATTCTTTGAGGAAATAAGGGACACTTTCAAGTCAACTGCCCTTGTCCTGATGGACTTGCCAGAAATTAACTGGGAGCATCACAAAACTGATGTTGTGTAATGGACCAGAAGACTCCTAAAAAATGTGGACAATAGCTTTATGGTACAAGTCCTAAGGGACCTGATTTGAAAAGATGCCCTCCTTGACCTACTGCTGGCCAATGAGCAGATCTCATGAGCAAAGTGGAAAATGGTGACTTTCTTGGCCACAGCAACCATGAAGTGATTGGGTTTAAAATCTCTGTTGATGGGAGAAAAAGTTCCTGAAAAACCTCACTTCTGGACATGAGAAGAGCAGACTTCAGGCTGCTCAGAGAATTAGTAAGTCCCTTGGGATACTGTTTTGGCAGGTGCTGGGATCCATCAATGCTGATCATTTTTAAACATCACCTCCTAAGGGCACAGGAGCAGGAAATTCCAAAATTTGGAGGTCAAGTAGGCAGAAGGCAATCTTGGCTAAGCAGGGATCTTTTCTTGGAAATAAGGCAAAAAAGGAAAGTGTATGCCCAGTGGAAGCAAGGTCAAGTGACATGGGAAGAGTTCAGAGTTGCTGCTTGCTGCTGTTTGTGTGACTAAATCTCAGCTGGAGTTAAAGCTGCCAGAAATGTGGGGGATAATAAAAAAAAAACAAACAGTTTTTAAAGCATATTAATGGCAACAGGCAGTATAGAAAAAGAAATATAATATATAATATATATATAGTATAGAAATACATCAAGCCCTTACAGGATGAGGATGGTCACCTCCAAAACAGGGACAGAGACAAGACAGGGGTGCTGAACTCTTTATTTGCCTCTGTCTTCAATACCAAGGGAGTCTCAATGTCCTGAACTGGAGACCCATGACTGCAATAATGATCAACTCCCATAAACTCTGAAATTGTGTAGGATCTGCTGCTCCAGCTGGATCCCATAAATTCTATAAGGCCTGATGGGTTTCATCCAAGAATCCTCAATGAGCTGGCTGATGTCATTGCAAAACCTCTCTCAACTGGGAATACAGAGAGGTCCCAGCTGACTGGAAGCTAGTAAATGCTGTCCTGATTTTCAAGAAGGGCAAGAAGGATGGCTTCAGAAACTACAGACTTGTCAGTCTTACTTCAGTGCCTGGTGAATTTACACAGATCAATCTGGAAGGTATTGTAAAACACCTGAAAGACAATGCAGACACTGGTCACAGCCAGCACAATTTCGTGAAAGTTCCTGTTATCCTACCTGATTTCCTTTAATGACAAGGTAACCCATGTAGTTGATCAAGGGAAGCCAGTTAACGTAATCTTTTTGGATTTCAGGAAAGCTTTTGATACGGTCTTTCACAGGATCCTTCTAGATAAAATGTACAGCACACAGCTGAATAAACACATCATATGGTAGGGGAGCAATTGGCTCATGGATTGAGCACGGAGGGTAACAGTGAATGGGGTAACATCAGACTGGTGACCTGTCACTACTGGGGTTTCACAGGGCTCCATGGGTGCTCCACAGGGCCCTGTGCTCATCAACATCATAAATTACTTGGATGCAGGACTGGAAAGGGATATTGAGCATGTTTGCAGATGGCATAAAAGTGGGAAGAGCTGTTGACTCCCTTTAAGGCAGAAAGGCCCTGCAGAGAGATCTTGACAAATTAGAAGACTGGGCAATCACCAACAATATGAAGTTTAACAAGGGAAGTGCCAGATTCTGCACCTGGGATAGGGCAACGTTTAATGTACATACAGACTGGGGAATGAGATACTGGAAAGTAGTGCCATGGAAAGGGACCTGGGGGTCCTGGTCAACAGCAAGACCGCTCTGCTCTGCACTGGGGTGGCCTCACCTCGTGCAGTTTTGGGCACTGCAATATAAGAAAGGTATTCAGCTATTAGAGAGCATCCAGAGGAGGGCAATGAAGATAGTGAAGGGCCTTGAGGGGAAGCCATATGAGAAGTTCCTAAAATAAGTTACAAAGCCTTTTAGCTTAATTAGTTGTGACTATCTTATTCAGTAATATCTGGAATACAGTTAGTGCTATCATTTGGTTTCTAATTGATAGCTGAGAATGCCAAGACTTTCATTATAACATAGTTTCAGCAGTATTTATCTCTCTAACACTTTTATAGTTGTTGCTGTAGTTGTTGTTCTTAACAGATACAGATCTGATTGTCCCTAAACTCTCCCTTTGACTTTATGGCAAAATCTCCAGCATTATACCAGCATATATTATTTTTCTAAACTAGTTTTGATCCAAATTAGTTCTACTTTAGTCCTTTTCTCATATCAGAAATAGTGTTAATAATTTTAGCATACATGACTAACTCATGCCTTTTCTTTCTTTATTATTTTTTTCAATAGCTCACAATTTTGCTACACTACCATGATTCTGTTATCTCACAAAATTCTCCATTTTCTTGTCTTGGCTGCTAACTTTTAGTGTGCAACTTCACAGTTACTCCTAAATGAACTCACACATTTTGTCATTTCAGCTTGTTAATTAAATTCATCCTGTGTCTAACTTTATTCACAAATCAGTGTTGTTTTTGTTTTTTTTTTCCTTCCTGTCATCACTGTCTAACTGCTCTGATGTCTTTTCTCTCTTTTTTTTTTTTTTTAAATTAGGAAAAAGATTTGTTCCTCTCACCAACCGTTTTACACTGAGATACAAAGCTTTTATTCTGTAAATATCATACAGTATCTGTAAGGCGCAAAAATAAAACAAATTACAGACCCGAAATACTAGAATTTACATCATTCAAAACATGGAGCACAAAATGTAGTTAAATGTCTTGTTGTCAAAAAATGAAGTTTCATAAAGACTGTTCTGTTTATATCTTTCTGGACTACATGTCTACTTTCAGGTATGTCTTAATTATGTGCTTGACTAAGCCCCAGAACACTTTAAATAAAACGAACTGTCTCATTATTATTAAAATAAAGTAATCTGCATGAAGAAAATGGTGAAACTCAGGCTTCTTTAACCTTCTATTCTAAGCATTAAACTAGAGAAAATACTTCTAAAATTGGTATTCAAAATGGCTGAATGTATGCAATATATGAACAGGACTGTTCTCTGAATATAAAACAGAAGCCATCTGAGATCATTACACTATGATGTGTTTTCCTGTGATATTTCAAAAAATAATTTGTTTATTGTACAGAAAGCTTCTATATTCAAAATTTGTCCTAGGGTTTTTTTTTAAAGTTTTATTGATGCTTTTTAGTTTATTTTCACTTTACACATTCTTCCTTTCATTCTTTCAGATTGCTGCAGAAACATTTCTCTGTTAAAGATGTGAAATATTTTGAGTCATATTTACAGAAAGTTTTGTTAGCAATCAAAATACAGTGCTTGCAAAACTTGTTTCTTATTGTACAGTTTATAGTATTCTTTTATGAGATTCTATATATAGTAAAGGCACAGTCCTTATAGCAAAATTGTTTTCTAATTGTTTTCATTTTGATAAAATACAGTAACCTTGGTGGAAATACTCCTAGAGAAATGTCTGGGTTAGATTTCTACTTCACTCAGGAGAACCTAAACACTGAGAAATCTAAACTTCACTTGTTGCCTCAGCTTCAGTGAATTAGTTCCTTCCAAGAACAAGAAATCAGGAGAATGTATTGCTTGGTTCTCATTGAAAATAATCAATTATTTGTATTTCTATGAAATGTATCTCACCTCACTGCTTTAGACTAGGTTAATTTAGTCAGGGATTACCTTCTGATGACATTTATCATTTCAGTGAAAATCTGCAAAGGCCTAAGTTATAGTCCTTTGCAACATCTGGACTTGAAGATGTTAAGTAGAGACCTGCCTATACCTGACAATTCATTTGCTGAAAAAAAAAAAATTCTCCCCTCCATCTTATATTATTTCCTCTTCAATTTTTGTGTCCAGTGTTTTCTGGATATGAAATATGATGGAAGGAATGGGAAATTATCTCAGTTCTGTTGATGCTAAAGAAGTGCAGAACAAACCTATCAAAAAAAGATAATAGGCTGAAATGTATAATTTTGAATAAAAAAAACAAATTAGGAGACTAAAGGGAGAACACAATATTGGTTAAAAAAAGAGGCAGGCACTGAAAGTCATCCATTCACACCAAGACTGCCAAGCAAATAGGGAATTTACTGTAAAGCAAATGTGTGAAGGGGTTAAAGACCTTATGCTAAATTAAAGCCCAAAATTGTAGCAGAATTAGGACAAGGAAAATGTGGTTGTGACTATGGATGGAACAAGCAAAGTATTGTTTTGGAGACTGATCAATACATATTCCTAAAGAACCTGAATATATTAGGGAGTCTGCATGGCTAACTTTTTTTCTCGTTTCCTGGATATCAATGAAACTAATTGATAAACTTGTTTCAAGTATGACATAAACAGAATAAATCTGTTTAGTATAATGCTAATTATTATATGAAAAGTTCCAGCAACTTCTTATTCCTGGATTCCAAAGTCAGAGATAGAGAGTTTAAAGTATAGAATTAAAAGATACCAGAAACTGCCATGAATTTGAGCTAGAAAAATATTTTTTTTTACCTTGATCCTGAGGTACTCTGCATAAAATTTCTGCTTTAAGGAACAATGTCAAGTGCTTTCTTCTTGGCACAGAGATTAAATATTTCTAAAATAATACCAATATAATATAATATAATCATATAATACCAGTAAAAGTCTTATTTCTGCTATTAGTCTGTCAGACTTATGCCGAAGTTTTCAGTAAAAACCAAAAAAATCACTCAAAACAAGATTTTCACTTCCTGAAACCATTACCATTCTCTGACTTTTGAAGAATTAAAGAGTTGTCTCATTTTCTTCAATAAGTTTGCAATTGTCAGACATATATATACTATGATGAGAAGTGACCACCAGGAAGACATCTTGTTGTTGCATTTTTGATGGACTAGGAGAAAGTGGGAAAAGGTATACAGCATACTGCTGGAATAGCAGCAGTGTTGTGTGCAATCTCTCCATTTTGCCACTTAAGCGGATAGTGAATCTAATCAGGAGTATAATAAAAAAGGAAGAGTGCTCGCAGATCTCATAGGTCTCACAGGGTCTTAGTATTTCATCAGAACATATCCCATGCAAAATCAGCTTTTTAGCACAGAACAGATGGAAAAGTATACTACTATTTTCTTTGATATCACAAAAAGAAAACATACATATAAGTTTTGATTCCAGTGTGATTTCAGAAGTTAATTTTAGGATAATCATGTTATTCTATACCAGATATCTTAGGCTTCTGGGTACTCCTGAAGTAGAAACAGTAATAGAATAATAAACTATTCCCAAAGGAATAATTCTGCCATTTGTTTACACATGAGTAAACCATGCTATTGGCTTGCCAGTGCTAGCATGAATGACAATCAGATCAAGTGATTGACTCATGTGACAAATGGTCTTATTTCACATTAACTTACTAAATTAAACAGAGTAATTCAGACAAGTATATGGACTCTGACTCTTTGACATGAATTAATCACTTGTGTCTGACTGTCAGGGAGCAGCCAAATTGCCCTGGGATTTGTACAAGCCAGGGAGACTCTGGCTGAGGGGGACCCCAGAGCAGACCAAGCTCTCATGGACTGATGCAATCCCATTGAGTGTGATAATCATGGGCAGAACTAGGCAAAGGTGTACATCAGAAGCACTAGACAAGGCAGAGGAATAAACCAGGTCCAAAGTCCATTTTGTCCAAGGAGGAAGGTGAAAGTAGAAGAGAAGACACAGCTTCTGTCCAGATGAAGTTCAGGTCTATTCAGAAACAAGGACTGTGGAACAGCACAACTACAAAATAACCCTAGGTGGGACTGAAAGCTCCCATCTTAGCTTAGATGGATCCCCTGGGACCATGAAAGGGATGAGAAAGCCCCCTGGTGAGGCTGGTTAGGGACTATAACTTACTCAGGACCCTGACACTCAGACCCTTTGGTTCACAATCAGATCAAAATTGAAAGGTCCAGGGTTCATAATTACTACTGTCATTTTTTGTGAATTATATCTCAAAGTTTAAGTGCTTTTGAGAAGCTCTGAAAAATATTTCAGTTTTCAATACTTGCAAACTTGACTATATTTCTTGAAGGTTTACTCAGGAAATAAAACAACTAAAAATTGAGTAAACAAGACCAAATTTGTGAAACATGTCTATTCAGTTAATACACAAGTCAAGATGATGATATTGTTTAACTACTGATGCTGTATTATGTTTAAAAATATAAAGTGTATGAAAATGTTACAAGGAAACTCTATATCTGTGTCTACAATCCAAAAGATCAAAGTTCAGATATTTTCAATCAACCATGAGACTTGTATATTCATGTTTCAATTTGCCTGATGAAGTGTGTTATTGCTTTCTTGAGCAATTTCTCTTTTTACAGTGCCTCCTTTATAGTAGCAATTTGGACAGAATACTTCTAAGTGCAGTGATAAAATGAACCTATCAGACACATTAGAGAAGTCAAATACATCTACTTTAAGCTTGCAACCCTTGCTTCATTTCAGGGTTTTGTCAGTGATATCTACAAACAATTGTAGGAAAAACCTAGATATTCTTACCCAAGGAAAAATGTTTATCAGATTACCTACTGAGAATTCCTTTTAGGGGATAATTTTTATGCTCCATGTTACTTTTCTCTTAGTCCTTGTTCAAGCAGATGTCAGGCACTTATGATGCCTTTTCAAAATTCTATGTAAACAGTGAAATCATGATGATGTAAGGAGAGCTGCAGCTGATTCATAGTATTGTTGTCTCAGACACTAGTAAGTTACTTGACAAACCTGGGTAGTGTGGGGATTCTGCTGGAGATATTGATAAACCAACATCAAAGCAAGGAAGTAAGAAGAATGGGGAAAAAATAGGTAGTCTCTCTTCAGTTTTTGCATTTTTCTGGCATATTAAGGGCATACTTCTTAAAGTAACAATCTGGTGCTTCTGTGATAGCATGTGGTCTAATTGATTTAAAAAAAAATTCTTAAAGCCCTGTGAGAAGTCTGGGAGAGGGAATTACTTGACACAAACTAGAGTTGTGGGAAGGACTGTAATTGCAAATCACCTCTCTGAACTTTCTAGTGAGACTAGATTTGTGAAGTTTCTGGAGCTAGCTCAAATATAAGACAGACAACAATGAAGAAATTTGATCTTTGGAACCATGTACAAAGTTTTATTCAAGGGTAGTATTCTTACTGTGAAACCAATGTTTACATTCTTGTTGGAAGTAAGTAGATTATAATTTGGATGTTTCCTCACTTGTAAAGAAGACATGGTGTGAGTAGCACACCCTAATATCCCCTTATTTTTGGACTTGGTACTCTGTGCGCACACATTTGGATGAACAAATGTGTAGTAAGAGAAGAAAAGAAGAGAAGAGATGATACCTAGTGTAAGAATGTAGTTTGTGAGCCTCTACACTCATGAGTTACACCACAACTTTGAGGAAGATTTAAAAGACAGGGTACAGATCATAAAGGCTCTTTGTTGAAAAAGATTTGGCGTTATGCAGATGTAACACTGTATCTGATTGGCAAATGGAGTAGTAGATTTGAAGATTGTTATTGGTACAAAACTGTGAATCCAGGTATTTGAAGAGACAGGTGCAAGGTGTTACTCTCAACATCAATAGCAATCAGATTTTATCTCACAAATAAAATTTAGGAGTAGCTCTACTGTTTTTAATGAAACTACAACTTGTAGTTATCTGCATATAGAAAAGACTGACTAAGAAGCTGTAGAGATTGAAATGCACAGAGAAATATGATCATTATTAAATACAGACAAAGAAATGCTTCACGGATTACCTGCAACTCTCATACTAGAGCGTCTTTTAATAACATCTCTCTCAGTCTTTTTCCTGTAAAAGATGCTAGATCTAGAAGCACAAGGGAAAGGAAAAAAAAAAGAAGTTATGTTATCTAGTATGTACACGTTATTTTGTAGTAAAATTAAGAGAACATGATGCAAGAGGAATTCTCAATGGAAACAGGAATTTAAAATATCTGAAATCTTTTTCTAGCTGTTCCTGTAGCTCAGTATTGAGCTTCCTTGATTTGCATAATATGCAAAGTAAGATTGTTTGGGTTTTTTTGGTGACAATATTACTACACTTTACAATTTTTTTTTAAGAAGTATGACTGAAAAATTAAAATCTTATAAAACTGAATCTCTATCAACATTATTCTGGAAATAGTGGTGCAAATTTACTTTCTGCAATTTCAAAGTGTTGCATAGCTTCCTTTTTTTGGAGGATACATTTAAATTAGTTCAGTTAAAAACGTTCACATGTACTTGTCTTAGTTATAACATGAGCTTTACTATAACATGGAGCCAGATATAAGATACTAATGTTATTCTTCTAATATTTCTTTAGATCTGAGATCATCACAGACAGATGGCCAGGAAGCTCTCTACTATATGGTTCACTTACAAAACTAATTTTTGTATTCAGGGGTAAAAAGATTTTGTTGTTATTTCTAGGTTTTCTAACAAACTGAGTAAGTTTTGAGTAACCTTTTTTACCTTGATCAGCTCACTTGAACGAAATCATGGTTCTGCTGACTTTAGGTCTGTACTTTTAAACAAAGGAGGTTTTAATATAAAACAGTATTTTCATTAGAATTTATGGTTGATATTTCAAAGAGATCTGGCTTGGTGCTGCTGGTGCACAAGTGATAGTGATCTCGTGATGTCACGTCTTTAAACAGATTACTTGCAAATTTCCAACTCTAGAAAGTATTAGCAACATTGCTGAACAATTTTGAAACATCTCAGATAGGTGACAGTAGTGACCTCAGTCTAGTGGTTAGTTCATATTGTAATTATACACACACACATCCCCTACACACACAGAGAACTACTGATCCTACAGAAAGAAGTATTTTTACAAGACCTATAAGAAATGTGCTCAAATTTCCCACTCAGGAATGTGCTCATAACTCCAACCAAGAATACTTCAGTTGCAAATAATTTAGGGCACAATTTTTGATTACTGAAATTGATAACCATTGAATTCTGTAAATAGGAATATTTAATTAAATGGATTGTTATCTATGATGTACAATGCACCACAAGGCTTTAGTATAAGACTTTTAGGCTGAGGATTTGTAGAATAAATTACTTGATACTTTCTCCTTTTGATACTTAAGCATTTCCAGTGGAATG
The DNA here is from genome assembly GCA_013396755.1 of Sclerurus mexicanus. Taxonomy (NCBI): domain Eukaryota; kingdom Metazoa; phylum Chordata; class Aves; order Passeriformes; family Furnariidae; genus Sclerurus; species Sclerurus mexicanus. Next base: position 227,312 of record VWZF01007011.1, on the reverse strand, counting down.
AGCATGAAGACTATGAAGAATATTGAGTTGTAGAATGTTTTTTGGTTTCAGTTGGGTAAGGAAAAAATAATGTTTTCCTTTTCTCATGATTTTTTTTAAATTTTTTTTAAACAAAACAAAACAAGCCAAAATAATTTTAGAAGCTAGTAATCTAACTATGTAGGGCTTAAATGAGCCAGTGTAATTATAACTTTACTGATGATTAAGTCAAACTGCTTTAAAGAAAACCCCTGTGTACAGCTTTTCTCTTTGGTAGTATAACAAAAACTAACTCTTCAAATTCTATTTAGATGTAAATAGTAGCAATGAGACAATACCAAATACAAGCACAGCATTCTAATAATTGTTAGCAAGAATTATACACATTCATTAAGAGACTATTCCCCTCATACCTTTTCATATTTATGCTTCACAAGACTGAAAAAAAGAAAGAATATGTTTTGGTTTTTGTTTGTGGAGAACAAACAACAGTCCACACAGTTCTACGAGCAAAGGTTGTGACTCATAAACATACTAAGGAAAGTCACCTTAAAGATATCCTTTAATCTTCAATTGCCCATTTCAGGTTAGGATGCTGTGGTTTCCAGGATTTTCAGCTCTCTCATAGTTGCTGGTATATAATCATGACTGACATTAGATCTACTTTCTCTTCCTATTCTGAAATATTTTAAACTGTTGCAGATTCAGTCACTAAAATCAGTTCATTTAGATAAAAAATTCAAATGTGTTGGGATCTCTGTTCACTCTACATTGTTTCAATACTGGTTATTTCACTGAGCGTTCATGCCAGATTTTCAGCTTCATAGATTCAGGTACTTTTTTGTTCCTTTCATATCAAAAGATTTATCTCACTAAACTTCAAGCTTGTAGTTTTAGGCTCTTTGCATAAGCTAATCTTCCGATTACAGTGCTATGGTGCACTAAGAACCCCACGAGTAGTTTCAATAGCAAGACTTGTACAGAAGATGTCTACGAACCTTGACAATATCACTGGTAATGTTCAGACTCTATCTCATTCTGATGGTAATTCTTCTATAATTTTAACAATATTTCACTGTATGTAATTATGACTGACATCTAACTAGAGGATGACACAAGTGAAATGAGTGAAAATCACAGTATCACAGGAAAAAAAAGCTTTTAGTGCCATTTTTGAGCCATGCGCAAGGGCATATTCAACTCTTCTGGGATTAAAGTCATCATTCTTGGTTATTTATGTTTGAGCAAACATAGGTTTTCAATTATACCATTTAGGCAGGAAACTTAATTCTTTGAACTGCAAGACCTAATCTCTGTTGCTTTGTTAGGGAAAATGAAATAGACCCAACTATTAGTGTATCCTTAGGGGATGTTGTAAAGATGGTCATGGAACCTGTAAAAGAACAGGGTGTTTGCTTCCTGTAAAGACTTTTTTTTTTTTTTCCCAGATTAAATCAAACCTAACAAAGTTGATCCACTGGTATGTGTAAGATTTCAGGTTTCTGAGAAACTACCAAACACTTCTAAAACCAGATGTGGATGCAGGAATGCATGTATTTCTGTAAAGGTGAAATAGAAGAATAGAATATTAAAGGATTCATGAAAATGTATTTTTTTTTCCTCTTAATAAAACAAAATCATTATATGGTCAGTGGATTTAAAATCCAAATCTTTACAGTTTTCATAATATTCTTCTAAAATGTGACTGAGTTTTTGTTTGTTTGTTTTTTTTTTCTATAATGTTGAGGTCTAATCATTATCATAATTTCTATTAAGTTCTCCAAATAGCCAGAATGGAATAGTTCCTGTCATCTACTGTATTTCTAAAACAAGATTTATGAGAGTTTCACTATGGAAAAAAAAAAATATTTGACATAGTAATTCAAGTTGTGGTCAATTCAAACAAATTGCTAATTTCAAATGGATTTCTACAAATAAATTAAAACAGAGTCATAAGGTGTTCATCTCTTAATTTGCAATTCTTGTTTCAGGCAATAAAGTTGAAGATTCTGCAACGTACTGCAAAATTCTGAAAGTATGTAGTATTACACAATAGTACTATCCTTGGGATAAATTTTAAAATATATCTGGCCTTTTCGTGGATTATTCCTTACTTTAAAGATAACTATTAAAAAAAAAGTTCTGCTTCTGATTAATGTGAAATATCAGTAACATTGCATCTCCCTATGACTATTGGCTAAGTTGCTCAAGGTACTGGAGTAGGCAGAAATGGAAGAGTTGAGGTGGGAAGGGACTTCTGATGATCATCCAGTCCAGCTCTCCCTGATGAAAGCAAGGTGGCATGAGTCTCATTGCTCAGGGCCATGCTCTGTTGAATTTTTAATATCTCGAAAGGTGGAGACTTTACAATCTCTGTGTACCCTCTTCCATTCTGTGACCTCCCTCACAGTAAAAAGTTTTTTTCTTATGTTTAAATATAATTTCCAGTGTTTCAGTTTGTGCCCTTTGTGTCTTGTCAGTGGGCACCACTGAGTCTGTCCCTGCTGATTTATTCTGGACCATTTATATGTGTTGCTCAAATGCCCCTAATCCTGCTCTTCTCCAGGCTGAATGGTCATAGCTCTCTCAGCATTTCCAGATGCTCCAGTACTTTTGTTATCTTTGTGAGTCTTTGCTGGATGTGCTCCAGTATGTGTTCATCTACCTCATACTGGGGAGGCCAAAACAGGACCCAGCACTCCAGATGTGACTCAGCAGGGCTGAGCAGAAAGGAAAGATCACCTCCCTTGACCTGCTGACAATGCTCTGCCTAAGGTAGCCATATTTCTGTTGGTTTACATTGTCACAAGAGGCAACATTTCTGGCTCATGTTCAACTTCTTGTTCACTAGAACAATGAAAAAAATCTGTTTCAGTGGGTCCCCAGCATGTACTGGCATGTATTATGCATCCCTAGGGACAATACTTTTTGCGATTAAAAACTTCTTGGGGATCCTGTTGGTCCATTTCTGCAACTTGGTGAGTTCCTTCTGAATGATGTCTCAACCATGTGGTCTATGAATCACTCCTTCAGGTTTTTTATTGTCTTCAGACTAAGGGTGTGCTTCTCGCACATTGCTCAGGTCATTCCTTGTTGTTTTAAGCAGCACTGGACCTCTCAGGTCACCACTACTGACTAGCCACCAGCTGGACTCATGCCACTGATTGCAGTAATTTAGACAGTTGCCCAGTTTTGTAGTCCATATTTAATTAGGTTTCCTGTGAAGATGTTACAAAATATAGTGCTGAAATCCTCACTAATGCCAGAGTAAACAGCATCCACTACTCTTCTTCAATCCCCAAATCACTCATTTTCTTACAGAAGCCCTTCAGTTTGGTCAGGTTTGATTTCCTCTTCAGAAATTCATTCTGACTGTTGCTTGTTACCTTTTTGTCTTTAATATGTTTCCAGGCTTAAATGGCTTTTAAGATTATTTGCTCCATCACCTTCCCAGAGACTGAAGTAAGGCTGACCAGACTGTAGTTCCCTGAATAGCCTAATAGTCACCAGAAAGTCATTCAAGCAAGGCATGAAAACCAAGTCTTTTTGGGTTGTCCAGAAGTAGTTCATCACATCACATCACATCAACTGCTGTGCTGAATTAGACTGGAAGATGCTCAGGAAATTGAATATGATAACAGTTTTAAAAGCATTAAACTATGCTGCTTAAAAGTGAACACTTTATGTTTAATCATTTATCATTTCAACCTGAATCATTTGCATGGTTGGAATGTGTTCAATATCAAGCATCACTATTGCAGTTCTGTTGAGCTAAAGTCTTGCATAATTTAATGCTGACATACTCATACTTCAATGATAGAAATCATTGCAATGCTGGTATCTAGTTTGGAAAAAGTACATAGTTCTATAAGGCACTAACATATTTGGTTTTATTACAATAATCTCAATGCTGCTTTTGTAACTGGTTTATGTTTTGAAATATGCTAAAGTTTTTTCGACATGTTTAGTAAAAGACTTGGTCTTCAGAAGACATGAATTTCTTTTGTTTGTATACCTTCATTTAAAGGGCATATAATTTTACACAACATATTTATTTTTTTTTAAAGTAGAATAGAATAGATGGAATGTGTAACACAAGTTTCCCTTAGAAAGTCTTTTGTCTTATATAATACTAATAAGTAAAATAAAGTGTTTAAGATGAAGAACTGCATAATCTATATTTTACAAGAAACAAAAAAGCTTTTTTTGTTTGTTTGGTAACAATTTCTTACTTGGTCTTGTAATTATCATGAATAGAAAAATAAAAGAAAACAAAAGAAAAGCAAACAAACAAAATCCTCCAGAAGACAACTATTGCCAACCCTCAGGAAACTTTATATTATTGAGTTCCAGTTTCCCACAATTTCAGTTGAATTTTAGATAAAGCAATATGAATTTTCTCCACGCTAAGTGAACCTTTTTATAAGTCATGAACTACACACCTACTTTGACATAATTGACACTACCTGAATATATGATAGCCTGGAGTCATGCAGTTTTTCATCCTGATGGCACATACTAAAACCCAAAAAATATTATAGGCAGCAATAACACCATCCCTAATGCTGTTTTATTGCTAGGAAGATCTGAGTTCAACAGCTGTCTTCCAAATGTACTTACTGTCATGATTTATGTTCTCCATCACTTTCCACTAACCCAGTTCACACCTCCAACATTCAGGCTATGACTACCTGCTAAGGAGAAATAAGACAAAGACTATTCTTACTCTTAGGTCTCTACTGTACTTTGGTTTAGTTACAAAAAGTCATAAATGTTGGATTCAATGAAGACATCATTTTCACAATTTTTTTCCCCTACTCTAGGTCTTTGTGAAACTTGAATAGAAATACTTAGTTGTAAACCTTGAAATTGAACTGATTAAAAAGTGAAATTTTTAACTTGTTAACTCTTGGTTAAGACTCCATCAAATGTCATTTTAATAAAAAGCTGTATAATACATACTTCTGTGAAAACAGAATTAAGATTTTAGATAACCATATGACAGGCTTATCAGAGCCCTTCAATGAATGAGATACATATGCAGTGCATGAGATATCTTTGCACATGTTCAAGAAGAGAGAGAGAAACAAACAAAACCCCTACTTGACAGTAATCTGTGCCTGAAAGTCCAGTTTAATTTTTTTGTGTTGGTAGAAATGGTAAGAGTCATAACAAATTACCTTTCCTTACAAAGTGCAAAATTATGAATTATAATCAATAATTGTTCTCCGAATCCTTGCTGCATTTGTTGAGAAATATTTAGATGTTTGGAACTGTAGTAGTGTTCAGTAAATCATCTGAAAGGCATAAAATAGAGCACTTAAAGGATGTCTACAGGAATGGTGGGTAGAGACTTTATCAGGGAGTATAGTGATAGGACATATTTCTCAATTCAGTGTGCTTTTCTGAACCTCTTCTTTCCCATAACAATATCTGTGAAGAAAGACAAGTTCTTTCAGAATAAGACTGTTTTAAGGGCTCCCCTTTTTCCCCATCAGCCTGAGATTCAGCTGTTTATAACATCCCACTACTTTTGCCTGATGACTCTGTTCACGTCATGAAATCACAGATGATTTTATAGCCAAAGCCATGTTTCTCATGCGTCATACAACCCTGATGACTTGCCCTTACCAACACTTTGTTTTTATAGGAGAAAGTTTGTAGGCTGGGATGTTGAATACATCTGTTGAATAACTCTCAATGATTAGCACTGTATTTCTGCTCTGTTAGATTCACAGTTAAGACTGAAATTGAAAAGACATCTGAGAAGACAAAATATTTTATATATACCTACAAACAGCATCCCCAAAATGACACAGAAAATTTTCACATACAAATCATCCTTGCTTTCATGGAATTTGAGTTTTCTTTCCTTAACTAAAAGACTAATACAAAGAGTTATAGTGCTTGATCCTTGCATACAAGATTTCCTATAAATTTTGCTGATAACATATATGATCCTTAAACCTTCCGAAAACCCAGACTAAAAAGCTGGGGAAAAAATTACAGAAAGAATCAGATTTGATATGTTTTAACTTTTGAAAACTCTATTTTTTTTTGGGGGGGGGGGGGGGGCATTGTTTGTTTTTATTTTTATTTTTTCTTTTATTTTATTCCCCCCCTTTGTTTCTATTCTTGTTATTTAACATTCATGTGGATTTTATGTCTTTTTCCACTACAAATAAGGTGTAGTCCACTATGAATAAAGTGCCTATTAAGTAAAGCTAGAAAGATTTTGCATGAAAACATTAAAAATATAAAAAGGGTTTGGCTTAGTACAGTGGAAAGTGATATAGCTTCAAGTGATTTTCAGCTTTTTAGAGCTATAACTTAGTTCTATATCTTTAATAGTGACAGCATGTTCATTTCATTGAATTATGACATCCTTTTGAAAACGTGATAGGAAGAGTCATGGAACATTTGAGTAAGCACTGCTGATTTGTAGTTGCAGCTCTCAATACTTGCAGTGTAACTGCCAACCAGAATTACTGTATCTGCTGTTTATTACACTGCAAATGTTTGACCTGTGTGAATCCTCCTTACCTTGAGCACAACAAACTGCTGACTTAGTTCTATCTTCAAGTAAGTAAAACAGTGACTTTGGAGGCAGCTCAACACTGTTAGTCAAACTTGCATCAAATAGATTCCCCACTTCCATTAGGACTGTCACTTGAAAGTAACTCACTGGAACATAAAATAATTGTCTTCTCTTGTTCTCTGCAAATTGTCCAATCACTTTTTTTTTTTTCCCTACAGTAGAATGATGACGGGGTAAATTTGCACACACTGACTCCAAAGCTATTTAAGAACATTGAATAAAATACATTTTTGTCAGAGGAACATTAATAAATAACATTTAACATTTCACTATTCATTTAAAATAGTGAAATGGCTGATAACAAATTAAAGCATACTACAGATTTTTTTCATCTTCAAAGGCATAAATATTTTCACTATAACTCATAAAAAGTTCTAAGAGGACAGAAAGAGCCAGACAGAGGAAAACCAGAAAATGAGATGAAGGAAATGAAGTTTTTAAATAATATCTGAATATCCTTGTATGACTGAGAGCTATGCTAGGAATTTCAGATCTGTCAAACTTTACTGGATCTGTTGATGCTTGCATACAGTATATAGTGAGCATATATGGTACAATGTAAGGTTTGGAAACTTTTTAATGGGGAAGCTATTCTAACCTACTCTGAATTATTAGTAAAAAATGGATGTTCAGAATAAGTTTCCTTAGAACTAACAGAAGATTTCAAGGTCACCGATAGAGGTAAACTACATGGACATAAGGCTGCTGACCTTCTTTTAGAAAGGTGAAATGAGGTTGGTAAGGTGATCTTGAACTGTCCCATCCTCCCAGAATAATTTGGTGATCCCCTCTGTCATTTTGTCGGTGGGAGAGATGGGAGAGACAAAGAGTCTGACATGTTGAAGGGTTTAATTGTGAAAAACAAAAAGGAAATTTGATGAAAATGTTTATAAATTAGGTTATCAAATGTGAAAGAATAAAAACAGCAAAAGCCAATCACAGCATTTTAGTGTTCAGACCATTTTAGTGATCACATCTTACTTTTTGTGATGTATTACTATTAACTATCAAGTAATTGTGATCACAGAAAATTTTCTTAGCGTTAAAGTGATTATCTATAAATTCCAACAAATTCTTGAAAAAAACCTAAAATGTTACCTAGAGCTCCATATAGTTGTCTAAGATATCACATAATAGTATCCTGAAAAGGTGAGCTTCCCCTTCCTTACACAAGGTGAATGATACAGTCATGACTATCAAATCAGCTAAGAAAAGACAAGCTCAAATATAATATATTCCAAATCCCTACACACTCTCTTTTCTTTTGGGACATCTGCTTTCAACTCTGCAAATTAGTCCTGAGGGAATCTGGGATAAAAGCAGACTATTTCAGTGTGTGCTGCATTTTAATCTGATCTGCATTGTCTTTTATTTCCTTGTGGTATTTATTTATTTGTTTCATGGTGCTTATCATTTGCAGTCTGGATATATGTAAGAAAGATTTACATTTTAGATTTTAAGTACAGTTTTTGAAATTGAAATTTGTGGTAGTAATTTAAATGTTTCTAATTTACATGGAGTTTTCTACATTTATACATTGTGTCAACAATAAATACAGAAAGGTTAATAAAAACATACATTACATTATGTTAGGCAGAAAAAAAAAAAAAGCAAAATTAAGATGAGGGAGAGAGAAAACTGGTAGAGATTAATGTTGCTGGTAAGTAAATCCACAATAGTTAGGAACATTTCTATTGCAATTTTACATGGAAGGCTTTCAATTCCTATAGTGATGGGGCAGACAAAAACCCTGAGTGGTATGAAGAAAAAGGTGAGTAGGATAGCTGAAAAAGAATAAGCTTGGCTAAGATAACTGACATTAAAAATAGAAACAGTTTGGAGCAACTTGAAACAGCAAAAGTGAACAAGTGAAGTATAGAAGGAAAGGTGCTAAGAAGAGGAAGTCTGAAGTAGATAAAGAAGATTATTTCATTAATCAGCATGACATTCTTCTTCCTTTGAGTAAAGTTAAATATGTAAGTAACACAGTGTAATATAATAATATGACACTATAAGTATATGTACAGAGAATGCTATCAAAGATACTTCCTTCTTAGGGTAAAGTTTTGTTTGTTGGTTATTTTCAGTGGTAAGAGGGAAATGGTTGAAAAGTTAAATCTTGCATTATGTTATTTGGCTAACTGAAACACAATTTGATCAGTTCAAAAAAAGATCAAAGAACCCTACCTTTTAATTTAATATAGTTTGAAATTTTCATTATCTAAGTTTAGGTATGCAGTGCAAAGTTTATCTATAAAAAAAGTCTAAAACTGCTCAATTGTAGGTACTTAAATTAAACAATTACTGTTTTTAAAATTAAAAGCCTTATGCCAACAAACTAGGGTAGTACTCAACAGTTTACTACATTGACATTACAAAGGCTGATGTAAAACTTGAGATCCCCTACAGGAATCCACAGTTTTGAACTGAATTTAAGAACTACAACTGAAAACCTTGCCAATCCCACTTGTCCCTGAGTTGTTTATTAGAGGATAAACTTCAAGATTTTTGTAGCAATACTTTACAGCAGAAATAAAATTGCATTTTGTTCTCTGTTCATGCACTATATCATAAAACAAACAAAGAAACATAATATGAAATGTATAAGTATATCCACAGTGTTAAGTGCACCCTCTGATAAAAAATGACAAAAAAGTTGTAGAGGAGCAGTTCTAGCTCAGCATCATTCTTATATAGTATTCTTATATAACAGAAGACAGCAACTCTTCTTTTCTGCTTTTGGTTACCCGAGTCAGACAGTGACTGTCACTCCCTACCTCTTTCGTAAGAGATGAGAAAACATCATTACTCCAGCATTATGTTTTCCCTCATTCCCCTATCCATATTATGTTCTGCTTTGTTCTTGTCCCTTACATTGCAGCCACAAGTGATATTTAATTTCCTTTACCCTTCTTGAACATTAGCTTCCTTTTCTCACTGGTAGGAGTCTCCATTTCCTCCATTTTTATTCTAAATACCTTCCTCTTTTTATTAAGTTCTCCTACTTGAATGGTCAAGAGAACAAACAAACAAAAACCAGTCACACCCAAAAAAAAGTTTTTCTATCTCCTTGAAATGCCTGGAGCACTAACTCTTTTTCCAAGATCAACAAGGTCACAAAGAGTGTGTCAAATCACATGGCATCACTCAGTCTATGGAGGTGACCTGGTGAACATCAGTACAGATGCTGCCTGGAGTAGGCTGTACTTCCATGTCAGCCTTATTATCCTTACAGCTGAGCTCTTCAGGAGTGGCTGATCATGGATAGTATCACACTGAGAGAAAATCTGTTGACCATGAATTTCTCATGGGTTTTTGGTGAGACTTCCACTTTGATGTGCCACTCTCTTTACTACAGCTGTGTGAAAATTAACTGCTGGAACCACTCTCAGGTTTTAACTTCTGGAATTGCTTCAAGCGTAGTTTTGACATCTTTCAGAGGTAATAGTTCTGCCTTGATGCCCTGATGAAGGTGGGGTGGTTTTCTTTAACTGTGTTTCATGCTATCCGGGTGCACTTGCTATTGTTTTGGGCATCTATTATGACACTAATGATCTATTTTGGGAAACTTGGCAGTGCTGGGCTAATGGTTGGACTCGATCTTAAAGGTCATTTCCAACATTAATGATTCTATGATTCAACAACTATAATCCTAACAACTCTCAACATGATTTCTGATATAATCAATATTTCAGAATTTGAACACTCTGTGCTCTCGTCTTTGCAGAGAATTGAATTTCTTCCTCCATCCTTTACAGGTTCCTACAATATCAGACATTTTCCCTGTGAAACACTATTTATAATTACTAACAGTATTTTTTTTTTAATTATATATGAAAAAGACTTTGTATTTCAGTGAACTAATGTTTGTGGAATTAAGCAATAACAAAACCAAACAAAAAAAAAACCAACATAATTTTGCTCTTCAAAGAATGATAGGCGGGGAAACAGAGCCAAGCACAAAAATACCCCAAAACCTACCGTCATAAGAAACTATGCAGAATGATATCAAAAAGAGCGTGCCACAGTCACCTGCAGAATTTACTCCTACTCCACATTGAATTTTACGGAGAGGAAACTAGTGGTCACTATCTGAATTTGCCTCACACTTTCAAATTTTTTAACAACCTATTCAATGAAAAGATAAAACACACTACTAACCTTGCATTAGTTTCCACTCCACATTTTCTCTGTGGTCACAGCTTTTCCTCCAAAACAGTTTTCACCCCTAATAATATCACAACTTTAGTTGTGTGCATAGGTGACAAAATAACTATGTGATAGAATTCTGAGCCACCACTGTAGGCAATATTTTTTTTTAATTATTTATATATATATATATATATAATCATAAATAAGGTAATTGAATTTCAGGATCATGTAACAGTAATACATGGTGTTTTGGTCTGCTAACATTAGAAAAAAAAAACATATTGGTTTGGAGTTTACAAAGTGCAACTGAAAATTTGACATTTAATTTCCAGTTTGCCTATACAAAACCCATATAACACAGAGAAACATCCCATGTCACTTAATATGGTGGCTTTGCAAAGAAAAATCTGGTCAGAACTGTTCACACATTCCTTCGTGCTTCTGATTCATTCAGTCACATTACGTGCTATGTTTCCTGATGATAATATGACTTTGAAGAAAAGAAATATTAAAGAGGAATTATTTTCAAACTTTTTAATTATACTGGCAAAATGAAAGTACACAGTATGCATTGTATTCTTTTGGAAGGACAAAATGTTATCGCGAGCAGTAGATCAATTCAAACAGATTGTAATGGGAACCATTTGTATTGGCAGTTTAAAAAGGATCACTGTGGATGGATTGCTACTGCAATTATAACAGTAAGACAAATAATAAAATACATATTGAAATTATGAAGACAATAAATAAATAAAAAAGGAAATAATTTTATTAAGCCAAAAAACTAAATGTTTCTGAATTCCTTCCCAACAAAGTGAAAAACTATTACCATGAACAAAAGAGCCATGAGATATCATCATTAATACAAAGATAAAATAAAACATTCAGGGTTTTTTATAAAAACAAGGGAGAAAATTTTCTTTAATAATGTGTGCCAGACGTAAGGAAAGTGAGCAGTTAGATTCTCCCTTGAAGTACTAAAACATACCTCCTACTCATTACAATAGAAACTAAAGCAGTTTTTATATAATTGAAGCATCATGGGAAATTCCATGTGTGAAAATTCTTAAAAAGCTATGAAATTCTTAAAACATTCTCAAAAGGCAAGAGAGAATAATATAACAGAAAACTTAGAGAGTAAATGAGATAAATGCTTTTTTTTTCTGATATGTTATCTAGGGCTTATGATCTGTAAATATTGCTATATGTGAACCAAAATTCACATTTATATGTGAATCAAAATTCACATTTCCAGAAACAACGATTTTTCATATTTGTGGTAATTACCAGACACATTGGCTTTTCTAACTTCTCTGGGTTTTTTTTGCTATTAGGCTGTTACTTTGGACTCCTAGGATGAAAGCCAGCTGTGTCTGTTATATGCTCCAGCCAGTCACTGGGGGGAAGTGGGTATCTGAATTGCTGTACATCTTAATTGCTCTTGGTTGCACATTACTATTTATCCTCCATCTAACAGTTTCACAATTGCTTTCATGGCCAAACAGGTAGGTTCTTAGTATACATTTTTCATCTGTAAGCTTGTAAAAGCTGTTCTTCAAGGAATGATAAGAAATTGTCAGGAAATCAATGTATAATCCACAGGTCATAATTTTTCTAAACTTAATTTGTCACCTTTCAATATTAGATCAGGAAAAAAGCAGCTTAATCTGAAAGAGGCAAATGGAGTAGCAGGCATTTAGAATTATGAGTGATTTGCTACAAATAACCCTAGCAANGAAGGAAGGAAGGAAGGATGGATCTAAAATTGGAACTCCTTTCTTGAAGACCCAAACAATGAAATATATACAAATTTCAATTAATAGGACAAGACTTAAAGGAATTTGACATATATGAAAGAAATATCCTTAAATATCATGCTTGGCTTGTTCATGTCAGTCATACAGCTGCCACCCAACCAATAATCTATTCTTGTGGAGATGGACTGAACTAGGTCTTTTTGTTGAGGTACAAGCAAATTTAAATTTACAAAATTAGAAAATTAAAGCTGCTCTTATATAAATGTTTGGGTTTTTTTTTTCTAAAATTGATACTTCATTGCTTCCCCAAACTCACCACATAGCAATACAGGATTTTATTATACTGTAAAATGTGCTGATATTAAAAAAAATATGGATTGTTCTTGCACAGTAATAAAGACACCTTCATTAGTATTCTGATGAGTTTTATAATTAAAGTCAATATCCTTCTGTGAATGTCCAAATGATAGCTGCAATTATAAAGATTGCATTACTTTTATGAACATCTGTGCAAAATCCATAAAATTATGCCAATCCTGATGTTTTGCCAGCTTCTTGCTTTTGAGAGTGATTAAAAGATAAAAATATGAAAAGACTTTCTTTTTTTGGTAATTATATGTGTCTTTTAATATACACCAAAGGGACGGGCAGTGTAGCTCAGTTTGGAAATGTGTAAACTGATTCAGATCTGAAATTGATCCCTTGAAGTGTTCTTTGTTCTACAGAGTACTGTAATAATTCATTATAGGAGATTATTACTCTGTACAAGACAGACAAACATGGTAGACTACAAAAGTTAATTTACACTCCTGGGGGATGAATCTTCTTTTCTTAGATAGGTACTGAACTAGCTTTTGAGAATGTTGAAAGGACTGACTCTTAGCACAGCCTGGAAAGAGGAAAAAACTGTCATTTGTTTAGTCCACAGTTACCTGGTCTTGCAAATTTGGCCTGGATAAAAAGATTGTTGTTTTAAACAGCAGCTCTTAACTTCTAGATTCACATATGAAGAATTTGCCTTGTAGCTGTCATTAGGAGTATCTGGTTTTGTGTATATAGATAGGTGCTTGCTGCTGTTTCATAGGCTCTGGTACATGAAGAGCCCCTGCATGGTACTGGGACATATGGCCTGGGATGCAGAAGAGAAGCCCATCCTGCTGTAGCAGGCATAAACCTGGTAGGATTTTTGGGACAATCTCAGATTAAATTAATCATCTATTTCAACACCATCAAATTCTCTGACTTTTTTACATGGAATTGGAAATTAGTCCTTTAACTTCAACACGGCAGCTTAGATTGCTAGAAATAGCTTAACATGGGTCTGCTCTACATTACAAAAAGAAAGGTCGGTGGCTCTGTATTTTGTGTATATGAGGAGCCCTGAGCTATCAATAAGAGTTGGATATAAAGGCCTTAAAGCAAGTAGATTGTTACTTAATGTGCCTTTATTTATTTTGCTCTCTACTTAAGTAAAACACAATAAAACCTAAAGCTAAAATCCAAATGTATGTTTCGTGACAGCATGATTCTCTCACTAATAGGGCTCGGAAAGAGTTTAGAAGAAATATTTATGAAAAAGATATGAAAGATCTTTCTTAGAAATATTTTTCTAATGGATACTTTTTGTGAACTCACTTCTCTGCTTCCCAAGAGTGTGCTTCAGCAATCCTATGCCTCAAATGAATTTACAACAGCAATGGTTTTAATCACAGTGATAAAGAATTGAATCTAAATTATTATTTTAATTTAATTCTTCATTCAAATGACACAGTAATTGTCATGTATTATATAATATTATACTAAATGTATTGTAATATTTTAAACAACTTTTTTACATGTTAATAACTTTTTTATTTCACATATTTTCTTTAATTTCTCTCTCTGAAGTAATAACATTGGCAGAATAGAATGCGTAATAGCTCTGTCTATCACGAAACCTGTTAATGCACAGATTATAAACTTGAAGACAGTAATGGATCCTCTGAAGCTTTATAGTGTCAAGAAAGATTGCTGCACGTGCACATTAAATTCATGTGCTGAAAGGCCTTGTGATTTTATGTTGAATAATATCCCCATTCATACGCAGTAGCTGTTTCTCTTAAGATGGCTTTTGTACTTTTGCTCCTAAAGACTTATATTTTAAATGTCATCTAAGAATTATAACAGTACAGAAGATAATTTGAAACTGGTAATTTCTAATTTTGCTTCTGTTTAAATTCCTGAAATATCATACTTGTATTACATTAAAAAAAAATTATTTAAACTATGTCCAAATTAAAACAGGGTTTAATGCAGCAGTAGCAAAATATCCGAGCTATGCATCTTACTGCGTTTTTGTCAGATATTCTCTTTCTCATTCTTGCTGTAGTACAGATGTTTAATGTTTAAAAAGCAGATAGGTACAAAACAAAACCCTGTACTCCTGACTGCAATACATCCAGCCATCTGGTGGAATACATCAAACATTTAAGCATGCATAGCAATATCACACAATGTGACAGATGGAAAAAAAAAAAGGTATCAGAATGCCATGCCTTCAAAAATACCTTTCTATTTGGTATAGTTCAGCTGTCATTGAAGGAAATTATAAAGGCAGTATTGAATTTTATAGGACCTAAGTTTCTCATGTAGCAGATTTTCTTGACAATGTCACTTTAGAAATGTGGAAATAAAGTTTCAGGAGAAAATATTTCTGTTATTGATATGTTTGCAACTGCAAACATATCACTGCAAATGCAGAGAACACATTATTAACATACATCTGTATGTAGCTAAACAACACTGATCTTTTAATTTCAAATATATGTGGTTTCTCATCACACTGACTTTCTTATTACATATGCCTGTTCTTTCACAAACACGAGGACAATCCTGGAAAGTATCTCCAGCATCATACTACCTACTAGTGACATGGCTTTTCCATTTCAGTACTTACACATTAGACCACTTCCTGTCATATTCTGTTCCATGAAGAAATTAGAGGAGTATTCAAAAAAGTTAATTTTCATTCAGGATAACTGATCTTCCCATGCTCATGTTATAGTCTATAGAGAGAAATTTACAAATAGTTATTATATATGTACACAACTGGGAATATTAACAGATAATTATCTATTTAGATAGATAGATCTATATCTATATCATTTGGATCTATATCCATCTATCTATTTACCTATGAAGACACACCCAGTTTTCTCACACAGTTTTTTGTTTGGTTGGGTTTTTGTTTTTTGGGGGGCTTTTTTTTTTTTTTTTTGGTTTATTTGGAGTTTTTTACACTGAAAACTACTAATTTATGCTGCTATTTCAAAATATGTCCCTGAACACAGAATCATCAGGAAGAAATTGGTATTTAATCTTCCCTTTCCCCACTAGAAAGACACCTTATTGTCTTAATTTAGAAAACAGAGAGGAATTCATGCCACTAGAGGAACTGCACATCCATGAATCTCCTGGTTGCTGGCTATGCTAGCTTTTAGTCATGAAGGTATCAACAGAGATGTATGGCAGAGGAGAATAGAACTTCATATTGCGCATAAAGATTGGGCAGATGAAGCAGCTGCAAATCCTGATACTGGACGGGAATGCAGTTCTGGTCTTTAAAGATGGTAGGAGTGATGTAGCTATGTGGCTTCAACCCCACTGAGTAATGCAAGAATTCACAAACTTGCTGAACTTAATGGGGAGCAGCATAGACCTTTCATAATCCTCCTGAGTGTTTAATGGTACTTACTAGGGACAAATGTAAGAATCTTGGCACTGGTAAAACTGTTATTGATTAGGTCATGGCAACTGAAAAGACCACAACAACACATGATTCTTGCTTAACCAGAAGTCATAACAGCTTCTCCAAAAAATTATATTGCACCTTCAGGCACCAGTAGTAGAGCTTTTGTGAAGTATCAGGACAAACTAAAACACAGCTTGAGACTCACGGTTAACTCTCCTTACCCTTATGTAGAGTGACAGTCATGGTACATCAAAGAAGATGCTTGTTTGCCTTAGACTTTTTCTACACTGCACCATTTACATCTGAAATTCTTTCTAAAGTACAAGTAGACTTTGCTGAATTGAAATAATAGAGTTCAAGTGGGGCCTTTAATTTCTGCTGTTCTGTCTCATTTTCTTAGTTCTTGAGGATATCTTGAACAAAATAAGACCTTTTTAAGTAAATATGATATAGTGAGAAATGCACTCAAAAAGTATAACTACGACCTAGGTAACACCATAATGTCTTAAAAGACAATGAAATTATCTTTGTGACCTTCCAATACTTGAGAAGGACTTGTAAAAGACTGTGAGTGACTTTTTTACACAGGCAGATAGTGATAGGAAAAGGGAGAATGATTTGAAACTAAAAGAGGAGAGATTTAAATTAGATGTTAGGAAGTTCTTTACTCAGAGGGTGGTGAGCCACTGAAAGAGATTGTCCAGAGAAGTTGTGAACACCCCATTCCTGGAAGTGTTCATGCCCAGGTTGGATGGAGCACCAAGCAACATGATCTAGTGAGTGTCATTCCTGACCATGGCAGGAGGGTTGAAACTAGATAATTTTTGAGATCATTTCCAAGCCAAGTCTTTCTGTGGTTGTCACCTGTGCTAAATTAATGTTGGTAGTTAAAAAGAAAAAAAAAAGTATGTCTGAAAAAATATCTGAATATAGGATAAAAATTATTAACCTTTACTTTTGTTTAGGTTTAAAACAATTATTTAGGGTCTCGTGAAGAACAGGTATCTACTCTGAATTTGAAAAATATATTAACATCTATAGCTGTAGGTATATATGGACCTATTCCCTTCATTGGGACTAATCACATTGTATTTTAATACTCAAAATTAGTTACCTATGATTTTTTTCTCTGACCTTAAGAGAAAACTGAAACATTGCAGCATTACTGAAACTTTCTGAGGAGTTTTAAAATACTTAGAATTGTTTGAAAAGGTTTACTGCACGTACATAGTGCTTATATTGTACCCCAAGTTTACAGAACATGGAGTACTAGTGCTTCATAATTATTACATGTTTGATCATTGTTACAAAGTTATAAATTATTAAAATAAACTTTGATAAAATGGATAAAAATTCCATAGCCATAGTTATAGTCTGTTCTCTTTCAATGGCTCTTTTTGAAAAGTCCTGCATTATGAATTCACTTATTATATATAATAATATATGAAGACTTAATTATGCAATAAAGTAGTAATGAATAATAGCCTTCAATATTAGTAATCATAAAATAATACTCTGTGAAATTGGTTTAACACTGACAAATTATTCACAGCCAGTACTAAAAAAATCTTGCTCTTTCTAATCCAAATGATATCTCTTTAAGATTCTGAACAGCAAAATACAAGTATACTTTTTTCTACTTTTGCCCATTTTATAATAAATTGGTATTGTTTTCATGTTGTAAGTGATTCCCTTGCTTGTGTGGTCTTTCAGAAAGTACAAATTACTCCTGCCAAAAACAAGGTAGAAGCATAGTCAGATTTGCCAAAAGCAAAAGTCAGACACTATGCATGTAGTATTTTCATTTCTCAAATAAATGCTTTGACATTTCACTCTGTCAAAATAGAGCCAGAATTTTATCAGTGCTTCGTCAAGTTTATATAATCTAGAAAGAGAAATAAGATATGGTCATAGCTTCAACAAGCATGACACTTTCAGCCCAGCGATAACAATATTCACAACAAATTGTTCACAGACAAACAGACTTCACTCCAAACTTTGAAAATAACCTTTGAACCCAAATCTGCCAATGAATACTTTATCTCCTTAGAGAGATATTATGTGAAAGGTGTGGATGTTAAATATGCTAGCACTTCTTGTATTTTTAAAATTGTAAACATTTACTCTTATGAAAGTTGTATTAAGTATTTAATTAATTCCTTGGATTGCCCAGAAATTTCCAGCCATATTTTGCATACATGAGGTAATGGACCAGCTTGAGACAATGAACCAGGATGAAAACCAGTAACTAACTGGACCTTCAAAATTAAGCATCTCATTGCTTATTACAGGTGGGAATCTGGAATAGGTCCAAAAATTTCCTCCTGATATAGCTGATATTTCTTAATGTGTTGATTGACATCTTGGGCAGCATGTTCCAAAGTGTCAGAAGTGATCAGAAGCGTGCATATAAATTTCCAGAAGTGATGCATTGTGGGAATAGACTCAAACTATCAGAAGTGGAATAAGTAATGCAAGAGATGGGTCTCTGGGGAGGATGGAGAACCCAGCCAGAGTGCCTGTCTTATTGTATTGTAACATGAAGTTTTTATCCTTTTTCCCTGAGTTACCCCCCTCTTCCTGGACCTTTTGTCTTCCTAATTAGTATGCAAGCCTTAGCCAGGCCAGGTGAAGTCCCCTGATTGGCCCTTCGGTAACCCCTTCCCCATTGGCTGTTAAACCTTTAAATACCCTGACCTGTACTCAATAAACTCTCTCTCTCTCTCTCTGCACCCTTCCCGGTGGTCTCTGAGTGTCTCTCTCTCGCGGGACATGTCGGGGACCACGTGGACGATGGGGGGGGGTGAGGGGGAGCGTTCCTCTCAGCTGTCGCAATGCATATATAAGACATTTGTAAAAGGTTAATTAAAGCTGCTCCTGCAGCAATAGTCACCGAAGAGTCTTTTGCATGTACTTAAGATACTTAAGAGATGTTTCACATGTTACACCAATAACAATAAATTACACATATATGGTGGATAGCTGGATTACAAAAAATAAAAATGGTGATGCAAGCAAAACAATTATGCAAATAGTCTCTGCTGATTCAGCTCGAGATGACACTCGAAGGACTCTTGTAACACAGATTCCCTTCTTCGCTGAGTGGATACTATCATTAAAGACTATCATTTAAGCACCTGTGTATGTGTTAGCCAATAGCAAGATCCCAATATTTCTCCCTACCTTTAACAAATCTTTTCTGAGTGTTTTCAGAGATAGTGATGATCTCAGAAGTGTTAATTCCCACCTTTAAGTATGAACTATGATAATTTGCCTGATGTACTTTGGTACTGGATCTATGCTGTAGAATGATGTTTGGTTGTGGTGATTTGAAAGAATCATATGTGTTCTCATAGAATTTTTGGTTATTTTTCAGAGGTTGCAAGGGACCTGCATAGGTCATACAACCTTCTCTGATCACAACTGTTGTTTTCGTACATTCAGAATAATAAAGTATAAAGGAGGAACATTTGCAATGTTAACTCACATCTTTCTCTTTTATAAAGCTCTGCTGAACAATGAAGATAAGGAAGGAAGAGAGTTTGTATGTACTTCTGACTGTCAGTAAGATAGATTTATTATAGAAAGCTCCTGAGAGACCAATTAATATAACCAGGATTGTCAAAATAATATGTGTACAGGCAGCCCATCAATGCACTGTGAAGGTAAGGTCACTGAACACAAGAACACTAGGGGACAAATTTAGTCAGAATGGAGTAAAAACTGAGCACTAATTAAGTGAGCTGTGAAACACTCACAGTGGTAAAATACTACCTAGTCTAGAACTGATTTCCTAAAAGATGCACTATTTTTGTTAAAGAAGTACCACAGATAAACACTGCAAAGTCAAGATTAAATATTATCTTGACAAAACTTGATGCTTTCTATCTGTGAGAGTGGTCATAGTTCAAAAATGAAAATTATAATTTTTAACTTGGACAATTCAGGTAAGGCTTCATTGTTTTATATCACAAAAGAAGATGTTGTCAAATGTAGACGTTTCCAATATTTAATTGTGAACCCTGGGGTGCTCTGTTTATCAGGCAATGTTATTCAACTATGAATTGTATTCATCAGTGTACTAGCAGTATAAACTAGATAAGTGAGACTGTAGGTTGGGGGAGGATAGAAGAAAATATTACAGGAAGAATTCTATGTATTAGATAGTCTAGAAGACTGGGATGGTAGACATACTAATACAAAATGAAAATCATATGTGACCTATGATTTTGCCTTTGTTATTTCATAAGTTATTGCTGAAGCAAAAACATTGAAGCAGTGTCTACACTGTGTTTAAGAGCTTGAAAGAGGAGATTGTAAAGTTAGCTGTGTTCTCTGACTTACCTTCACAAACCCATAATAACATTTGTCAAATATCTAAGAGTTGAGTAGTGTACTGTATGATGACAGACAAACTGAAGTTGCATACACACTCCAACTGACCATGAGCCAGGATAAGATGTTTCTACCAGGAACTCCTAGACCATCTAACTGAAAATGGCATGTACATATCCAATCATATATTACAAGGTTGAGCACAAGCTCATACTTTGATGTGTGCTTACCAATCACACCTGGGGAAAAAACCCCAATAACAAAAGGGGTAAATAAGTGTGCACACACAGAGTATCTCTCATGGCAAACATAAATTTAATAGTAAACTGACCAAAGTAGTTCACATCTGGGAATGAAAAAGCCTTTTCAAACTGTTTGTGTGGTTTAAGATTTTGACATAAGTTTAAGTTTCTACTTATTATGCTGTAGCTGTCATTCTTTTGTCACTCAATTTATAACAGAAGTTTTTAACTCATTGACATGTTGTGAGAACAAAGACATTAATTACTAGGTTTTATTTTATTTTATTTTGGTAGCATTGTGTATATAAATGCCTGACTAAAAGGAAGTCTTCATGAGAAAATACGTTGGGTTTTTTTTGTTATCATGTATGATATTAAATTTCAGTAATATACCACCTAAACACTTAAAATCAAAATGTTGCATCACATCAGTATGGTCTTCAGATCGACATTTGTATTGCAGATAGAGTTTTGCCTCACCCTATGCCTTTACGAGAAGCAAAGTTTGTTGAAGCAAAGTCAAGACGGAATTTTAAGAGTAGAATATCCTGAGGCAAAGGCTGTTATAAGAGTAAACATCCTCTCCTCAAATAACTGGTATCTGATATGATTATACTAGCACTTAAAATTGTCAGAGATGTTCATTAACCTTTGCAATGAAGAATGAGCACTCCCCAAAATATATAAGTATACTTGTATACACAAACAAGCTAGCTTGTATTTCTGTTTGGACAAAACAAATCAACTTGTTTTCAAGTTTTATCTCTATATCAACCTTAATAATATTGTTTTGAGGGGTTTTGTTTTGAGAACATGTAGTGAGCTATCTGGTGAAAATGGCTGTATTTCTGTAAAACTAAGATAACGGTGTAACGATCTATGATTTGGGGTAATTTATTTTCCACTGCAATAGAAAGAAAAAACTTGCCAGATGGCTGGATAAAAAAAAATGTAGTTGGGGAAAGGAACGTAGCTTTCTTAAAGAGAAGTCCTTCCTCACAACTCTTGAGCTTTCTGGAATGCATACCAAATATGTGAGTAAGGATAATTTGGTTAATGAAGTCTTCCTTGGTTTGCAAGCAGATTTTGGTGATGTTCCTCACCAAAGGCTTTTAAGAAGGCATCCAAGGTATAAGAATAATGGCCATTGGTTACTCAAATAGTTGATTTAGAAAAGTGGAATCCCAAAAATCATCAGTTTTTGCTGTGGTAGGAGATTACCAGTTGAGTTCTTCAGTTCTGTATCATTCAACATGTAAATTACAAGAGTCTGGACGTGAAAAGATTGTTGATCAGAAGCAGGCATGAGAACTGATTTTGAACAACTTTAGAAGGACTAAAGACTGAGTAGGATAGAATTATATCTAGACATATATAAAGTGATGTTTTCAAAAAATAATGTTAACTTAAAAAATAGTATGATAGACTCTGAAATAAGTGCTATTGTTGAGAATTGAAAACCTAGTAGTATAAAACTGTCGATACAATATGCAACAAAAAAGCAAAATAGGAGGAAATAGGAGACTGTTGCTTTTGTGAAGTGAGTCCATAAGGCCTCAATAGCCAGCAACGTTACCTCTGTCTAGATTGCTATGAGACCTGTTCCTCTGTCTGGACAATCATGACACCTCCATTTTCATGGCTACTTTCCATTTTATTGTCTTCTCAGCTGTTTCTAATTATTTTGTTTGATTTTCTTGAAATCTCTTTTTACCCATGATCCTTCATTTCCCTTTTTATTTTTTTTTTCATTGCTGTTTTATGTACCTGTCATATTTATTTCTAGAAACACTACTTTGAAATGCTGATTTATTTCAGCAGATGAAAGTCATGTTAACTTTTCAGATTCAGTAGCATTTAAACAGTGGTATACATTTCTCCAGGAATACTGTTTTGTTCTTAATTCAAATTCAAGCTGCCATCTGTCTTTCTGAAAATTAGATGTGTGCAGTCACCCTATCTGCAAACAATTTTTGTATCTAACTGAATATCTTTGAAATTCTGGGTACTTCTATCCCTCAAAATGCAACCAGGTGGGATATTTTGCTACGTTATATGTCAAAAGTTCATCCACAAAATAACAGAGAGAGAATGAGAGAGGAGGATAGAGGTAGCTCTGTCTACTTGCAGGCCCACCACAGGGCCTATCAGCTCATTTAAGGCCCAACTCCACAAACCCAGAAAAGCACAATAGTAGCAAAAAGGAAGGTGGAAAATGCAAACTGAGGATTCAGAGGAAGGGATACCCTACTCAAACCTCTCCCAAGGTTGTCTGAGGAGAGTCTCATTGCCCAGTTGTTAAACATATGAACATGAATTAATGTTGTAACATCTTTTGGCTTGAGGAGGATTGTTGCATTGTTGCCTAGGAATACAGGAGACATTATGGTGTAAAGGGTAACATCATTGATGGATTGCATGAGATTTATTATGGAGAGAAACCAAAACCAGCAAAAGGAAAGGATTTGAGTGATTTCTGAAGGAACAAGAGCAGGAAAGACAGAAGCATAAGGTGATAAAAATGGCTGGTCACTTCTAAAGAGTTTACTTGTCATTATGTTTCTCTGTGTGTGCTCTGCACTCATTCAGCACAGTCCTTCTTTTCTTTTTGTAAATTCCTTAAATAGAACTACAGAGCCTACTACAGAACTACTAATGGTTGAGGTTGCTAGGGACCTTTGGAGGTGAAAGGTATGAAAAAGTGTTTCCTGATGCTCAGAGGGACCCTCCTGTGTCTCATTTTGTGCCCATTGTCTCTGGTATTGGACACCAGTGAAAGGAGCTGTCTCTGTCCTCTTTTATGCTCTCCCTTTTGGTATTTATATATTATTGAGATTCAATAACATATATAATATATATATGATGTATGTAATTCACTACACCATCTGCTCAGCGAGTCCAGATTTAAAGAGCTTCTCTGTGAGAAGAAGTTCTCTTATGAGAGACAGTGTCAAAGGTCTCATTGAAATTCAGGCAGACAATATCTACTATGAATATCTACAATATCTATGAAGGTGTACCTTCATCTATCGGGCCAGCCATCTCACTGTGGAAGTTTATCAAATTGGTCAATGGATGATTACCTTTTGGTGAAGCCATATTGATTACTCTTGGTGATTTTCTTGTTTATGTGCCTGGATTACTTGCTTCGTCACTCTTTGAGGAATCAAGGTGAGTCTGACTGGCCTGGTGTTTCTGGGGTCCTCCTTTCTGACCTTTTGGAAGAGGGCTGGTAGATTTTTTCCTCCAGTTCTCAGACATCTCTCTTATTCTCTTTGTTCAAAGATTATTGAGAGTGGCCTTGCAATGACATCAGCCAATTCATTCAACATTTGTTGTTCATCCCATTGGGGTTCACGACTTATGCTTGTCCTCTTTGTTTAAATATTCTATTACCTGATCTCCTTTTACCAGGGGTATATCTTGCTTGCTGCAGCCTTTCCGCTGGTCTCTGGGATTCTTCAAGAACAATGTTGCTAGTAAAGAGAGAGAAAAATAATGCATTCACTACTTCAGCATTTTCCATGTCCTGTATTATCAGGTCCCTACTCCCATTCAGCAGCAGGACCATATTTTCATTGGATTTAATTGGATTTCTTTTTATCACCTATGTACTTGTAGTACTTTTTGTTTTGCTTTGGCCTCCCTTGCCAATCCACTTCCAAGTGAACTTTGTCTTACTTTGTCCCTGCATATACAGACATTGTCCCTGTATGTCTCCCAAATTATCTGGTTCTGTTTCCGTCTTCCTCTGTGTATTTCCTCTTGGTCAGAAGCTCCTTGGTCATTCAAGGTATCCTGGAATTTTTTTTTCTAATTTCCTGCTTGTTGGGATGTACTGCTTCTGAGGTTGAAGGATGTGATTCTTGAACGTCAACCAACTTTCTTGGGGCCGCCTTCCCTCTAGGACCTTATCACATGGGACCCTCTCAAGCAGATCCATGAAGAGGTCAAACTCCAGTCTCCTGAAGTCCAGTGTTTCTGGTGTCTCTAAAGGTGACTTCATGATGGAGGATCAGCTACTATGGATCAAGGAAGTTGGGAAGAGAGGGCTCCAGGGACAGCTACTGGTAAAGATAAAGTGTATGGGCACAGACACTGAAGAGAAAGACATTTTACTTTTTTTTTTTGTGTGTGTGTGTATATATGTATATATATATGTGTGTATATATATATATATCTAGTATATTCAAACTCACATAAGTGCTATGCTGCTGGATAGAAAAAAACTATATAAAGAAAGCGAATTGATGGTCAATACTCAAACAAGAAACCCTGACCTCTGACACAGATAGTTTAATTTAAATTTGAATTTTAGCTGTTATTTCACTTTCAATCACACCAAAAAGTTGCATTTGGGATTGACTGTCAGTCCAGATCTGTTCACTGTAGAGTCAAATGAAGGTTTTCATGAAAGATGGGTGAGTCTTGTAACCTCCAATTTCTTTGTCACAGTACATGTGTTCCACTTAAAAATGTGAAAAGTCTAGAGTTCTGGTTCTGTACAGGTGAGTTAGCCAGCTTGCAAAAGTTCTGGTCCTCTCTTGCTTGGATTTCTCAGTTAACTTTAGTAGAATTTAAGTATGTTTAGACCTTATAGCCCTGTAGTGTCATATTTTAATTTTGGTCTATCTATAGCCAAGTCTTTTGGACTTTGGTTGTGGATTTCTGGATTTTCTCAGTATATATTAATTTAATTCCATGTGATTTTTTTCAGTAATCCATAATTAGGAAAAATACTGCAGGATGCTTTCCCTCTGTGGAAAGAGATCATCTAACTTCCTCTTCCCCAGATAGCTAATGTATTGCATCACATTCACAGAAAAGATTCTTAAAGTTATCAAATTCAACCATTGAAAGGTGTTAGAGCCAGCAAACCTTGTTCATTTTCCTTTCCTTTGTTAATTCCAAAATGCTTCGTCTAGGTCTGTGAATTAGCAGGTTTTAGTTCAATGAATCATGATTTAGAAAGGAGATAGCCAAACTAACAAGTAAAGTTAAAACAGACAGACTTAGGGCTTAATCATGATTTATGTTAAGCAATTTATACAAAAAATATAATTTCTTAGTGAAACTACTACATCTACATCAAGCAATATATAAGTCTAGGAAAACCATCATTTAGATAGAATAACTTTATAAATATGTGGAATAATTTTGCACTCTTGTCACCCTACCCTACACTTGTGCCTGTGCCTCCATCCTAGGCGCATTATCAAGCATTTGGATTTGGTAAATTTCATCCCATTAATAATAGCCTGATGCTCCAATCTATCTAGATCCTTCTGCAAAGTGTCCTGTCCCTCAAAAAAGTCAACAATACCTCACAGTTTGGTATCATCAGCAAATTTGCTATTGATGAGTTCAACTCCTGTATCCAGATTGTTGACCAATATCTTGAACAACATTGGCCCTAGAATGGAGCCCTGAGGAACACCACTGGTGACCCGTTGCCAGCCAGATGTAGCCCCATTTACCATAATGCTTTGAGTTCTGCCATTCAGTCAGTTCTTTACCCAGCACACTGTGAACCTGCACATCCCACATCCGGACAACTTTCCCAGAAGGATGTTGTGAGTGATATCAAATGTTTTAATTATCTCCTGGGTAGGTTCTAGTCAAGCCAAAGTTTACAAATCCCTCCCTTTCCCCAGGCACACAAGAAGACAGTGTTCAAAATTCAGACTTGAGAAAAAAGATTATGAAAGGATGAATGGGTGGCTAATTTTGTGTTGTAATTACGTGTGTGAAGAGTTTTGAAATACATGAACTTTATTTTAGAACACTGTCTATTTCCACGAAGCTTTAAATAATTTCCTCTCACCATTTTAAATGTGATTCATGTGATAAAAGGTCAAGAGACAGTTTCTTGTTTCAAATCTCTTAAAAAAATCATGTCTTCACCATTTTAAAATGAAAAAGAGTGATTGTATCTACCAATTCTGTATCCCCAAGATTTACAGGTATGGAAAGCATAGGATCCAACAGTAGTATTGACTGAATGGAGTAATACCGAGAGTGAATACTTTTTATTAATTTAATAAAGCATTCAGTTAATTGCAGTCTCAAACTGGAAGAAAATAAAATAAAATATGGGCTGTATGTTTCTACTTTACATTTTATGCATATCTCATTGTGAAAAAAGTAATTCTTTGACTATAATGGCCTCTGCTCAGCTATGAGCCAATAGATTTGACAATTCAGTGATTTTACATGTGTTGTGTGAAGATTCAAGAACAGCTTTATATAA
The DNA here is from genome assembly GCA_013396755.1 of Sclerurus mexicanus. Classification (NCBI taxonomy): domain Eukaryota; kingdom Metazoa; phylum Chordata; class Aves; order Passeriformes; family Furnariidae; genus Sclerurus; species Sclerurus mexicanus. Next base: position 200,269 of record VWZF01007011.1, on the reverse strand, counting down.
GATACACTAAAATCTTCATTGAGAAATTCTAAGCCAAGAAATCCAGTAAATGACCCAACTTAAGCCTTAAAATAAATTTGGTTTCTATCTGACTCACAAAAGAAGATGAAAGGTAAGGTTCTTTACAAAACTTATTGCACTTCAGTACATTTTAAAAAGAAGTTGAGCTATTTTCTCATTTAATTAATGAAAAGTGTTATTTGGTAGTTCCTTGAAAATCACAACTTAGTTGAAGAACAAGTCTAAAGAGTTCACAGAGATATGAATGTTTCTAAAATTAAGAAAGTCCTCTTGCTCATTGTAACTTAGAGGCTCCACCAAAAAGAATCATTAAAAATCTTGTTACAAAAAGCGAGAGAAAAATTATTTTTTTAGGGCCTGATTAGGTACAGCACTTCATGTAAATCTTGCAAAAGTCTTAATTTTCACAGGCTCTTCATCTAATTTAGCTGATAGAAAAAGATTGAAAATCCTTTGCTATATTTCTGCACTTTTACTTATCTTATTAATCAGATGACTATCACATTAAAATGATCATTCAAAAATGTAAAGCTTTTTTATCTATTTAATTTTAATTCCATTTTGTGATTTAGCTGCATTTTTCTACATTCCTTTAATTTTTTATCACTGAAAGAGTTATGGTTGTGCATATTCATGTGAATAATATTGTGTACTATCATTATTCTCCTTTTGTATATGAATGAATTGGAACAGTCCACTCTTCTTCATGAACAGAGTGTCATGCTGTACTGGAACTTCATGAAAGAATAGCTAATATTATTTATTGCTCATATAAAGACCCCTCCATGCCTCTGATGGCTCTCTGTATTAAAAAAAAAAAATAAATTCTTTTTTCAAGGATGTCATCATCTAAAATACTAGTGAATACAATGCTGAGAAAAAAATGGTAAATCTTTTTCTCCTGTCTTCAGCATAAATGTTGTGGAGCACATAGAGGAATAGCAACCAGAAATGTTGAACAGGTAGAGCTCCCCTCTTCTCTTCCAGACAAAGGAAATGTATTATCAAATCCAGGATATGAAGTATTTGAAAACTTACAAAATATTCCCTTTGTCATACCAGTATTCCCTGTGATACTATTGCAGTTCTTTCTTTAGGTTCTGGAGGAAGGATAGGAACTAAGACAGTTCAATTTACTCTTTCACAAACATCTGCTCACAGAAAGATAGCTAAACTATTATTAGTACATTTCTTTAACCAGATATCTTCTCTACTCTATGGAAACAATCAACACCCTATTATCTCTGGGTCACCTAATACATACTTCAGAAAGTTTCTCTTAATTTGAGAGGTTTCATTCTCATTTTGTCTACTTTGCTGCATGCCTTATTCACAAATATGGATGTATTCCCACAAAGTGTTGAGTGTGAAACACAGCAGACAACTAAAAATCAGCCAATGCCTTGATGCTATTAATAAAGGACATTATAATAAAGGACATTATTCACATGCATCTTCCACTAAGGTATAGCCAGTTCAGATGAATTGTACATTTTTAAGGCAATATTTTACCTTTATAATTATGAGATTCCTTCAGTTTCCTGACCACTGATCCTGTCCATTTAATTGAATAATGGACTAGGACTCCCTCTGGTCCAGGATAACAAGTCGTATAAGTCATGGCGTAAGTCCAAACAAGGCCACTAACTTGATCACAGGGTAGGAACACCTGTCCAATGAAGACAAGCTGAAAAAACTGTGGTTGTTCAGCCCAGAGAATAGTAGGCTACAGGGAGACCATACGAAAGCCTCTCAGTACCTAAAGGGAGCCCATAAGAAAGCTGGAAGATGACTTTGTAAAAAGGCATGTAGCAATAAGACAAGGGGTACTGCTCATAAGCTGAAGAAGGGTAGGTTTACAATAGATATTAAGAAGAAATTCTTTGTTATGAGATTGATGAGGCACAGGAACAGGTTGTCCAGAGAAGTTGTGGATGCCCCATCCCTGAAAGTGTTCGAGTCCAGGTTGGATGGGGCTTTGAGCAACTTAGTCTAGTGGAAGGGCAGCTGGAGGTAAATGATGTCTAAAATATTCCTTCCAACTCAAATTATTCTATGATTCTTTAAGGTACCTTCCACTCCAAATAATTCTATGATTTGATAATTCTTGATAATGATTTGATAAATCAGAGATAATTCTATGATTTGATAATTTGACCTTTTAGATTCAGTACTAAACTTCTGGCACAGGGTGAAATTTTTTGATGTTCAAGATGAAATTTGGGGTTCACCTACAGTAATTTCCTACATATAAAGAAATTTTTGAAACAGTGAGGACAATGATGTAGAACCCTGCCTGTAGCTGACTACAACCAGCTTTCTAAACAGAAACAGAAGCTAGAGCAAAATAAGGGTTAATTATGAGAATTTTTAAATAACATGTATACTTCTACTTTTGGTATTTTCCAGTATTCCCTTGTGGGTTTTTTTTGGTTTGGTTGGTTGGTTGGTTGGTTGGTTGGTTTGGGTTTTTGGTGGGGGTTTTTTTCTGGTTTTTTTTGTTGTTTTTTTTTAATATTTTAAATGTGAATCCTGTAAATATTCTGATGTCTTAAGCCTTCCAAATAAATATTTGTTTGAATTAATATTTCCTTTCTAAAATTATTTTCCCACTCGTTATATAAATGGGAGTAAACTTATCCCCTGGATTCTATGATTGAATATGTTACATTAACAATATTTTAAAAATTAAATTCATCTTTCTTGTTTCTTAAAGATATCACAAGATATTACTAAGGATTCTTAAAAATCCACAGATAATTATCAAAATAACTGATCAGACTTCTAAGAAAAGTCTTATAATAATTTTCAGAAACTCATGAGCATTCAAAAATTTAGACTGAAGGCTATTTAGAACCTTTGTAAGAATTCAGGCTGCCATTAGGCATTCATTTCCAAATATTTCTTTTTTTAAGTTTACCCACCAGCTGCCTTCTCCTCCACTCCACCTGCTCTTGATCAATTCCTATCTAACTGTGGAGGAAATAAAATAGAAGTTGTTCTGACTGAATAGTGAGCGCTTAAAGACACAAAATTTATAATAAAATTAAGGTAAAAATAATGCATGTAGTGAGCTTTGGTCAATCCAAAGGGGAAGAAAAGTACAGAAAGGATAATTACAAAATTGAAGCTGGACTACTTAAAATTACTACTTAAAATGTCTACTTAAAATTTACATCGGGTGTCTAATCTTTCTTTGAAAATGACCCTTCATAAGTATTTGCAATTTTTCAGATTATGAAGACTTTTTAACCTACGAATTCTTTTTTAAGGATGTTCAATTTTCCTTTAGTATTTCTCCATATTATATGGCATATATTTATCCTCCAGCTCTAGATCTTTACAGCTGTGCAGCTCTCCAAAAGGATGATTCAACAGTGAATGTAGAAGTGCTGAGTTTTTAATGTATCAGTAGCATCATTTTAGTCAATGCATAAAATTCAGTCTGTTCTTCAATATTTTCCTCTAGACAGGTGACTAAAATTTTTGCTTATGCTTCTACAACAAAGCTCGTCATGTAATAATAACAGTAATAATAGAAAAGATGAATGATAAATGTAATTAAATGTTGAAAGTTTATATAAGCATGACTAAAAGTCACAATATCTTAATTTTTTTACCAGTTGAGCAGTAAAGAAGTAAAAATTCTGTAATATCTCTAAATAGTTCTGAAAATTAATACATTGACACAAATGCTGTTGTAGAGCAGAATTATAATAATTTATCTGATAAATATAATCTGATATTGCCAATATAAATAAAATCTGATAACAATAAGCAGATTTACTGACCCGGTATCCCTGACTCATTTAACTGAACTAATTTATATCAATAATTTGAAAAAAGAATCTCATATTTACTCAGAGTCATCTTTCAAATATGCTGCTCTTCTGAATACATCAAAATAAATGTCTTCATTTTTTCATATATAATTTTTAAAACTTTTGCTTAGTCACATAATGATCTAAAGGTTGCAGTTTACTTTTCAGATGCTAATTTGTCATGTGCCTAACAACGATGTCTGTATTTGCCAAGCAGAACATTTGTAATCCAACAGCTAGACATCCTATATGCAGACCAGTAATTAAAGCCTCTCATAGATATATATGAAATTTGCCTGATAATCACATGTGGGATAATGTAGAATAGAGATCCTCTGAAAAGTAATATAGTACCTTATTTTAAATCTTCATCTCTTCTGTTTCTTTTTTTCTTCTGTTAGTAAAAAGAAGTTACCTTACAGTCTCAAAAAATGTCTTCTCTTCTCCGGCTGATCTAGACTATAGTGTATAAAGATGTGCATTTTTGTTTCCTCTGTTGGTAAAATTGAATACAAGATTTTCTACACTCAGGACAAAAAAATTCCTTTAATAGCAAAATTTTAATTGGCAACACTATAGTGTTTGAAATAATATTGAATAATAAATGCTAAGAGCATTTATAAAATGCATTACAGAAGTAGGTTCAATCTTACCTTTTTATGACTTAATTTTCAATACCCTAGTAGTTTTTCTGTTCCCTATTGGCTCTCACTGCCAGATAATCTATCTAATGGTCTTTAGAAGTAACTACCTGGTCTCAGGTGTCTCAGTCTAATTATTGGCATCTTCCACTGAAAAGAGTGTCAGTGGTTTTTTGAGAGACTAGTAGGAAGTGCATTACTTTGAGAAACTGTGCAATGTGATAAAAAGTTAATGGTTTTTTTTTTTCACCTTGTATGTAAGCTTCCATAAGAATATGTGTGTAATTAACAGAAATGTAATTCAAAAAAAGTCCCAGAAAGTATATATTTCCTCAGGTGCCATTCTGAAAAAAAAAAAATAAATAAAAATCTGTCCAGTTTCACCTTGATGCAAATGCTTATCATTCAAATACAAAGAACCAGTTGTTTGGGTTTTGTTTTTTTTTTTAATAACATATAATTTATATTAGTGCATATTTTCTAACTAAAGTAACATTTGTACTTACATACATGTTATTAGAAGTACTGGTCACTAAACAGCAATCTCTCACTTGACATTTTCTTTCTCATAGCAGCTCACTTGGAAAAGTCCTAGTATTAGCCCTGTGTAGGAGGAAGTTTACTTTTGTTCATGTCTGTTTAGAATTTAAGCCCTGAGGTGACACCATGCTGTTTTAATGAATATTAATGTTTATTTATTGCTTGTCTTTAAAAATTAAAAGCAATATCAGATACTTTAACTTAATGTATAGTAAAAATACATCCTGTCCATGAATGCCTGCTCACTGTTTTAAAATAGAAAATAAAATTTAAAATAGAGCGGTGTATAGAACTGTGAAGTTACTTACAGGATTATGAGCAAAATTTGTGCAGTCTTTTAACGTTGATGGAATTATTAATTTTCTCACACAGTTTTTAGCAATAAGAGTCTGTTTATTAAAGCTATAAGACAAAGCAGTAATACTCATCAACACAGTTGTCAAGACCAGACTATGCTATTTTTTCCTGACAGACTGGATACCATGGCAACACCTGGTTAGGAAAAGATATTTGAAGGTTTGCAATTGTTAAAGTCATTGGTCTGAAACAGACATGTATTAATTGCAAGTGAATATGACAGCCCATACCAGATTTCTGAAAGGGAAGAAAACATCAGCTTCATTCCAGACTAAGGAACTGAACAAGAGATGTATCATATAATGTGATGTCTGACTTCAAAACTGGTGTCATGCTTGTGTACTCGTCATTTGCAAGGTCTGAGGTGGAATTTTATTACTGTAGAAATATTTCCCAACAGAATTTTTAAGATGCAGGAAAAAAACCCAAACATTGCCTGACAGTTCTAGAAGGGAAAAAAATTATAGATTTGTTAGTATTTCTAAAAACAGTTGAGAGTTCCAATCAGGTGAAATCACAGTGATTCCATATGAAAAAAATTGAGCCATGATGAAAGTTTCCTTGGATACTGCTAGCAAATTAGCTTCCAGAAAGAATCAGAACTTAAACCTAGTATGTACTTTTAGGGGAGTTATGACAGAAACCTATTTTGGGGTTTTCTATGCATATACAATCAGAAAAGCTGTTAAATATGCTCAAATGGACAGCAAACATTTTAATATAGATCTTAAATTCTGTACCTACCATACATGCAGGCTGCAAATTATAATCTGCAGACATGTAAGAATGCTTCCTGATACAGTTATGTCTGTATTTCAAAGTGAGAATGTTTTCATGCATTATTGAAATGACAGCATGCAGGAAGCAGGTATCATTGACAACAGTTTGACTGCTTTTTCTAGTAAAAGAAAAATGCTTTTGGTTCTCAGAGCAAGCTGTTTATGATATGCTATGCCTTCTGTTGTATGACAAATGCCAATTTTACTTCTGTTTACATAATAAATAGAATATTACCTAAATTAGGTAAAGTCAATCATGGTGAAAAGAACTTCTGAATAACCTTCTGATTTCTATGTTAAGAGGAAACGTGCTGACTTGAGTTAGGTATTGAGATTTAACCCCCACTTGCAACTTTGTACCACACAGCTGCTCACTCACCCCACTTCACCATCCGTGGAATGGAGAGGAGAATGTAATTACAAAAAAAAAAAAAGCAACACCTGTGGGTTGAGTTTAATAATAAAAATAATATTAAAATATAACATTAATAATATTAATAATGAAAGGGAGGACAAGAAAAAGAGAGAAATAATCAAAGAACAAGAACAAATGATGCATGATACGGTTGCTCACCACCCACCGACAGATGTCCAACTCTTTCCCAAGCAACAAGCAACACCTCTTGGCTAGCTACCCCTAGCTTATATACTGAATGTGCTGGTCTGGGGTACAGAATATCCCCTTGGCATGTTCACGTCAGCTGTCCTGGCCGTGCTCCCTCCCAGGTTTTTGTGCACCTGCCCACTGGCAGAACACAGGCCACAAGTCCTTGGTTTAGAATAAGCATTACTTAGCAACCACTAAAGCTTCAGTGGGTTATGACCATTAAAATATGGACCTCTATCAGCTACTAGGAAGAAGATTTAACTCTCTGCCAGCCAAAACCAGGACATTGTAATAGGAGAGATGGTTAGTGTTACAGAGACAGGGAAGCTAGGTTGGAGTTTGAGAAACTCATATAGGTTCTGTTCTCTTCTTGTGGGAAGCTGACAAATTCTCTAATGCTAAATCTGCCAATGCAAACACGAAAGATTAGGCTACTGGCCATCATAACAGAATCCACAGCCCTGGGCTGCTCAGTATTTAGAGAGAGTGAGATCTGAAGAATTTCTTTCAAGATATCTGTGCAATTGTTCAGAGGACCTAAATATAATGCCTAACAATGACTGCAGATGACAGATTCAGTTTTAACTGAATCTTGAAGTCCTAATGGAAAGCATATCTTTTTGAATTTTTTTTTATACAAGCCAGTCCATAAAAAGTTTTTCTGATTTATTACTTAAGATATGTGACATTTTAAAAGGCAGTGATAGTTCTAAAATAAAACTGAGTTTTCAGGGTTAGAGATGCCACATACAGGTGTTGTGTATTTGAATAGCTTTTGTAGTGGAATTGAATGGTCAGAATAAAGTCACATGGAAAGCATAAGCCTCAGGTTTTCTGTTTCTTCAAAATGTACATTTAATAACAGGAATTATAGGCCAAGAAAAAGATCACAATTTTTTATTTTAAACAGAAAGTAAAATACTTAAGCTTAAACAGAAGGAAAAAAAAAAGACAATAAGAACAGATTGAGATTACATTCAGTTCTGAAACTTTCTTACCTATGTGTTGTGGGTCCATTTCCTTAACTTGATTTTGTACCAGATATCATAATATGTAGATTTCTTCTCCTTCTCATCCTTTAGAATAAACTCCTCCTTTTAATGTCAGTTCAATTGACCAGCATGATAAAATTAAATGCTCAGGGATTACTTAGCAGCAGCCAGATGCTCTTACTGATCCTCTTCTGGGTCTGTTTCTTTAGAAATCTTTAACTGGGCAAGTTGTATACATGTACTTTCAAAGTATAAAGCAATTGTTTCTTGGCTCAGACAGACAAAAGGCAGCTGAGGTTTAGCTGTCAGGATAGGAACCTGCACACTCACCAGTGTTGGGGCAGCACCCAGAGAGTCAAGGCTGGACAGGCAGAATGGATCAGCAGGATCAGGGTCAGGCTCTGTGCCCTGGCAGGGGACGCTCCACATTGCAGACCTGCATTTGCTGACAGCTCTTTTCACACTTGTAGCTGATGCAATAACATTGAACCATAGAGTCAGTTAGAGTTGTATGCATTGCGGATTGAGTAATTTACAAAGGATCTGAGTCAATTAAATTTCAATTACATCACATGAAACTGAGGCAGATAGAATTCAGATACTTACCCCTGAATAGAACGTATTGATTACTCTCAAATATCTGAGATATATGGAACTGCTAGTTAAATGAGTATGAACTGCTTCTTTACATAAGTAAGTGGGTATACCTAAAAACATTCTGAATATTTTATTTGCTGATGTTCCTAGAAAAATACCATTGTTGTCTTCTGTTAATGGCAGATACAGTTGAAGGTAAGAATTCACAGTTTCAGGATAATGGGAATAACTTTGTCCCTGACAAATGTAAAAAGTTTAAATTAGTTTTGGAGTGTAGTCCAAATTGTTTGTGGTAGTCCAAATTGTTTGTGTTTTCATGTTATTCATCTTATTTGTGAGATAAAGTTTGTATTCCAGTGATGCCAAACTTCTGTATGTATGAAATCTAGTAAGAATAACATTTCAAATTGAAATAAATTTTAAAAAAAAAAGTGAAACAAGAACAGATATTTTAGAATGCACTTCAATTTAGTTACATACCTTTACTTCATGTATTTAATCATTGAAACAAACCCCTGAATTTATAGAAATGCAATATGTCTCATGCACAGATTTTTTTTTTGTTGTATGATTTTCTAAAATTTTAGGGCTTGTTTTAAGAAAATTTTACAGGAAGAAGTAAGCTCATATAATCAGACAAGCTTTTAAATAAATATACCTATAACCTGTCTGTTATTTCCAGCTTTACTGGTTTGCCTAATAAAAAGTTAGGAATGTTAACTAGCTAAACCAACTTAATTTTACTTGTTATATGAATAGCAACTCCTGGTTATTTTCTCATGCCGATGATAACCACTACTAAAAGATGTGTGGCAAATCTTGAAGCCATTTTGAAAAAAGTCAGGAAAGACAATTCAGGGAATTACAATTCAGTCTGCTTCATTTCAATCCCCTGGAAACACATGGCACAAGTCCTCTTCCTAACTGTTTCTTGGCCTGTGGAAAAGAAGAATGTGACTGGGAGTAGCCAGCTTGGATTTACCAAGAGGAAAAGCAGAAGATGTTATCTACCTTTACTACAGCAGAACTTGTCACAGTCTCCCACAGCATCCTTGTTTTGACATTACAATCAAGATGACACTAGATGAAAAAGGAGTAGATGGACTACTAAATGGAATGAAACTGGCTGGGTTGTTGAGCTCAAAGAATAGTGGTTAATTTTTCATACTCCACATGAGATTTGATTACAAGTTTAGTTCCTCTATCTCTCAGGGTAGAAATTGTCTTCCTGTAATGTATCCTGTTTATTTGTAACCTGGAGGAGACAGAACACGACATCATTAAGTTTGCAGATGATGTCAGAACTGGGTAGGAAAAGAGCGCACTTAATATGTTGGAGGGCAGAGGGCATTTCAGAGGGTCTTAAATGTGGTGCAGAAATGCTCCAGCAGAAACCTTATGTAATTCAATAGGTGAAAAAAAAACTACTTGAGGAGCTGCAAAGTACTACAAGAGGAGCAGACTAACTGCTCTGCTTAAGCATGGTCTAGGGACAGACTGAAGCATAGACAAGAAATTAAGGGAAGCTATTAGTCCCCTCATTAGACAATACCTGTAATTCTGTGATCTCTTTGCTACTCAGTTTCAGAAGGATGCATATAAACTTGAATGAATTTAGCAAAGGGCCACAAAAACAGTCAGAGGATGGAGCACACGAGCTTTGTGAGGACAGACTGACAGAACTAGGATTATTAGTGTGGAGACAAGAAAGATTTGTGAGAAATTTCGGCATGAAGAGGAGGTTGCCACATGAACACATAGCCAGACTTTTTACTGAAGTTGTACAGTATGCAAACAAGTCACAACCATTCACCCATCATAAATTCAAACAGGAGTTTCCAACTGGATATAAAGAGAAAAGAATAAAACAAACTGATGAGATAACTAGGGATAATTAAACACTGACACAAGGTATCCAACAAGGTTATATAATCCTCTTCTGGGAAGGTTTTCAATGTCCATCTAAACAAAAGTCCGAGCAACTTTATCTGAATTCAATTTAAAAAGTGCTTTCAAACATTGACTAGTCATCATGGGGTCCCTTCCAACCTGAATCATCCTACAGTTCTGTGGAAATATTGCAATTCAATGAATAATAATAAGTTGAAAACTTACCATATAAAGGAAATACATATTCTATTTCTATGTCTCATTTAAGTTTATTTTCTGTCTTGAAATGTGAGGTAAATTTTATTCCTATAAACATCAAAAAGTCTCAGTGAAATCTTTAATATTTCTCCCATTATTATATTATCTTCCTCTTTGTTGTCCCTAACTTCTTCATTGCTTCCACTGAATCTATTTGAAATACAAGAGCTACATTCATTTTTACCGTTTTTCAAACTATGAAGCTCACATCTGCGAATTCTGACACCGATCCTCTTCCTTTTCATAATGTTCGTGTTTGTTTCAGACACTTTCAGAATCGAATACATATTTTAACTAGAACTTCAAAATAGCCAGATAACAAGAGAAATGAAATTATGATCTGTGCCTTCTAGTTTTGTGAAAAAAAAAACCCAAACTAAAACCACAACACACCACCATGTATACCTGGTAAAAATGATCTTCCAATCTCAACATCTAGTAAGGACAAGAGAGAAAGAGGAGAGGGAGAGAGAGATAGAGAGCTTTGCCCTTGTAGAAGAATTACCTAACAGCTTTGTAAATGAGATAACTGAGACTAAAAGTTGGAAGGTCTTTGTGGCCCTATAAAACTACAAACAGCATTTGCCAGATGGCTTTACAACACATTTTAATAAAAATGTATATAAATTACTCTGGCAACTCCTAAGCAGCATATAAAAAGTCTCTGTACAATATGCTTCTTCCTCATTAGACTTTAATCTGTCTCACATTTAACTAATAACTACTGGAGAAACTAAATCTACTAAAATGTTCCTTAAAAAGGTGAATAGTTATACTTCGTGGTGGCCTTTATAAGTAGTGAAAACAAGTTACTAAATTAATTTCTGATCACTTGGCTATACTTTTTAAAAATTATTTTCACTTATTTTGGGCTAGGGGATTGAAGAAAGTCTTTATCTCCCAAGGAATCAAAATCTTATCCCAATTGTTTCTTGAGGCCCACTATTTTCTGATGATTTGAATATATATCTGTATTTTTATACTTTATGTTACTGAATACCAACAAATTTCTAGCACCCAGAACCACAATGTATAGGAAATAAATATCAGAAGATACACACTATCAGAAAAAAAAGGTATGTTGATCTAACTTTTTTCCCCCAACAATATTTCTAGTCTCTGCTGAATGAGGCAACCACATACATGATCAAAGGAAAAAGACCCTTTAGGGTGAAAATCACAAATGTGGTCAGAAGCACCCCTAAAAAATCTTGTCATTTTATTTCCTAAATTAAACAGATCAAGCAAAAAATAAAATAAATAGAGAAATCAAGAAACAACATCAACAATCCAAACAAGGAAATCCACTCTCTTTTAGTGAAATTATACTCTTTAGAACTTTGTGAACATTTATTTGTGGGAAAAAAGAAAAAAAAAACTTATCAATTTCTGTCATTCATAATGCAATTCAAGAACAATCAAGAATGTATACCAAACAATAACTCCATTAAGATAGTGAGAAATTAAAATATTTTTAACTTAGAGGGAAAAAAAATCACAAACATAACCCCCCAAATCAATAACAACATTAAGACAACCCCTCCATGTGTCACCAAACAAAACCTGAGTTTTGCCCTAGATGAATTTTGATCATCAAGATTTTTTTTTTTATTTTATTTTATTTTTATTTATAATGTTCTATATATTTCAGAAACCCTTATTCTGCTGAAATATGATGAAGCTAATATTATATCCTTCTTACTAATATCAAGGTGGTTTACTTAATATAAGCCACGCTCTAAAATGTTAGTTGGATCCCTGATATTTGGTGTGCTAACCTTCCCAAAGAGAGTACTTGAAAATACTGCTTTTTAGATTACTTATTATTCTCATTTTTGTCTTTCATATCATTTGTTTGATTATCCTCTGCCTTTCCCTCCTGTTCCCCTTTTTCCCCCTCCCCACCTCTCTCTTCTCTCCCTTCAAAAACAAACACAAAGATGTTGTTTCAACCAACTGTTAAGCCAAAAGCCATTTTTAGTATTTCTTTCGTGTTCCCATTTTCAGCTTCTGTGTTAGTTTTGTAACCAGAACAAATGCAAAAATTGTTAAACTTGCAGCTTTCTCACTTGTAATGAAAAGAAGGACAAGCAGAAAAAAAAATAGCCACTTCATGACATGTAGACTGTGGTTGTAATTCAAAGAGCCCTAAATTACATGAATATTCTAAAAGGTTTTACTAAGCTCAGCTAGCACTCTGTATTAATGTTCTTGTGTTCAAGATCTTGTTATACATTACATAAATAAGCATCACATAAATAAGCATCACAAAACAAATTAGTTTGGTTTAAAAATTGAACACAAATATTTACATTATTGTGTGGCTACCTCTATTAAGACATCATAAAAATACTTGGCCTTTCATTTGAGCTTTTCTGTGCTTTCCAATCAGTCTTCATCTAAATGTATAGCTTATACAAAACAGTTTATTATTCCGACCTTTTGCATCTTGTTGGTAATTACCCATCTCAGTAGCCACTTAAAACTAGCAATATCATTTCCAATCTTACTCATTCAGTGAACAAGTCCTATTTTGAGGGTAGTAACACAGAACTTATAACTAAGATACACGTTTGAAGAAGCCGAAATGATTCAGTGTTCAGAGCACCAAGAACATGACAAAAATAACATATTTACTATGCTGATATAAGTTTTGGAATGGATTTGAATCTTTATACAACAGACTATTTTCAGAAAAATAAGAAATATTTGGAACAGGAAGGGTTGATGTTCACAATTTCAGAGTAATAAATAAGGAAGAGTCAAAGGCAATAAGTAAAAAATGGTTTTAGAAAAGAGTGAAAAAAAATCACTACTAGTAGAGCGTAATCCTGAAAAAAATCTAATGTAATTCTTATTTGGGTGTATACATAATGCACACATGCACATACATCCATAACACACAACAATACATAATCTGATGCAGAATGTCAGTCTGAATGCTATGTTCTACTCTAGGATAAGCTATTACACTCAACTGTTACTTCTTATTGAGCAGGAGAGGAAAGGTGAATATTAGGGTGGAATACTGCAGTTGTGAGACCAATACTGCTGAGAACGCATCTTATACATAGTGAATTTGCTCCTCCATATAGAGGCCAAAACAAAATAAAAGAGACAGAGATGGATGGAGAAGGAATTTATTGTTCATGGAAAACAAACTTGTCTATTAACATTCATTTACTTCTACTTGAAGCTCTCACTGAAGTTTGTCACTAATCTCTAGGAAAAACTTCATCCTTTTCTATCTCAAGTGTGATGCTGCACAACCAAAGACTTACTTGTGGTTTTCTTTACCTTACCAACAAAGCCAAGACTTGTCAGAAAGGGAACATAGGAAACTATTTGTCAAATCCTATAATGGCAGTGTTTCCCTAGAATAGCTCACAGCATGATTTTAGAGCAATTAAAGATATTTATAACATAATGTCAGACTCAGAGAAATAATAAGAATTCTGGCCATATGTTTCTTGGCTGAAATCCCATCCTTTTCTTTGGTATGCGGTCAGGCTGGCTGGAGGAAAAAATCTAGTCCATAAGTCCCTCAGTTATATTTATCCTCTTAATTGCTGACATGAAATAGATGCAATTGAGAAAGGAGTATAAGCAAAAAAAAAAAATCATCTTCTGTTATTATTTACATATACACAATATTCCAAAACTCTATCTTCCCTTTACTTACAAAAGCTTCACTTTGGAGATCATTCTCCTCAGTTTTAACACATGTATACTTGTATATAACTATAATGTCTCACAATAATCGTGCCTATATAATCAAAACTCATTGCTACAATGATCCTGCTACTCAAAAAA
>VWZF01007011.1:155829-185916 GCA_013396755.1 Sclerurus mexicanus | reverse complement strand
AAAAAAAAAAAAAAGGAAAAAGCTGTAATGTTTCTTTTCCTATCCTGTGGAGAAAGATATTAGGCCCAATTTTGAAATTACAATGTATGTCTAAAGATCAAAATCTTTAAGGTTGTACTTTCAAAACATTCTGCTAAACCAATCTAATTGTTCTTAGTCCTGATTTCTCACTACCTTCAGTTTCTTTTTCCTGTATTTTTGTTTGGGTTTTTTTGTGTTGGTTTTTTTTTGGTTTTGTTTGTTTGGTTTTTTTGGATGTGCTCTGGCTTTTTCTTTCTTGTTCCTTGACATATTTCAAAGTTATTTTTGCTACTTTGAATTGAAAAAGAAAGAAAGGTGTAAGAAGGCAAAAGAGTACAAATATTTCCACCAACTTCAAGTACAGAAGCAGTTTACCAAATAGTCCAGTGAAGGACAAAGTTGGTGCAGTGAAGAAGATAATAATGAGGAGAAAGCCTAATTCTGTGTTATGATGATGACCAAGAAAAACATAAAAATTCTTACAGCAAAAAATTGGGTTGCAGAATTTATTGTAAAGCTTATAATGAGTATGATTTTTGTGATACTTTTATAAAAAGTATTTAAAATTCTATTTTTTAAGGGGATATGCACTTTATTCAGTATGCATGCAGCTTCTTCATGATTTGGACTTGGGAGACCATCTTATTTCCTTACTTCTGATCACAGAAATGCTTATCATTGTTTAAGTGCTACTTTTTCTGCTCCATCCAAAGCAACAGACTATTCATCTTATTGGACTTGCTACATTATCCATTACAATTCCTCGTCTTTTTTTTTAAGATATTGAGAAATAAACAAATGCAACTATTAAAATATTTAAAGGCAGATATAGGTTATCTTTCCAATTTTTTTGTCATATATTATCATATATGAATTTGAAATAAAAATATTCAATTTACATTTCTGAACATTTTGATTTGCACTTTCTGCAATATTTTCATAAGTTGCAGTCAATCTTCTTTCAATGAAACTTTATAGCTAAGTCAGACCAGAAGGAGGTCCCTTTTGTACATGGAACATATTATAAGGGACTCATTAGTTTCTAAACATAATATTTCAAGTGCATAAGCTACTTCAGTGAGTCAGCTCCTAGTATTCTGTATTAAATTAAATTTAAGGAAAAGTAGTGAGTGGTTACATGATGTCTGGAGTTCTTCAGGTAGCACTTGCCACAGAAAATACTAAACAGGTATATTACATTGTTTCTTTTGATAAATGCATTCATAGTAGATCATCTATCATGAAGTCAGAATGGTTTCCAGTGAGTATGTATTCTGATTTTGTCTTGCAACACAACAGTAGTTTCCATTTTAAACTATGAACATATAAAATATTTCCAACAGAGCTGAGATACCTTTAGAAATATTTTATTCATAAATTATTTTATAAGAGTTATAAACTTAGTGAAATCTCCTTTTGCAGTCCCAAGAAAAATGTTACCAAATTTTCAGACTTTCAACAGTATGCTGACCATATATAAATATATAATTATAATCCTCTATATACTGTATTGACCAATACTGTTTGTTTCATTAACCAATTAAACTAAAATTAATGTTAATATTAATATGAAAATGACATAAAACCAGGAATCTTAATGTAATTGAAATGCTGGATGAAGTAAACAATAATTGATTTTAGTGGAACAACAAAACCTAATATCTGTCCTAATAATGAAATGTGTTATGCACTTATTCATATATACCCCCAGATCTACTGTGCCTTTTCCAAATTGCTTTTTATTTCTGGAGCACTACTAACATCTTAGGCTAAGCTCTTAAGGAGATATTGATAAACACAAGATAGAGCTATGGGATAGAAGGGGTTTTGTTTTGTTTTTATATAAATTATTTAGCTTCTGTTTTTGAGTCTCCTTGCCCATCACTAAAACAATAAAATCTCTGTTTATAAATATTACAAATCAACTGGATGTGCAAAACATTCTCCCTTTAACTCTGAAAATTTGCCACATCCAGCTGTTTTGACTTCAATCATGTTTACTTAACTTTAGAATGTACAGCCTGCAGTACTTATCAGTGAAATTTTATGTTTTGTTTCTTTTTTTTTTTTAATAAGGATAAACCCTAAAATAACCTGAAATTAGATCAGAGAGAAGATTTTGTGTGCATAAGTAGGATGATAAAAAACGTGGAAGTATCAGACCAGTGAGTAAAACATCAGAGAAGCATCAGGGGAATATAAGGTTAAGCAGATTGGTCTTGAACCATAGAATAAAAAAAAAAAAAAAAAAAAAAAAAGGAGGAGAGAAGTTAAAGGAGAAGAACCCCACAGAAACCTAACGCAAATACTAGGAGCTGTGAAACTGGCAGGAGGAGAGGAAATGACAGAAAAGCATGTTTAAAAGGAATTGATTAGTACATCTTTTTACAAATCAAAACAACTAATAGTAAAGACACTGGAAGCTGTCCTACAGACAAAGACACATGTTGGTTTATGACTATTTCTTCTTTCAAGTGTGGTTCATATGCATATAGTTCAAATTATCCATTAAGTATGATCTCTAACTTTTTATTTTTTTAAAGAAGAATTGTGGAGAATAGTAAGACTGAAAAATACCACTGGTAAGTATTTAGGATTCATTAATCCAAATTTTATCAAAAAAGACTGAAACATCAACCTGTATTTCTAGGACATATGCCAGGAGGGAACAATTACCATGAGCTCTTGGAGAGGTATCAGTTTACCAAACCCTTTAAATGTATACTTAGTTACATTTTAGTTAGTTAGGATACTTTCATAGCTAATATCATTCAAATTACTGAGACTTCAAATTATACATGTGCTTAAGGGCATAGGTCAATTGGGGGTGTAGGACTAAATTAATTCCCTGGGAACCCCTATGCAGGGAATTGATTTGATAAAATGTTACTAATTACTTTGAACTTCTGTATCCTGATGGACTCTTGAGGTACATTGTAATCTTCATTAGATAGATGAGAAAATTTCTTTTATCTGAGTAAACATCAACCACTTGATTGACCAAGATCACATCATAAATTTGTAACCATAACCTCATAAAATCACATCATCCCTATTCAAGATGTTAAATTTTGCATCTACTTCTTATATGTTCTCATGGGGAATTATACAGAATGTCTTGTGTGTTTTGCACTTTTGGATGAGAATACAAGAATCATCACAACGTGATATACTATAAAATACAATTTATTTACCTTGATGTTTATTTTTCATGAGTTTTATGTATAAAGTTGGTTTGAAAATTTTGTCTGCACAACAACCCTAGCACAGAGGCTGATTTTCTTCATACATGTGTCCATCTTACATTATCAAGAGTAACAGGGCTTTACTTATTAGACACTGTGGTGTGTTGTCCACAACCAGCAGTTAAACAGCAACCCAGCCTCTCACTCACACCCCTCTCCCATGGGATAAGGAAAAAAATGGAAGGTAAAGAGGCCCATGGATAGACGTGATGACAGCTTAATGAGGAAAGTGAAGGCTTTGTGCACAAGTCAAGCAAAAAGAAAAAGTTCATTCATTACCTCCTATCAGCAGAGCAGATTCCTAGCAATATCCAGGAAAGCAGGGCCTCAGAACATCTAACAATTGCTTGGGAAGACAAACACCCTAACTACAAACATTCCCCTCATCTTCCTTTCCCTAAGCTTCTATAGCTGAGCACGATGATATATGGTATGACTTTGTATGACTTGGGTTAGTTTGGGTCAGCTATCTTGGTGATATTGCCTTCCAGCCTCTTGACTAATTACTACTGGTGTGGGGGAGAGGAGATAAAGGAAGCCTTGTCATCGTGCAAGAAACAGCTAAAGCATGTTATCAACACTTTTTCTGGCTACACAGCATATGAACTGCTCTGGAGAATGTGACATCCATCCCCGCCATGCCTACTACAGACACGATGACCCTGACTGATACAGTCTCACATATTTATAAATGAATTAATCCCAGAATCACATAATGGCTGGGGCTGGAAATGACCTCTGGAGATCATCTAGTCCAAGCTCACTGCTAAAGCAGGTTCACCCAGAGCAGTTTGCACAGTTTTGCATTCAGGTAGGTTTTGAATATCTCCAGAGGAGATGACTACACAGCGTTTCCGAGCAATCTGTTCTAGTGTTCAGAATAAAGAAATTTTTTTCCTCAATCAAATGGAATTTTCTGTGTTTCAGTTTGTGTCGATTTCCTCTTGCCTTGTCACTGTAAACAAACTGGCCCCATTCTCTCAACACCTGCCCTTACAATGTTTGTATGCATTGATAGGATCCCTTCTCAGTCTTCTCAAGGCTAAACACGGCCAGCTCCATCAGCCACTCCTCATAAGAGAGGTGCTCCAGTCTTCTAATCATCTTTGTAGGCTCCAGTAGTTCCTTGTCTGTCTTGAACTGGGGAGCATAGAACTGGACACAGTGCTCCTGATGCAGCATCACCAGGGCTGAGTACAAGGGCAGCATCATGTCCCTTGACCTGCTGAAAATACTATTCCTAATGCACCCCAGGATACCACTGGCTTTTTTGGCCCCAAGGGCACACTGCTGGCTCATGAACAGCTTTTTTTTCCACCAGGAGCCTTAGATTCTACTCAGCATATTCTGTGGTTCTATGGGAAAATTCAAAAAAACAAAATCAGTGGGGAGTCTGAACCCAGAACAGAAATGCTGAAATTATGTTTGCTTTCCTTTTTTGTCAGCCAATTCAAGTAATCAGTTAAAGGAGTTTGGATACAACTAGTAAATATAGCAGATACTGCATCATAATTTTCAATTAAAAAAAAAAAAAGACACAAAAAATGGGCGACAATATTTTTGAATTTATTACAGTGGATCTTGTAGCTGCAATAATTCAGCTCATGAGTGCCATGGATCATTGTTTGTCTTGCTGGTCACCTAGCTGAACTGATGAGATCAGAGGTGACACACCTGCTTCTTTCAGTACTTATGAATATTCTATGCTTATGATCTACCTTACTGTTTTGTATCAGTGAATGTTTAACCTCCTTCTGTTTGTTCAGAGTTTGATGTATACATCAGTTGTGTACACAACTTAGAAACTTCTGTGCTTTAGATTAGCAAAACCAAACAAAGCAGGTTTGAATTAAATATGAGAAGCTTTCTCTCCACTCAGAGACCAGCATGACCAGCAAGGGAGTAGTAGTTGAGACCTGAAAAAAATGTGATAAAATTATGTCAGTGTTGCAATTAAAGCAAAGTTTCTTTGTATGAGGTAAGAAAAGGTGACTTCTTCTACCAGATGAAAATAGGGATGCAAAAAGTCATATACTGAGGCTGTGCAGCATAAGACATACTAATGAGAAGAAATAAAGAAAAAAACCCCACCAAAACCCAAACAAATAAAAAACCCCAAATAAAACCCAATCAAACTAACAGAAACCCCCATACAAAAGCCCTATTGAGAGCAAAATGCAATGCAAAACATAGTGAAACATTTTACATGTTTCATACTAATTTACCAGCTCTATAAGTAAGGCTCATGAACAACAGAATTGAAGTTGTTCACCGTCAGCATTATATGCACCTATCCAGTTTTGTGTGTCCCATTTCAATATAAAATTCAATGTGTCCTTTAAAATTAGCAGCATAATCAGTCTATTTGGACACAGCAATGATGAAGCAATAGGTAGCCTTAAAATGTGAGAGTTTATGGGATGGAAACTTATTCAAGTTAAGGAGTTTATATAATTCTGCGCACAGAGTCTAAATTCTTCTGACAAAAAGGAATTTGATACAATGGTTTTAAAGCTACTATGAACCTAATGTTATTAAGATAGAAATTATTGAAGTTAAATTTACTGATGATTCCATTTTAATAGTGATAACTACACTGATGGATATTTTAAAATTCTTTGGGAAAAAAGTGATGTCTCAGAAATGTGTATTTAGAATTTCAACATAATTATTTTTATAAGTATCTATTTATTAGTTTCCCAGGACAGACACAGGGATTATAATTAAGAAATAATGCTAGCAAGAATACTATTAGAGAGAGCCTCTTTCTTTCTAGTCATAAAAGATGTTTAATGATTTTGCTTGAGTAATTCAATAAGTTTTAATAATTTGTTTGATTGTCCAGTAAAAAAAAAAAAACAAAAAAAAAACACCCAACCACAACATTGCAATATTAAGCCTTGTTAATCTAACATTGCTCTGATCGGAATATCAACAGCGGTTACTGATGTTTTAACAAATCATAAAATGGTATAAAGATACTATCTCAGGGGCATCAAAACTAGAGACCATTAAAGTAGCCTTAAAAAACTTATGTCATTTATATGAGTGGATCTTGTTTTGTCACATTTTGCTGAAAATAATTATGAATGTTGTTAAATTTTAAATGTACTGGACTCTGTTATTGCCTTCAGGTACTGGTGGGAAAAGCACAGAAATCCCATATGCTGATAGAATGTTATGTAGGAGTCAAAAACTAGATTCTAATTATTTGACTACATTGCAATACATGAAGAGTACAAAGTAATTGCTAAAACCTTTTGAAAATTGAAGGATATAATGTTTCCTTTCTGATTAAAAGTGGCCAAAATAATTTGTCAGACAGTGATAGCTATAAGTTAATTGAATAGCCCTTACCAAATATGATCTTATTATTGAAACAAATTTCTCAAACTATAGGGAACAAAAATAAAATACAAATTAATGAACAATGAAAGAAGACATCATGGGTTACTCATGGACAGACAAAATTATAAATCTAAATTAATAATTAATTCAGAGCTCTTTTCTTACTCTTGATGTTCCTGAACTATGAAATTTTGTGAACTTTTCAGCTGATTCTGTAATAAATTTGAGTAAGTGTCAATAACTGATTGGCTTATCACAGTTTATTCAGGAGAAGTAGTTTTTCATTTGTTTTGATTTGTAAATATATGCTTTAAACAACTTCATAAAAAACTGTATGTCTTCAGGATTTTGAGAAATTAAAAGAAAGTTCAATTTTCTTAGTTGGCTTGGGAAAGACAAAAACCTCAGGGAAAAAATACCCTGACAAAAAAACAAAACAAAAACAAACAAAAAAATGCAAAACCCACGACCACAAAACCACCACCACCACAAAAAATCAAACTACAAAGAAACAAATCCCCACAAACAAACAAACCCCCACAAACAGCCAAGCTGAAAATTCCTAGCCAAGGAAACTGCATTATCAAGGCACTTACATGGCACATGTGCCAGTTTTGAGCTGTCAGTACTCAAATGTGTCTAGCATAATGTATGCTAAAATTTCCTGACTCAGATTCTTGTATTCAAATCAAAAGAAGTTCTTATTGGACGTCACCTTGACAAATGAAAATGGGGCGGCTTCTATATTAAAAGGTATGTGTGACTGACTACAACTGGACTACATTTTTATATGTAAACAGAGTAACAAAATACTGTGCTGGTATTTCAAGAGGGAAAGTTTTATAGAAGTGGAGGTAAATAGGATCAGAGACAAAATGTTAGAATAACATCAAGGCCAGACAGGAATTAATTATACTGCATCTCTGCCATAATGTTTACACAAATATTAGCCAGGAAATCATGTGCTCTGTATCTCCCTCATTAATAACAGCCCAAACAGAACATGTCCACATTCAGATTAATGAAATATCCCAAGTGTTGGGTTTTGAGCCCAAAGTAGCCACCTGGCTCAAGAGAGAAAGAATCTCCTTAGATAGGATTTCTCTGACCAATATCTGCAACACATTTGTCAACATCATGGCTCAGAGCTGCTTAGTCTAGGTTATAACAACAGTCCCCTGAAAGAAATAAGCCTTTACAATGTCTTTTATGTCACCTTAAAAATACACATCAGCTGGTGAAGGGTCAAGAGAATAAGTCCTATGAGAAGCAGCTGAGGGAGTTGGGCCTGTTTAGCTTGGTGAAAAGGAGGCTCAGGGGAGACTTTACAGCTCTCTAAAACTGCCTGAGAGGAGGTTGTAGCCAGGTGATGTCAGTCTTTTTTCTCAAGTTATAGGATGAGGGGAAGCAGTCTCAGCTTGTACCTGGAGAGGTTTAGATTGAGTTTCAGGAAAAAATTCTTCATGGAAAGGATGGTCAAGAATTGGGATGAGCTGCCAAGTAAAATTATTGAGTCACCATCACTGAAGGTATTTAAGAGTCATGTAGATGTGGCACTTGGGGGCTTGGTGGTGGACTTAGGAGCATTAGATTAACAGTTGAACTCAATGTTTTTAAAGATCTTTTCCAACTTAAATGGTTTTATGATTCTATGATCTGAAATAATCAACAGAAACGTGCAATAGCTATTTCTCTTCTTGTGATACCTTTCTCTTCTGATAGTAGTTGCAGGCAATTAGTTTGCATGTGGATAGTTATGTTTAACGTTCCTAAAGTTAAGCAGAATGAATTACACTCTTCAGGTCAGTAATTCACCTCATCCTAAAAAGGTGCCTGGGAAAGGTGAAATGACTCTCTGAAGACACCTCTTTTTCTCCAGGTCCCTGAAATAAGGTAATGAGCTGAGAGATAATATATTTATTTTAAGAGACGGTTTTTATGTGTCAAAGTCTGTACAATTGTATAGTTTGATATATTCACCTTGTGGATGCACATGAGGCTACTTCATGATACTTACAAGCCATTGCAGAAGGACATAGTCTGAAAGTAAGTTTAAATAGTAAGAAGAAAGAAAAAGTAGAACTTTGAATAACACAAGAAGGAAAAAGTGAGACTGCTGTTTATTGATTGATCAGAATTACAGTGGTCTAAAACTGAAAGAAATCTCTAAGGATTAGAAAGGGTTTAGAGGAAGCAGATCATTTAAAAATTGTTTCTGGAAATGGAAGTATAGCTAAAGAGTACTCAGTTCCATGATCTTAAGTCTCAGCTGTGGTCTTCCAGGTATCAGTCACTAGAAATTCAGAAATTAATCTGAATATCATTGTACAGCAGAGATGACTCTATGAATTTTCTCTGAAGTACTTTTCTGTACTTTCTGATTTGTTTAACCAACATCACAGTCTTGTCTCAGAAAGCACTGAGGAAACTAAAACCAAAGTATTTAAAGTATGCAACATATTAGAAACTTAATATGCCAACAAATCAAGATGACTCTGTGGTGTAACAGTCAGTTACCACGGTCTCTGTCTCAGGGCTAAAACAAAATCAGTTTATTATAAATATGTTTCGACGTATATAGAGTTACTATAATTAAGAGGCTGGGTTATGCTAAACAGTGGATGGATCATGGTAACTAGGGGAATATATTATGTTAACTAAAGGGGAAGCAGGTATCTAAAGTTAATCCATTATTCATAAACACAAAGGTAGGGGAAAGAATGGATGTGGTGAAACAGGTTTCAGTACAGAGCAGGGAATACACAGAAACTGCAAATCTTGTCAAATGCAAATAGAGTCTTTGCAGGTCCAGAGATGGGTCAGTGTCTGCAAGCCGGATTAGTTCTTATCTTCCCAGGAGGCGTCCTCTCTTATCAGAAGGAAGGAACTTCTCTCTCTGTTGCCCAGGGTTTGCTGGACAATCCCTTCAGGTCTCCTTCTGTTAATAACTGATTTTCTTCCCCAACAATGTGGCTCATATAAACTGCTTCAGAAAACAGTATAGGCGGAATTTTGGTTAAGGTATTTGTGACAGTCAGGACCTAAACTATTAACAAGCACAAGACGTTGCCTATGGAAAATAAGTTATTATGAGAATTTTGACTTGAATATGGCTATGTGGAAAGTAGTCAGAAAATAGGGCAAGTTTCACCTGTTTTAGCTATATATGTGTCCATCTGAGTTATACTCAGAGTCAGTATAAAGAAATGAATATTCTCCAAGCATGACTCATTTGACCTATTTTAAATGTTTGGTTTGAGATGAATCAGCACATTAATAATGAATACTTGTTCAAATTAATCTTTCATAGATTGTCAGTTAAAAGAAGAGTATAGAAACATTCCCTTAAGAGTCCATGAGTAAGATACTTCTAAATAATAATAATATAATTTCACAGGTATCTGGGAATTCTCCACAATAAAATAGCAACTGGAAAAGCAATCCTAGCACTGATATTTGTCTCCTTGTATAGGCAAATCATATAACTATGGTATTAATAATACAGGAGAAGGCAGAAATATACTCCTGAATCTCCTTGCAGTTAGACAAAGTCAAGATGGTAGAGTTGTATCAGATGACTTTCCACTCCCACAGTAACTTTGGAAGTTGTTAAGCAGTAACTACTAAAGCCAGGTATTTTAAAATTTGTCTTGCATTTAATAATTTTAAGAGCTAGCTGGAGATCTCCCTGGACAATTGACATTGATTTTTAAATAGGCCTTGGAATTCTAGGGAAACTCCAGAGGACTGGAAGAAATCTAACGGGCCAATACTTCAAAAAGGCAAGCAGGATGAGCTCTACAATTATTTGTCCATAGATTAGCCTTTATCCCAGGAATACACTGGAACATTTTGTCAGGACTGAAGGATTAAAGGATTCAAAACAACTAACACATAAAATGTAAATCAATAGTGATACATTGAAAACAGAAATTTCAAATTTCTACAATTTTTCATCAGATTACATGATTGATATGTCATAGCTTTGACTCCATTCTAAACTGTATGTATTTTACTTCATATGACAAGACATTTTAGAAACAAATGACTGGAATGGACTTCCTGTGCTGCTGAAATAATTCATCAACTCACTTTTTGTATGTGATCTCCAGAAACAAAGAAAGAGTTTTAAAAGTACCTAAAATTTTTACACCTTTTTTCTAGAAGATCAACGAATAATAACACTAAATGATTTAATTTCTTCACAGAAAGTGCTCATAATGTTTTTGTGATTATGTATAACTTTTTTTTTATATATTTGGATGTAAATTTTATCCTGTGTATTTAATAGATTTGGACTTGGGATTTCTTTATTTTATTTTGAATTGGTTTTTGATAGAGCATACAAAACCTTTATCTTTCCAAAGGTGTCACCTCATTCAACAAGCTTTTAAGTTTCTTTTCCTACAGTGGGTTCCCATTTTCAGAAACAGCCTTAGCAACATCTTTGTAATCACCTTCTATTCATAATTCTTCTTCATACTATACTTGAGTGACTAGATCTACACAAGAGTGGTGGTGTACATAATATGTATAGTAGGCATAGAAAAGCTACAAATTACTCTTTATATCAATTTACATATAAACCTTTTTATGTCATTTATTGCTCAACCTTTCAAGGTCATCCAAATCTTTCCATATGCTATTTTAATCTTCTGCATTAATAGCATCTCACATCACCATATAATTAGAATATATCATTAACAAACTCTTTCTTTGAGCTAGTCACTAATATCAATCACCTTAAAATGATCAAAGACAAATTCTCAAGGAACTCTGTAAACAAATTCCATCAAGTCTCATTTTTTAGAACTTTCTTGTCATCTCTCATTTAACCAGCTACACAATTTACAGTTCTATGGCTAATCTTCTTCAGCTTCAATAGCGGTTTCCTGTGTGGTGCTAGACTAAAGTATTTTACTAAAATCTGGGTAGATTAGGTTATCCAATTCTCCTGACTAAAGAAAACTCTCTGATTACACTGGTAGAAACAACCTTTGAAAAACTATTTATTTCTCATGTCCTTGTGTCTTTAATTGCTTTTTTTCTTTAAAATTGGCATTGTATGATATCTAGGTCTAGTTAAGAATTTTTAGTCTTCACATAAGTACAGCATTTGCTACTTTTCCAGTGAACTAATATCCACTATGAACTGATATTTTTAATTAAAAACATTTATCACTGGGTTGATGTCATCATTTAAAAGTTCATTTGATGTTCTGAGAGGCAAGTGTGATTCATTAAACTGTTAGGTTTCAGTTCTGATTCCCCTGAGGGACTTTTTGGTCTCTGGATGGGGGTTGATGTTTTTATTTTGTTCTGTTCAAATTTATTTTCATTATCTGCTTTGGTCTAGCTCCATTTTTACTGCAGTAAAAATATTTATTGTGGGTCAGATACTAGCTACAGTGTCTGTCCATAGGTCTGTCTTTGGTTTTTATTTTTGTTTGTTCAGTTGAGTTTGTTGGTTTGGGGGGGAGGGTTTTTTGTGTTTTTTTTTTTTTGTATTGAAGAATTATAGTACTTTAATTAAATTTACATTTTGAAGTTTAACTTGATTTATGCTTTTTACAAATCACTAAGACAAGTTTTGTTTTTTTTTTTGTTTTGTTTGTTTGGGGTTTTTTTGTTTTTTTGGGTTTTTTTTGTTTTTACAATAAGCAATGCCACTGTGGAATTCCTAACTACTCTCAATTTACTTATTCTTTGGGTTTTCTGCAAGCTACTTCAGAACAACAACTTATATACTCACTTAGGAAACAACATGACATTTTTGACAGTGATGTGTTATATAAATTTTGAACCTGCTACAATTTCAGGTTTTGAATAAATTGCTTCAGCAAATGGTTTTGTTGGATTTTCAAAGTATTCCTGTTTGATAGAAATGAGAAAAAATAAATATGATGTTGTTTTTATTTTAACTTTCCAGGAAAGAAAGTCAAATATATCAGGGCTTTCTGAAACACAAAGGTGCAGTACAGTTACCCTATTCACACTATTTCCAGCAGTACTCTCTCTGTAACTTCTTAAAAGATACTTTGGTCAGAAAACTCCACAAAGCCTCTACTTCACATAGCATTCCAGGAAAAGCTGTAAGATACTTCCTGACTCTCAGTAACAAGGTTTATATTTAAAAAAATTGTTCAAAATTGCAATAATGTCAAGCTGTGAGGACAGAAGCATCACCAGTGTCCTAGATTCCTACATTTAAAAGCAAATTGAAAGTGAAATTCCTGGATTGTGCCACAGAGGAAAGATGAAAAACAAACAAAAACATTCTTTGTCAGTAAGATTAAGGGAATGTTACTTTCTAAACCCCAAATCTGGCAGCCAATTTAACTCCATGAATAAGATTCACCAGTCATATCCCCTTTCCCGACTTAATGACATGAAAGGACTTAATATACTGCAAAGAAATAAAGGCAATACTTATCAGTCATGTTACCATTATCATTACTGATTCTTATTTTCAAATAATTTTCTTTGCTGAAAAAATTAAAACAATACAAAATCAAAATCTATGCTATGCTCTTAATGGGGAATCATCATGGAGCAGTTCTGTTTTCAGAAACTTTCACTAATTGAATCCACTTTTAATCCTAAAGCATGTTAGCATTGACCTGGAGAGGAAAAAAACAAAATGAAAAAAGCAAAACAAAAACAGAACCAAACCCGAAACTTCTCTCTGAATTACTGGAATTCTTGGTAAACTGGAATATACCAAGGAGCCTGTCTTTCCTTAAAGGCATATACCCTAAAAAAAGAGGCATATTTGAAAGTATAAGGCTCTCATTACTTACTGCTTTACCCTGAAAATCTTGATCATGGTGATTAATTTGCTAGAGGCAAGAGCCTGTTTCAATGTTCTGGTCAAAAAAGCTAGGCAAAGCTTAAACAAACAAACAAAATAATATAGAAACATGGATTTTGTACTACTTCTGTAGTTAACATTGGTAACACTGCTTAATTTCCACTAATTCACCCTTAGTTGTGATCCACTTTTCACATTACTGTAGTGCAGTATTCATTTTTGGTGTTTACTGAAATAAAAAGAGCAGCTGAAATAAATTATTAGAAGGGGTTCAAACATGGAGTCATGAATAGAATTTTAATGTGATAAACAATCACTCCACTTAATTTAAGAGAAGGTTAGGAAGTGATTTGAACACTATATAAAGTGCCTATGTGGTGAGAAGAATTGTTAGGTTTTCAGGTAACAATGGAAATGCTTATGAATACAAGAATGATAATGTAGGATTTAGATATAAAACATAAGTATTCCATGTGTAACTGATATATGCATACTTTGACACTGCTGTACATGTATAGTTTATAATATCTAATTAAGTAAGTTTGGAGCTTGACACCTGTAAACTAATGGCAATATAATTTAATTTAATATGGTAACTGATTATTTAAATAATTTTTACAGCCTGGCAGAGTTTTCCTGTGTCTAACAATTTTTTTTTTTTTGAAAATCAAGCTAAGATATTTTGAAGTTGTGTTTATGAATGACACTGCTAAAGTCCTCTTCTAGAGTTACATTTTTCACAGTAAGCAAATGTGATTGATAAGGGTTGAGATGGGTGAAAAGGTACTTCCGAATAGAATTCTGCCAAGCACAGCTGATTGTTTAGTTATGCATAAGTAAACAATCATAAGGAGTTACACAATTCTTCTATCATTCAGGAAAACTTGATTAACATGTGTGGATGAAATACAATTCTAGCATGGATCTGTTTGCAATAGTGCTGGGAGATGGCAACTGTCTGATGTCGTATTATTGATGGTATTTGAATCTGATTACCAACTGGTGTTTACAACATATCAATGGTTCTTTTTACTCATGAGCATATAGAAGCTGGCTTGTTTGTTTGTTTCGGGTTTTTTGTGTGGGAGGTGTGTGTATGTCAGAAGTACTATCAAGAGAGATTAACTGTGGAAGAAGATTTCATTTGACTTGTAAAACCCTGATTCATTGATAGATGTTATACTGACCACAGCATCTACTTCTCCCTTTAGGTTGCAGTATTGCTCTGGACAGAAAACAGTTATAATCCACTCTGGCTGAGAGTACAAGCAGACAAGCTAAAATTTTGTATATGCTGTAAACTTCACTCTTAGTGTGTCTTACTAGAAATCACTCAGCCCTCTTAAAGGCCACCACTGTGCTGTCCTCTATTTTTATTCTAATGTACAGATGAAGAAATCCATGTATTGCCAACTCTTTTAATTTTCTTACAAATAGATCCACAGGGTTCAATTCACTAATATCCTGAGTATCCTTTATAATTAGAATTCAACACCACTAGAAGGAATCTTCAATGGGAATAGAAAAAAAACAATGCATTGTCTAAATGTACAACCAGATAGATATACAAGTCAGGTGAAATGGATCAGTTCAGTGTTCTCATTCTGGTTTTAACTGCATCTTTGTCTTTAATAATGTACAGGTATTCCTCGCAAACCATTGATTTCCAAATAGATTGGTGATACGTTTCATACACTGGGAAAAATGAGGTTGCTATTTCAGTTGGCATTATATTCTAAAAGGATGTAACTGTCTCAGCTATTGATGAGGCAATTTCATTGTTAAAGATGGCAAAAAATGACTTTGAGCTTGCTGGTAGTAAATATTACTATTGTTATCGCTACTGTAATTATTTTAAGGGAAGATTTTATTATTCTTTTTGTGCTAAGTTCTTGGATAATTAAGTAGGTAATGTTCTATTTTTAGGAACAGTAAGTAAACCAATTTGTCAGTAACCTACCTTGTATTTGAGAAATACTTTCTATATACTTGGCAGACCAAAGTAATTCTAGAATAGTCATTCTCATGAGCAAAGAGTCTCTTCTATATCGACCGAAGTACAAAAATACAGGAACTGATTAGTCATATTGGTTAGTTTGGGTCTGGTCTGGAGTTCCCAAGAGTTGACTGCAAGCAAAAGACTAAATATAACGCATCTTGAAAAGCAATTCTGAAGACCAATGGAACAGAGGAGCACAGAATTTTCACCCTACTGATAGGTAAATGTAAGATTCAATCAACATTTTGAACAGCCATTTACACGTTTGAGGGGATAGAACTCAGTTAAAATCCGTGGAAACCAAAGAAGCCAGTGGAAACTTTGGGAATTTGGATTGTTGTTAAGCAGAGAGGATTCAGTTGCATACCCACATGTACCTAATCCCATTTGAAATATCCTGGTTTATCTGTATGCATATGAAGGGGGCTGGCAGATATGGCACAGGATTTGCAACCTCTGCAGCCTCTTGGAGGACCAGGTGGGATTTTCCAGAGTGCCTCAACTACATAAGAAATCTGGTGGGGTTTTTTTGTTTTTTTTTTTTTTTTTTTCAGGTGAATGCTGCAATGGAGTTCAGGCATGCAATTAGCCTCTCAGATAAAGCAATTATTTGTTGATAGTACCTCATCTAACTACAGTAACCTCTTTAAATGAAATTCACAATTCAGTTATCCTTAGAAAAATCTGAATAACAACATGATTAATCTTGATCACTTTAGTTAATTTGTTAAAAAATCTTGTGGAACTTGCTCATGAAATGCAATAAAATGATTTAAAATAAAACTGATTTGCTGAACAAACAACCACAGGAGCAGAAGTGTTACAGAAGTAATTTGTCGGAACTAATGTAGATAGCAAAATATTTTGAGAATTTCTTCCCTAGGGAAAAAAAACCAGAAATTATAACAAAAAACCTCCAAAAAAACGAACACAAAAACCCCTAAAATGTATTAGGCTTTCTAAACATTTTATAGAATTGCAGCAGGTGTACAAACTATAATATATTGGAAAAGACTAATTGTATATTTTGAAAGTAGTAATGAATTATTTTGTTACCTGTGTTTGATTATTGGGTGCTGCATTATACACTGCAGTATATGGTACTATTTCTAAATTTTAGTAGAAGGGGTTTTTACTGTATTTGATCCCTATGATAACAGATAAAACATTCCTGTTTGTAAAGAGCAGCCTAGCACATAGATTTCAGATATTTATATTATTTAGATATTTCTATTTATCTATAATTATTTCTAATAATAGAAATGTTGCTATATGTCATTTTATTCTATTATTCTATTTCACTTAATTATTTATAACAATAGAAATAAGATAATAATAGTATATAATACAATACTGAGGATAAGCCAGCCACCAAGTGAAATGAATGAAGGAATAGGAACAGATATTCAAGTCTAAAAGGAGTGTATTACAAGGGTGTTTAGGACTGTAGTGCACATTACAATAGTAGTGTTTCCTCTAACATTCTGTTTCTCCTTAAACAGGTTTAGAATGATTCATCAGAACAAAACTTGAAATATTTGCTCTGTGAGGAATGCCAAGTTTTTAAACTTGGTGTAGAAATGAATGTTTATAATGACAAATTTCATCATAAATGTTAAAATGCAGCTATTTTTATATGTTCAGAATATGCATATAGCTAAAATAAAGGAGAAACATTTTTTGAAAACAATGTGAGACCATTCCATCTAAATTACTCAACTGCAAATTCAAGGTAATTTTTTAACTACTTCTCATAATTTCTATAACAAATAAGTAATACCTAGGTTGAGAGAGTGGAGTTGACAGCTTTTCAGTTTCTAGTGATCTTGATATTTGAAAATATTTTCCCTGCCTTAGTGGATCTTCATGCATTTGAGAGATTTTAATGTTTGTAGAATTTTGTTTGCAAAACACTCTGCACTAATATCTGGATGATTTACAAAGCAGCCTCTCTCCATGATGTGGAAGTGGAATTACATAACAGACAAATTCAGAACACTATGGCAATAAAGATTTCTGGAATGTTTTGAGGAGATATCAAATAAAGTTACTAGTGCCCCTGTGTCCTTTAAATTCTTCTTTAAAACCTTTTAAAGATCTTTAAAAATTTTCTTTAAAAATGAAGAAAATGTACACAAGATTAGTTTATCACCTTGTATGAACTCTAGTGATGTCACTTTACTTGAATGCCAGTCTGTAAAAAGGCATCATTGGAAATCCTTAAGATGCTGAATAGGATTTAATGGATTATAACTCACAGATGTAGGGACATCTCCAGACATACTGTCAGTAATGCTATTAATTCTTTAGTTTATATAACTAGATTCTAAATAAGCGATGAAAAAAACCCTAAACAATTCTTCTCTATGCTGTAAACAGAGAAATCAAAAGACTGTCTCAAAGCATTTGTGGGGTAAGAAATACCTTGTAGGCAAAGGCGGGACAGTAAGTCGGAACAAGGTGATCAATCTAGCACAATTTAGTCTGCTAAATTTAGCACATGCAGGTGTGAAGTCAGGTCTATACTATGAAAACGACATCTGTAACCTTCAGAGACTAAATCCTCTCTGCCCCAAATTAATTTTATAGCAATTAGTTTTGCATATGCACACACCTTTTAGGAATAGCAGCTGATTTTGTAAGATTGCAGCCAGATACTTTAGAGTGTCTTGTCTTTCAAAGGAGGTCTTTATAGAGTGACAATAGCAACATGTGCCCATCCATAATTAGCTTCTGTTGATAGGGAGTATTTTTAATCATCTGGAAAATCTAGGACATCTGAAAGATCTAGAAGTCCTGGATGATTCCTAGGCTGTACTGGTACTGTTACTTGCAATTTGCATATTCATAGTAAAGCAGCATTTACTGCTTTGTGCAAGCTACTCATGAGAAAAAGGCTTCCAGATAGCTGTGTTTGGAAAAGCAACCAAATTGGAGGGTAGGGTGTGTGAAGTCTTTACTGTTGCTATGACCGGAAATTATACATCTGGAAGTAGATTGTATGTCTTTCAGAATGTCAGATTGTAGACATTGACTTTTACCCTTATATTATCAGAAAGGTAATTAGTTATGTAAATGGACATAGAACTGGAATTCACTTATTACTGCTTGTTCCTGTATTCTTCAATCTTTGTTTCTCTCCACTTTACTTTGTTCCTTAAAATACAGGGCAGTGGTCAGGTATAAAGCTTTCATTAATGAAAGAAATAAGCCTGAAAACAAGCTCTGTTAGATGCAAGTCCTTGAATGGAGTTTCTGCAGCAATTTGGTAGCCAATTCATGTCAGCAGCTTCAAAAATTTTAGAGCCTGCTTACATCCTTTTACAGGGTTAGGAGAGAAATTAAGTTAACATTTTAAATTAATTTAAAACAATATTGAGCATTTTATTAATAAAATTTGGTTTCAATTATTAAGCAGGTTTCATGTGCAACTATCAGCCTGTTTGGAGACTCAGTGGATGACCATATCAATTTTCATCATTGAAATATTAAGAAAACATAGGGGACCATGCTAAAGATGATTAGGGTGAGGACAAAAGGACCATATCTTCTGTGTTGTATCAATTTTCACAGTGCTGTGAAACAATATTGCAGCAGGATGGTGCAGGAAATACAGGGAAAGATTTATTCACTAGGAGGTAGGAGCAAATGATGAAAAGAGGGAAAAAAAATTCCATATGCATATCTCATCATGAACTCAGGAATTCAAGATTATTCATCTCCTAAGTAAACAACAGGTCATTTCCACAGTATTCTTTTATTTCCAATTGATAGTTACAAACAATAACAAAATTTTTCTGGGGCACATGAAGTCCTTCTGTACATAATTAGAAATATTACAATTTTGTCATGACTCAGGTACTTCATATTGAGTTTTTGGGATGAAGCATCAGAGTCAGGGAACACAAGAATTCAGGCTAGTACTCATACTGTTTAAAATAGTTACCTAGCAGTTTTTCAGTTACTTATTCTAAACAGTACCAAGCCAACAAGAAAACTCAAAAATCAGATGAATCTCCTTTGAATCTGAAAACTAGTAATTTTTAACTAACATGTGGAAAAGTCACTGCAAATAAATTCTCATACTGTCCCTGTTTAAAAACAATACTTTCTAAGAATAGACATTGCGTATCTAAATAAATGGATCCAGAAATGTTAGCCACAGCTATTACATTCATAGTACGATTTTATGTGTTTATTTTCAGGCTATTTATACATGTCCAGCCCTTAGAGGTATCACAGCTGGGTCTATTTTCTGTGTGAAAGATAACCAGTAAGACTACACTTTGACCCGATCTCAGAAATACCCATAAATAAGTACTAATTTAGCCATAGAAATAAAAATTTCTATATGTTGTAGTCTATTAAATTGAAACACCTGATTTTGACTAGAAATTAGGCTTGAAATCAAATATAGGGCAAACTAGCAATGAAATCTCTCTTGCTTTAACAAGTTAAACACGAAACTGTTAGAACTAAGGTATTAAAGCCAAATTTATTCATATGTGGTATTTTAAACAAGGAAAAAACAAAAGTAAGTAAAAGCGACTTAGAAAACACAAGAGCGGATATCACATCAGGTCAGGAAAAAAAAATAGCAGAGCAGCTGAAATATTGTAAATTAACTTTTAAAAGGTCTTTCATTTAAACCTAATTATTCATAACACTTAAAAATAAAATGCTCTTTTGTTTTTACAAATAAGAGCACAGCACTGTCTTTGTTCCCTGAAAATGCTAATTGTTGATGATACTAAAGGAAGCTTCATAAAATAGTGGAGAATAGTGTACCAGAAGTATTTAGTCATGTAGTATTTCATACTGATCAGTTTTAAGGGTGCAGTCTATCTGCCCATCTGCTTCTTTTGTTTTTTGTTGTTTTAGATTGGTTTGGGTTTGTTTTGGGTTTTTTTTCCACATTGTTTCTTTTTCCATTTGTGACTTGACAGCTGGTACAAGGACTGCAAGGTTTTCGGTGACAGATCTGTGCTCAACAATTCTTACATGATGAGCAAAATTGCAAGTTTATGAAATTGTATAGTCTGACTTGTAAATTAAAACAAACAACAAAAAAGAATAGTGAATGTTATATCTTAAAATAATTTTTCCTACAGCTCTTCCTAAAACAAATCAGTTTGTTTATCATCTGTTATTTTGGATCACATCTAGTTTTATCACCTAGTGGACTGTGCCCCCAGATTTCTTCTTTATGGACGTCATGGTCTAGTTTCTATTTTCCTCTCACTTTCACTACAGAATTGACTCAGACGTGTTTGGGTTCTTCAAACACAACCAGAGAAGTCTCTGAGTTACAATTGTAGCTATCCATTGCATAGTTGCTGTGTAACTGAAGTGCCTCTCTAACTTCTGCTTTCTCCTTCCACATAAATTACAATGCAAAACAATGGGTAGGAATGTTCTTCAGCTATTTAATTGAATTACCACTGAAATTAATGAACTGCAAATTCTTCACTATAAGCACATGGGACTGCTTTTTTTTTTTCCTTTAAACCCCCCCCCCAAAAAGACTCTGCGTTAAAATTTTAACTTTTTGAAATTTATTTTTCTTTCTTTTTGGAAAAAAAAACACAAAAAACTAATGAAGGGTTGTGAAAAAACTTAGGGCAGCAATAACATTGTTTAGTGCAGCATTTAGAATACAAAATTGTCAGAACAAGTACAAGAAAGCATAATTTGTTATTTGAAACACGACCATTGATATGTTAAGTAGTTACCACTGTAAAGCACTTACATAAGTTCTCTAACTTTGTCTTGTTTGCTGATTAAAATGAGCTGCACAATATCACTGGGCTTCATCTTGTACTTTAAATGTCATTAAAAGAAGATCTACAGAACAAAAACTCATTTACTTTTACCAAGATGTGAGACTTCAGGGCAAAAATCCACAGCAGTTATTTCATTGGCTTTACTGAATGGTAGCTAGAAAATGTGCTTTATGATTTAAACACAGGGCTTCTCTTCTTCTGCCTACTGACTTCCCTGGTAACTTTTCACAGAAAGAGAGAGTTGTGGGACACAGGTAATTGAAATGAGTTTTGAGAACAGGACAGACATGTTTTGCTATTCTCAGAGACCTTTTCACTATTTCATAAAATACACATAAATCAAAGGACTTTACATTTATAAGCCTTCGCTGTGTCATCATTGTATAAAGTGATCTGAGATGTCACTTATTTGCATTTTTCTTGCCTTTTCTGCCTTACACTAGACTCAGATGCAAGATGATTTTTTTTCTCCACATACATATATATTTGTAGATGACATTCTAAAGAATAAAAGTAAAGAGCTGCACCTAAAGAAAGACTTTTGTATGATGTATATCACATTAAAATAATCACATTTCAAGAGGTGGAAAGTTAGTTGATTATTTTTTGTTTGTTTTCATGAGTGATCCACATTTGTTTTGCACAGCAGAAAATAGACTGGCATCCCTGGCAATAAAGTTCTCAGTTGGTTGATATGCACAATAGAAACTGAACCACTCTGTCCTACAGTGTCTGAACAGCCTTTCTCAACAAAGCAGCCAAAACTAGCTGTTTGATAAGAGGGTGATATGTCCACAGTAGCCTGGATGGTGTGCAATTATGGGAGAGAATATAACATAGCTAATATACAGGAATTTTCTCCCATTTGTGTGTCTTGGCATGTGTATGGGATTACTTCACGTATATGAGTTTTGAAAGTCCTATTCTAGGATAAATACAGTGTATTCAATCAATATTTAGGTTTTAGAAAGGAATTGTGGCAGTCATTGGACATAAAGACAGGTATATAGATGAAAACCTCAGCTGACAATTTTTTAAAGTCAAAAAGAACGAATCATATTTTGTCATTAGAATGACTAAGTCATCATAAAGCCAATTTCTGCTTTCTTTCAAATGAATGTCTCATATTACTAGACCTAAGAATCAGGACCAATGAGGCTTTACATGAGCAAATTCAGAATAGTCAGTACTTGAGACAATACTGAATAATTTTCTGTCAGGCTATAGGCCGAGACTATAATGCATAATACATCTAAATTAGAAGGATGAATGTAATTTTCAAAATCATTGTCTGTTTTCAAATGAGCCATTGACAGAAAAAGGCCTATATGTTACTACTATAGCTGAGAATATTTCAATCAACTTTCAAAATAATGTCAATTCCCTGATTCTTATGTTTTAGAAAGAGAACCATTCCTCTTAAATCCTCTATCAATACGTACTCATGCAAAATATTGATCCTGTTGTTTGAACAGCACCTTGCAGACTTAGAGAAATTTCACTGAGTACATGACAAAGGATAGAGCAAGCTGCTGAAAAGCATTTGCAACTTACACTACAGAGCAGAAATTTAAAGTACCTAGAGTTCCAAATGCACGTATAAGGATTTGAAAAAGTGGGTGAAGACAGTTTGGTTAATAATCTTATCCATCCATACAGTTCTGACATCACTGGTAGCATGCAACAGGCTTTATTCTAGCTTTTCACAGTGTTGGGACTATACGTGCAGCACAGGACCTACAGTATCAGAAATGGAAAAAATCATGGAAGAAGTGGGCCTGTGAAGAAGATGAAGAAGCCAGCCAAAATGCCTTAAAAACTGAAGCTTTTACTGTGTTGTAAAATGGAGTTCTTTTTTTCCCTGAGTCACTGTCTTCTTCCCAAAACCCCTGAGAAAACCCTTCTCTCCCTAGCTAAGCCTTCAGGAATTAGTCCTTGAAGGTTTCTGTTTAAGTTCCCCCATTGGCCCTTAGTTAACCCTTTCCATAACAACATTGGTTGTTATCCCTAGATTCTTATTGGTAGTAGCTAGAATACGTCTAAAACCTTTAAATACCCCTACCCATGTTAATAAACTCTCTCTCTGCTTCCTCCCCTGCAGTCTCTGTGTGGCTCTTTCTGGGGCATCTCAGGGACTGGGGCGGGGGGGGCGGGGGGGAGCATCTCCCACCAGCTGTAGCATACATGGACACTTCTAACGTTTTTTTAGCCAGAATAATAGCCTGATGAGTAGGTATCTATTACAAAATTTATTTTAATTTATTTTAGCACTTGGCTCCCTGTACCCTATTTGTTCAATGTGCTGTAAGGCTGTTCCACACGGGAAGAGAAGCCAGCAGCCAGCGTGATCACAGCACAGTAACTGTACCAGCGACACAGGAACAGTGATCATAACAGGTTCTCTTGACCATCTGGTGAAAACTGAACAAAGCAAGGTAACAAGTCAAGTCCTGGATCCCTTCAGGAATCCCAACAACAATGTCCAGATGAGCAGAAAACACACTTACAATGGAAATTTATTCAAATGGAGTTTGTGGGATGTGGGTAGAGGAAGTGAACGTCTGTCAGGGGAATTAAAGTCTCTTGGTGCATTTTCAGTCTATGTTTTTATAATAATAGATTTATGAATATACAGACCTAATATTGCTATTACATATTAATATATTTTATAGGCTGAGAGAGTTATTATCATTGTAAGGGAAAGAAGAAAAATAACCACTCCTACTTTGTTTAAAGTGTAAAGAATTTCCATTAAAAGGACAATGAATTACTGGTTTCCTGTATAAGGTGTGTTCCCCTTTTTGCACATAACAATGTTTTAGCACAAGCCCATTCCTTGCCACCATTCTCCTCCCCTCTTTTTCCATTATTTCTTACAACGGTTCCCATAATGTCAGGCATGTGCACATATGAGTGTGCCCGTATTTTTCTTCTAAATTCTTTAACATGTCTGCACTGCTTGTGTAAAAACAAGGCTGGAATAGCAACGACAATTTACTTCAACATTGAAATATTGGAATTGAGCTGGAATGGAGAGGGGGGGACAGGAATTCACCTCAAAATGCTAGACCTTGAGCTAGAAACGATAGCAGCCTCAGCTGACATAGAACCTGAAAAAATTGGTGTGGAAAAGGTTAGATGTAAAAAGGAGCTATATGGGTTAGAATCCTGGAGAGAAAAAAGAAATCTGCATGAAAAAGGTGAACTGAGACAAGAATTAGAATCCTGGAGAGAAGAAACTGGCATAGGATAGGAAATAAAAGGTTAAAGAAATCGTTGACTTTAAGAAAATTGATCTGAGGCAATTATAGTCCAGAAGAGGAGGGGAAAAAAAAAAAAGGAACAAAACTGTAGAAAAGGGTTAAGGGAGAATGGGAAACAAGCAGGTTTACTACCAGCAGTAAAACCTGCCAATCTGTGTTAGGAATGGAAACTGGAAATTCATTTTTTAGCTCTCAGAAGAAAGTTGGGAAAATTTGACAAGATTTTTGCAGTTAGTCTTCCTTCTCCAACTTATATCTGTTGATACCTGCTTCTATTCCTATGACTTCTATGAGTTCACATAGTGCAGACTTCTGCTGTGCACCTGAGCATCTTGATGATCCATGAATATAAAGAAGGTGGGAAGTCCATAGCATTATTTCTTGTTTTAAACTTGAAACTTCAGTAAGAATGTTTTAAAGTCAAGCACTTAAAGGTCTCTAAGGGATTAATTCAACACCCTTATATATAAACACTTATATATAAACTTATATATATAAACATATATAAACACTGTGTCAGTTGAACACAGTTTGATGATGCAGTAATTTTTTTGCCATATAGCAGCATGTTATTCAGTCAATGGGATTGAGCTGCATTAGGTATCAGTGAGGGTCATGTAGGTTCCTCCTCATAGTTTTTCCCACAAGCTCAAAATGTCTGCATCTTTACAATGCACATGCAAGGACCCTTCAAAACTATTAACATTTAATTTGCACAATTTATTCTTATTTAGAAACTTGTGTTGAGACTCTCTGATCATTGAATACTACAGTGATCTATCAATTTTTTAACTCTTTAGAGTTTCTCTGCTGTACATGCTGAAACATGTTCTCTGCATACATGCTGAAACACAGAATGTACCACTTCACTTTTCATTTCTGAAACTGACTTTTATCAATTTTAAATAAACATAAAATTTTGTTATAAGCAAATGGTTCAAGACTGTTTTCCTAATTTCTATTGAACAATTAAATTAAATTCAGATGTTATTGCATTATCTGATTCAGTATTGTTTCTGATGACTAATTACATTTAACAACTGTTTCCCTATACAAGTAATAATTGTCACTTTATATCAGATCTAATAGAATGAGGTGTGTAAGTACTGTACACTAAGTCTGGTTATGATCTTATGATTAAAAGTATGCAGTCTGAGCTCATTTGTGATGTAAATGAAAAAAATTTGTACACTATGATGTCAAGTTCTCTCATTTGCTTACAACAGAGTGTGTAGAACTGAGAAATTGATTCAATCAAGACTTGTTTCTCTTTTAAATTTTGTTAAACTAATTCTTGGTTTTTTTTCAATATTGATGTTTAAGTTTATAGGAGGTGATGAGGGAATAGTATCATCTGAGTTGATGTCACAGATTACTTGGCATTTTCATGATCGCTAAACTGTCTTTCTGAAAGCTTTATTATATGTATTGTCTAGGGAACTAACATATTGTAATCAGTCTGAGTTTTAAAGCAAAAATGTCCCAAACAGTTGATTAGTAAACCTTGGCTAAATGCCAGACTTTTCTAGCATTGAACTTAGTCTGTCCTGGTAGAATTCCAGTGATTTCATATTTATTAAAATTTTTGAATTAATTTGGAATGTTATTAACTTTTATACTATTTTTCTGTATCCCTTTAGCCTAAATGGTAAAGCAACATTTGTAACATACATTTCCAGAACATTCAACAGAACTCTGGCAAAAATGGGAAAGGTAGAATTTTTCATTTCTTATTCCATCTTCCTGCCTATATGTGGCTTTATAGAGATGCACAAACTTTTGGCACACAGATGTGTATTTTCTAGATAGATGTACATATTCACATAACTAATCATACATACAAGTACAGCATTTATACCCATGCTGTTTCATACGCATCTCTGCATGGATTCTGGCGTATAATCTCACTACTATACAGTTACAGGTTTCTAAATAGGAATAGGATTAAAATACCTGTAGGGGATTTCTCATAGTAAAATTAATCTCATTGTTAATACTCAAATGAGCAAAATTATATTTTTTCTACATATATTGGTCTTTCTTTAAAAAAATTGCTGCTTTGAATGAAGACTCTGCAGAGGCTTGTTTAGCCTGGAGAGAAGGATGAGGGGAGACCTCATTGCCCCCTACAACTGAAAAAGGTTGTGGTGAGGTGGGAGTCAACCTCTGGTCCCAGGCAAGTAGCAACAGGACAAGGGGAATGTTAAATGTCCACATCTGCAGGTGAAAATAGATAGTGTACAGCACTAATAATCCTTCCAAATTTGTGTCAAAACTTTTCCTGTGCCAGTGGTATACCTTATACATTCTTTTTCCTCTAATACTTTCCTTGGCTGTGATTTTAACAAACCCCTTCTATTAAACTATTCAGTTGACACAGGTTGACATAATATGTCACAGAGAAATATATCAGCCTGAAGAACATAAAATGCATTTTGAAAGCATTGCTTACAGTCTTGGTTTGTATGCCTGTTGGTGATGTCATTCTCTAGAAGTTTGCTAGTTGTAGGCATTTGTCCAGTGATTTTAAACACGGATTTTGCACAGTATTGTATATCCTCTATCAGCACTGACTTCACTCTCCTGTTCTGCTTGTTAAAATTACTTTTATTCCTAAAATACAGAAAACTTTTCACAATATGCTCACTGGCACTCTGACATGGCAGGAGGTTACTTTGTCAAGTGGTTAATGCTTAGTCTTTCTATTTTTGTTACTTTATTGCCAGCTTTTTTGTTATTTTTATTTTTTACTAATAACTGACAAACATTCTACATATATGGTGTGCTTTGTGCATCAGTGTTTACCGATATAGGTTTTTATCTGAAATTATCTGAGTAAATTTTTTAATTTATGGAAAATGAGGCATGTAGTCTGTCTACATTTTGGACTGAGCATAGAAAAAAATATGTTCCTGTCTTTGCAATCTATATTCCTGATGGAATGATTCAATAAAAAATCATCACTCTGAGTCTATTTTCATAGGAAAACAATTTGTTATTGCATCCAATACTTTTACCTTTAAAAAATCTGGTTCAGAATTCAATTTAAGTCAGTTTTTAGGTGAATCATTACATAGTGTATGAAATATTTTGCAAAAAATCAGCATTATAATAAAAAGACATATTTGGTTGTGAAGACTTTTCTGTATAAAATAATTGAACATAAATCAGTGTTAATATCAGAGTAGGTTCTCACAGACATAAACAAGAGTGCAAGATACTTCGTTGCATATAAACTTTACAAGATGTGCTCAGTATCTTGTTTTATTAGAATGAGAAATTAACTCAATTCATTCTAGTCAAAAATTTCATTAGATGGTTTTCTGAAGAGAGATGTAAAGTTACGAATTAAAAGAATAGGACCAAGCTGAAGAGAGGATATAGAAAAGACAAGACACCTTTTTTCTCTTGAAACATAGGCAGGAACAATGTTGGGACTTGTCAAACTTCTTATCCACCAACACCTCTAAGTATTTCTCCTTAGGGCTGCTCTCAATCCATTCTCCACCCAGCCTATATTTGTGCTTGGGATTGCCCAGACCCAGGTGCAGGACCATGCACTTGGACTTGTTGAATTTCTTGTGGATTGCATGGTCCCAGCTCTCAATAATGTCAAGGTCCCACTGGATGGCATCCAGAGCGGAAATACTTAAGTCTTAATAGTGATACCTGTGATATGAATTCTGTCTTCTGTCTTCATTCTTGAAGGGACAGCTCTCAAGTAGACTGTTAAAATTCATTACCAGACTAACATATGTGGAACAAAAATTATCAGAAATATTATTAGGAGACACCATTCTAATTGCTTAAAGTGTTTTTGAATGATATGATGAAATAGCAAGGACGGAGTTGAATAATTGAAAAGGTAAGCATGATTTCTTGTTCAAAATATATCTTGTATTGCTATAGCCAGGTCTAAGCAGTATAAGGAAATGACACATAAAATTTTATATACGATAGTTGTTTAAAATAGCAATACAGTACTTTTTCTGGTTTTGAAAGATCCAAGTGAGACAAATAGAAATAAGAAAGCTACAGGAGTTTTGAAAACACTTCTTTCTTACACAGTAAATTGAACAAGCAGCAAATGAGGTCAAAAGGGCCAAATAACTGAAAATCAGGCAACTGCTGTAAGATAAACAAGGTTAAAGTTGGAAAGCACATAGGATACCATTATTATAATATCATTAAGTTTGAAATGCTGATGGAATTCTGTAGAAAGGTCAGCAAACACAAAGATATTGCACCGTAACAAATGCTGACTTGAAGGAAATGTGAAACAAGTTGAATAAAAGTGGACAAAATTCAATAATTCATGTAAAATCAAGAGTGGAAAAGGGAGAATCTATTCTTGGTAGGTCACATTAGGGGAAAAAAAAAGAAAAAAGCTGTGTAAGCATAAATAAATGCATAAAGTTAAAAGAGCAGCAAAAACAGTGTGGTCAAATCTAAAGTTTTAAGTCCCTGTGTGACTGAAAACTGCATGAGAGAAAGAAATCCCAGAACATTTAAAGAAATTTTAGAAGTTTTACTGATATTTAAAAAAAAAAAAAAGAAAAAAAAAGAGAGCAAGAAGAATTTACAATATAAACTTCAGAACATATTTAGAAGAAATCTCATTTATTCATTTAACATCTAAGAAGGAATTGTAGTTTCTTTCAAATCATCATAAATATAGAATAGTGTTGCTGAAGCAAAAAAGCCAGTTTTACACCAAGCTTATCCTGTCTGTTATGTACAACTGATTACCATTTTAATTAGGGTCAGAGGGATATGAGTAATCCTTTTCTATGAAGCTCTCACTGATCAACTATCATCTATAGTTGTCATTGCTGATTTTTCTGCCTAACAGGAAGAGAAGAAAAAAAAAACAACAAAAACAAACCAACAAACCAAAACCAAAAGATTTTATCATGGAATTTTTCAGTGACATTTATCTCTTTGTATCTTTGCTTCCATTGGTAATATCCAG
The DNA here is from genome assembly GCA_013396755.1 of Sclerurus mexicanus. Classification (NCBI taxonomy): domain Eukaryota; kingdom Metazoa; phylum Chordata; class Aves; order Passeriformes; family Furnariidae; genus Sclerurus; species Sclerurus mexicanus. Next base: position 156,474 of record VWZF01007011.1, on the reverse strand, counting down.
TATTTATCTCATGGTCTCTTACACAGACTTTTTTAATATCCTTGTATATTTCTAGCATCCACAGGCTGAGATTTAGGGCCTCTATGATGTAGAGCTTAGAATGCACTAAAATATGTAATCATAAGAGAAAACCAAGACTGAGTTTCAAACATAAATATAAAAAAAAAAAAAAGTGAAAAGTATATGATTAACTCAGCCCCTCATCCTGCAATGTTACTAAAGTAACATCAATAAGGACCTGATATGAGACTTATGAGGATTTGAGATGTCTGTAAATAAGGAGAAAAAAAACCTTTGTTTTTTTAAGACTGTCACAGGAGCTAATGGCAACTGAAAAAGATAAAAATGGCTGTTGGCTTTTTAAATTAATTTCTCATCTTACACTTCTTACACTTGTAATTTTGCTGCTCCCTTGCATCATAGAGGAGGAATGTATCAATTCAGCCTGATTGACCCTAAGCCTTTCACTGATGATCTGTATCAATAGCCACTAGAATGTTCTTATATAAACAAAAGATATGATGACTATTGCTTGTTTCATCATCCAAGGAATCGAAAAAGAGAAATTGAAGATGAAATACTACAGGAACCTTTTAAAAGATCCTAAAACATTTGAATAAAGATTTTTCCTTCAGTTACAAAAAA
>VWZF01007011.1:134979-155790 GCA_013396755.1 Sclerurus mexicanus | reverse complement strand
AAAAAAAAAAGGAGAAAAAAGAACAGTTGTTGCACCAGCATCTAAGAAAATCTACTGCCGGATATAGACAGTATAGTTTTGTTTTCTGCATTCATATTTCCAATAGCAGTAGAAAAAAAGGTTATGGGTCATGTCAGTATGATTGATTCCTGCTGTGTTGTTAAGTACGTAGGTAGCATTGCTGTTTAGTTAGATGAACCCACTCTTGTTTGTAATTCCAGATGGTATCAGCTTGCTTGATGAATTTGGCTGTAATAAAAATGTTAGAATCACTCAAGAGACTACAGATATGTCACATTGCAGACAGAGTGACACTTGTAAGAGAGAGCTAGCAATATTTCTATTGATATAAAGCAACGATTTACAAAGTTGGAAAATAGGATATGCATCAGTGGTTTAACAAGAGTTGATTACAAAGTACACTAGATTATCTGCTGCATAAGGGATAAGGTCAGACAAAATTGTCAGAGAGATCATCCTGCCGAGTCATGAGGTTCTTCTGTTCTAAACTCCTTCTCAGAGAGGAGTTTAGGTGAGGCTAGATTCAGACTTAGTCAAGGATTTATGTTTAAAGGATTATATGTGCAGAACTAACCCTTTATAGCACTTAGCTAAGATTTCCAATTTTAGCATACTGTTAATCACTTATGAAGAATCTGTTGCAGCAAGGAATCTCTCAGCCTCGACGAATAACCTTGAGAGGTGTTGTTACTCAGGGAGAGATCTTGGTGTGCAAACTACTGCCATGTAAAAGAGCTCAGTGGGCCCCAAGCAGCCTGCTATTTATGAAGTAAATTAATTGACTTATAAAGGTATTTGCATACTGACTACAGAAGTTCGTTTCCTCCAGACTTAACCGACACTATGTTTGGGTGAGCACATTGTTAAAATTCCCCTTGATTATTGTGCTGTTATCTGTCTCCTGCAAATCCACTTTGAGTCTGATGCAGCCCTCATGACCAGACACATCCATTACGATTGCCACTGGTGGTTTTCGCTTGAGCCGGGTTAGAGAAAATAAAGGTTAGATTGGTGAGGGGTAGGCAGGGGGGAGGACAAGAACAACAAGCCCCCCGTCACAAGTCAATGAGCCTTCATAAGCAATAAACCCTCAGAAAATGGAGGACCAAAGGGGGAATACGTTTTATCTGTCTTCCTAAGTAAGAGTTTTGCATGCTGAGGTCCAGCTTCCCAGGACACTTGCCTGCGGACAGGAAGCAGTGTCCCTTTTTGCTGAGCATGGCTACTCATAAGGTGGAATAACTCCTTTAGCCACATCAGGTCAACTGTCCTGGCTTTGACCTCTCACAGTTTCTTGCCTACCTGCAGCTTACTCCCTGATGGGAAGAATTAGGAATAGAAAAGACTTTGGTGCTGTTCAAGCAATGTTCAGTGATGAACAAAACGTTGGTGTGCTATTTCGGTCATAAATCTAAAGAGTGGTTTCATATGGCTGCTATGATAAAAAGTTAATTCCCATTCCAGACAGATCCAGAACAACTGTTTGTTCCTTTCTATGCTGGTCAAAGAGACTAAAGCAGATCACTCTCAGTGTAATAGTTTCACCTGTATCACAAGCAGCATTTGGTATGTTAAGTCTTTTTTTTGAGATTTAGTACATAAGACAGCTTCTTTTCCTAACAAAGAATACTGTCATTTCATTGCTGAGGCTTTCATGTGCTGATCTCTGAGATTCCTCTTTATTCTCAGGAGAAAAAAAAAAAACAAGCCACAATCTGCACTAAAGCTGTCATTTAGCATGGGAAGGTGTGAGCACTTTTTTTTGTTTGTTTTCCTTCTCTTCAGTCTGCTTTATGTCTTTATGAAGTTTCACATAAAATTACTTCACTTTGCATTTCACTTTTAATAGGCATCATCTGCTCAAAATATTTAAAGAAATAAGGTTAATCTGAAAAATAAAAAATTATTATGGTATATAAGGCCTGGGCTTTTTGGTGGTTTAGCAATATTGCTATCATTACAAACTCATTTATTACTAAAACATTTATGACAGGAAAGTGCAAATTTCTGGTTCTGTAAGATCTCAACAACTTTTATACTCTTTTTCTTCTAATTGTTCTTAGTCATCTGGACATTAAAATAGTCTCATTCTGAAACACAAAAAGCTATCCACTAACTTTTTCAAAATCAGAATCTAATAAACTGAGCTAATGGAGAACTGATTTAAACTGCTGTGGTCACAGTAGGTTTCTCTCTCTCTGGGCTGCATTATTGCAAGCTCAAGATATTTTTCAGAGTTATCAGTCTGCCACTCTGTTCTTCACGTTTGAACAAGATAGTCTTGTGCTGCTACAAACAAGTTTACAAGCATACACATTTGGAATGTGTTCAGTCCTGTGACTTAATGTAGTCTGTATGACATAATTTCTATTTTGCACATAAAGCAAAGACAGTTGCAAATAATGTAATGGCCGGGTTGCAAAGAAACACAGAGATTTGGACTGTCATTTCATGATACTCTGGAGGATCCCTGATCCGCTCCCACTCTGTATCTGTCAGATAACAAGTGACAAAACTCTGAACAACAACTTGCTCGCTGATTTCCTGATATATATCACATTTCAGAATTCAATTGAGAAACTCCAGTGCAAAGAGTTCACTATATTCAGAGATCACAGTTATAAATATGAAAAACTGAAGGCACTTTGTATATTGATTGTAGGTCAGACAAGGAAATATAATGAATAGTTGCATCAGGGATCTACCTATCTTACCAATCTATAGTGTTGCTAATATAGGGCCATGAAACATAATAGTTATATCTGACATTAGCATTTCAACATTTCAAAGGCTAAATTGCCAAGTGCACCTGTTGAAAAAATGTGTGTCACAGCATTGTGCAGTCTCTCATTTCTTTGAATTTGACATTCATAAATCTCTAGAAACTACTTAGAGAACAGAAACACCAGAGAAAATGACAAATGATTGTTTAAGTAATAAACCAGAGTATTGTTTTCGGTGCTGTTTACTCTTAGTGAAATTTAAGAACTCCAAGCTGGTTAAAAGTAGAAGCATATCACCTCTTTGCTATTTGAGTGCCTTCTTTAAATTTTGCTTATTTCATGAACTTTTTAACTCAGAATTACTTTCATGTGGATGCTAACTGCTTTATTTTTAGCTAGCAACTTCTCTAAAAAAATGCAAATTCTAAGATATGACATCTGGAGATCACATGAATTGCTACTTCAGGTTTTTAAAGGAAATATCAGGAGTTAGTAGATACATTATTTTTAGTCTTAATCTCCTTAATGTATTTATTTTCTTAAATTTTTTTTTTGTCTTTACTTGTTTGTTGATTTCCCCTCTCCACCTTACTTTTTACCCTTAGTTTATTTTCTTCTTTTGCCATCTGTTTGTTGTTGCTGTTTCTTTAAAAATTACTCTGTCACCCAGGAAATTCAAACATTATAATTCTTTGGCAAGCTATAATACAATTTTCAACATATTTTGTGCCTATTGCTCTCAATGTACATAAAGAACACCAATTAACAGAGAAGTCTATGTTGCTTGTCTCATTCTTTTAAGGGTAGCTGTATTCTGACCCTTAGTAAGAAAATTATGATCATGAGCATATGGTGAAACAATTTCATGTCATGCTTATTTCAAAGTCTTTCTTATTACTGCTATTAGTAGATCTTGCTGGATGATCAAGCAATAAATCATTTGACCATGTAGAATTCATAGTCCTGTAATTGATCTTTTTCATCTGTTTTCAGATAAAACTGCAATACTTTCTAACTAAAGGTAAATGAGTAGATAAATTACTAATGTCCTTGAGGGAGCATAGCTGAAGAAAATTGCATTCAGGTAATATAACTTACAATCTTTTCCCGTCTCTCCAATTTTTCTTTGAATTGCCTGTAAGTCTAGGAGAAAAAAAAAAAAAAAGAAACACTTTTTGGTAAGGGATTAAGTTAGACTATTTTCTATTTCTATCCCCTTGACATCAGGAAAAAAAACAAACACTAAACCTATTATTTTATATTAATATTTTATAAAGATGACAATATAGTGCATGAAACATGTATACCTCAGAGGACAATAAGATCCAAATTTGTTTCTTTGTTTATTTCATTGATTTGGTGAGATGAATATTTCCAACAAAACATTGCTAACTGGACTTCAGTGTCCAGCTCAGTAAATTGATAGCACTTACAGACTTCTGTGCACATCTAGATAATATACATGCAGAGTGTTACATGAATACTAAACGCTGCCAAAAATATTTTGGGTTTGCACAATATTATGGAGGAAGATTCTTTTATTCAATTAATATATTTATAACCTGAGACCTGGAAGAATAATTCTTCAAAATATTATCAGTGGTGGTGGTGGTGTACTCTGTGAAGTACTTTTCTTTACCCATCCAAGTTGTGAATGAACTCTGGAAACACTAAAATTATTGAAGAGGTTTAAGGGAGTTCCCACTCAAGTATATGTACATAAATGCACATAGCCTGAGGAACAGAGTAAAGAACAGTCATCTAATGCTACTGCCTGACTACTTCTGGGCTTTTCAGGGAATATGGGCAGGAGAGATAAGTAGGGAAGTTTCCGCCCTGTGAAAAAGCAACTCGAACAGAGTTGGCATGTAGGGTGCATGAGAGACTGGGTGAGAGTTTATGAACCAGCATCAGACAAGATGCCAGGCAAGAAATTCAGGAACCCTGAGTCATAAAAGCCATGACTGTGACATGCAGATCATTGTTACTGCTAATCATCAAACCTGATATATACGAATCTGAGTATAATGACAGGAAGATTATACTTTTTGCCCTCTATCTACCAAGCAAATAAAACAGCCTATCCAGCCAAGCCAGCACTGAAACAGATGTGGTTTTGGTTTCTCTCTACCTTCCATTGTAGTTCACAGCAGGCCCTAGTTTCCTGAGGACTGGCTTCAGACCACTGCTTTAGAGACCTTAGTCCCGACCTCAACAGCCTTGTACTACAGGACAAGTGAGAAATTACTTTCCTGTTCCCTTTTTCTGCTTTATTTCCAATGTAAGAAAATTGTTCTCACCAGAAGTCCTCACTGAAGTTAAGGAGAACACCCTCCTGTGGTATTCTGTATACATGTATTTTCCATTTCCTTCTTCTCAGGCCACACACAATATTCATTGCATTCCTTCCTATTCTGCAAATAGTTCACATTTAACGTTGTCCAACTCTGATTCTGAAAAAAAATGCATTGCCAGAGAAGAAAGCAGCAACAGACACAGAAGTCACTCTTAATTGTCCCAGGGGTTTCCAGTTTGCCTTTTTTTTTTTTTAATTTTTTTTTTCCCCAGAAGATGAAAAATTTCAGAGAAATTACAGTAAAGCTCTATTAGGAATATGGGATCATAGAGATGAGATATGATGTAGTGAAGTATACACACTGCTACTCACAAAGTTTTTGTTGACAAATCCATCAGTTCAATATCCTGACAAAAAAGTAATCTATTTAAAATGTAACTTTTTTAAGCATTTTTTGAAGCAGATCTTACAGCTGGCGTAAATAAAGGTACCACCACTCATTTAAGCTGAAGTTCAAAATACGCATTTATAAAGCTGACTATTCTAGCTAAGTCACCAGGAATATTGAAAAATATAGAGTAGGTTGTGATTTTACTTAAGTAAAAGGTATATGCAAAAACCATATTTCAGTAGCAAGCTTGAGCTCTCCAGAATACAGAAAAACAGAAAAGAAAATGGGAAGACAGTTTAAAATGCTTACAGATGCTTAATTTAGGCTATTAGTTATCAAATGGTCTCATGGTGTATTTAATTTTTATTATCCAGAAGCTGATCCTTGCTAATATAATACAGTAATATAGTACAGATCCTTGCTAATATACATCAGTTCATGTGAAATTATTTTTAAAACAGATTAAATAATTCATGAACTCAATGATCTTAAAGGTCTTTTCCAACCAAAGGATTCTATTTGGATTGAGAAGCCTAAATCTATACATATGTATCAAAATCACAATGGTGTGTTAAATTAAAAATGCTATCAGTTCTTTGCTACAGAACATAGATTTTAAAATACAGTTTATACTCAGCATTCTATTTTATTCGAAATTAAAGTTTAACACCGTTACTTGGCTCAAGAAAGCCAAGGATTATACTTTTTCGTATCTTTATATTTAATCTTCAGCTATTGTTATCATTCACCTCTTGTGGTGAATGTGGTGTCATCACCACCTTCAAGGTTGCAAATTCATTTAATGTATTGCTCATTCATTAAATACCTGCCATTACTTCAGTCTGGAATCAATTAATCACTTAAAAGATTTTTTCCTCATCAAAATATGCTGAATCATTAAATTTATTGATAACTATCTCAGAATTATGCTAAAATATTTGCAGAGTTTTACTGAAATACATTTTAGTGCTTGATTCTGGTTTGTTTCTTTTTTTCACAAAACCTGCTAATATGCATTTGTGAAGAAAATTGTTAATTTAAACTTAGTCAGATATTTACATACAAAGTTGCATCAGAATCAGAAAAATCTTATGTACTGAATATCTGGTTTTAACACAGTACATCCTTCTTTTTTATTCATAGACAAATTATGCTTACGAATTCATTTACGTAAATAGAGTCTGAAAAAAGTATTACAGAACAAAAAAAAAAATCAAAAACAAAAACACAACAGAAAAAAACAAAACAATTCCACCAAACTTGTTATCATTATGGATTTCTATGTAATTTCATAATTCAGAGAGCCTATCATTAGTTAGGTTTGAGCATAGGTGTATATAAAAAATGTCAAGAAGTAAACTTTATAATGCCTGTTGCACAGTATCCTGTAAATTTTAAAAGGCTTTGGTAAGTTTTATAAATTTAAGGACCTGAAAGACAATGCAGACATCGATCACAATCAGCATGTCTTCATTATCAAATCTGATCTCCTTCTATGACCACCTAGCTGATCAATTGACGTCAGTTGATGTAATCTTTTTGGATTTCATGAAAGGTTTCAATACCGTCTCTCACAGGGTCCTTCTGGACAAAATGTCCAGCACACAGCTGGATAAATACATCATGCTGTGTGTGAGCAATTGGCTCATGAGTCGAGCGCAGAGCGTAATAATGAATGGGGTAACATTACACTGGTGACCTGTCACTAGTGGGGTTCCACAAGGCTCCATGTTAGACCCTGTGCTCAACATCTTCATAAATTACTTGAATGCAGGACTGGAAAGGGATACTGAACATGTTTGCAGATGACACAAAACTGGGAGGAACTGCTGACTGGCTCGAAGGCAGGGAGGCCCTGCAGAGAGACCTCAACAAACCAGTAGACTGGACAATCACCAACCATATGAGTCCAACAAAGGGAAGTGCCAGATTCTGCACTGGAATGGGGCAATCCCACTGAATGTACGTACAGACTGGGGAATCAGATGCTGGAAAACAGTGCCACAGAAAGGGACCTGGGAGTCGATGGCAAGTTGAATATGAGTCAGCAGTGCTCTGGCAGCCAGGAGGGCCAATCATGTCCTGGAGGGCATCAGGCAAAGCATCGCCAGCTGGGCAAGGGAGGGGATTGTCCTGCTCTGCTCTGCACTGTGGCAGCCTCACCTTGAATATTGTGTGCAGTTTTGGGCACTGCAATATAAGAAAGATATTCAATTATTAGAGAGTGTCCAAAGGAAGGCAATGAAGATGGTGAAGGGCCTTGAGGGGAAGCCATATGAGGACTGGCTGAGGGCACTAGGTCTGTTCAGCCTGGAGGAGACTGAAGGGAGACCTCATTGCATCTTCAACTTCCTCCTGAGGAGGGTCACACACTGATCTCTTCTCTGTGATGACCTGAGGGAATGGCCTGAAGTTGTGTCAGGGGAGGTTTAGGCTGGGTATTATGTAAAGGTTCTTTACCGAGAGGGTGGTTGGGCACTGGAACAGGTTCCCTAGGGAAGTGGTCACAGCACCAAGTCTGACAGAGTTCAAGAAATGTTTGAATGACACATGGTCTCAGGCACATGGTATGACTCTTGGCTATGGTCCACTGCAGGGCCAGAAGCTGGGCTCAATGATCCCTGTGGGTCCCTTCCAAGTCAGCATATTCTGTGATTCTGTAATCTATGCATATTAAAAAAAAAGAAAAAAAGGGGAAAAAAAAGCAGGCATGTGTTTTGTCATTTATTTAACAGAATATCTAGAAGAATCTGCAAGATCTGAACCATAAGATAATGAGAGTGGTTTCCAGGAAGCAGTATGGAAAAGTACTGTACATTAAAAACTCACCAGTCATTATTAAAATAGGAAAAAAACATAACATTTTCTTTACAACAGAAATTTTATTCTTGCAACTATGAGTAGTAAATTTCATTGATTTGTTAATTGGATTGAGTTCACATTTAAGCAAATATTTCCTTATGGCTTTTCTCAGAGATTAGTTGTTATTTAGGATTATCTAGTGTCCAAGAAATCTTACATCTGAATCCAGAAATGTTTATTGTTTGTAATTAGTGATTTCATGATCAGTAGGCTCCAAACTATTCAGATTTGCCTTATTTTTCGCTAATCACTTTCACTGATGACCTGAAATGTGTTTAACCTCTTCCGTGGATTTTTCCAAATTGGATCCTAATGCTTTCTGAATGCTTTCTGAATCCCTTTTATTACATGGGTCTTAAACACAGCAAAAAACTCCTCAAGACAGCCCATAAGGATTAACTTCTACTGAATATGACTCGTGCTTTCATTCTTACATGAACAGCTGTTACTGTCATGTAACAATAACTGAGAATAAGCAATCCTGCATGTGCTGTCCCACAGCAACCTGCAAAGAGATATTTTTTAGCTATGTCCATGTAAAATCTCTGAACAGTCAGAAACCACCCATAGGTTCATCAATCTCAGCACATGCAAACCCAGTTTCATTTATGGTCAATAACTCTTGGCAACGGATTTCTGAAAACATTTCATCCGAATTATAGGAGTATATCTGAACTTAAACTTTTCATGCTATGTCTAAATAGCTGTCTGTCAAGGAAAATACATGTATTTCACTTCAGATGTGAGAAGTATTATGTCCACTGACTCAGAAAGCCATATATAAACTTATTGCTGAAATAACTAGTTATAGATTCAGCTCTTGTCTTGGTATTGTCCACATGTTTGAATTACTCCAATGCATATGGCATCTGAAGACCTCTTGAAAAATTCATGGAGTGATCATATGCTACTTCACTGTTAGGAAGAACAATGACTTATGAGATTTTCACCATTATTTGCAGTCATTTGCCTTTTCATTCCAACATGAAGTCAAAGTGTTACCCTTAATATAGAAACTTATTAAAAGTTCTGGATGTCTCCTGTAATTTCAAAACATCTGTAATTAGCTAAAAGTCACAAAAATCATAATAATCCTTCAACTATTTCCTGTATTCTTGCTTCTTGTTCCAAGTCATGATTCATTTGCAGTTAAATCACTTGTCCATGTTTGGAATTTTTACAAAGAAATATCACTTAAATGCTTTCAGGCTTCACTGTGCTGTGTCATAAAAAAATATTGAAGTCAGATATTAGATCATTTAGTCACCTCATATTAACAGCATATACTTTAAAATAGATAATAAAAAAATAGATGCTATATATATCCACATATATATACTGAAATAATGATTTATTTGTAGGTCCCAAAAGGGACAGAAAAGTATAGAAATAAAAGAAGCAAACTCAAAATTATATTTTTTCTTTAATTTTCCAGCTTTCAAAAGTCTAGAATCTAGATCACAAGGTGATTTTTTTGTTTTTTTTTTAAAGTGTAAATTACTATGATTTATTTGCAGACCATGTGTATGTTTAATTATTTTAATAAAAATCAAATCAATTATTTAGATTTTTTAAAAAAAATCAAAATCAAATATTCTTCAAAAATTCTTCACTGTCCTCTTCTTAAACGGTAGATCTTTTTGTCTTTCAGACTTCAGATTTCTAACATCAAGACTTTAATTCAGCTTTGACTTTTACCTTGCAAAGTCACAAATAGTGAGACAATCAGGATATTAATTTGTTGCATACTCCTTTCGGAGCTGCCAATGCACACGCAAAGTTCACTGCAATGAAACAGAAGTGTCACCCTTGTGAAGTGGCATTATATTAGGTAAAATAAAAACAATTCAGTCCATAGAAGATCATCCTGGAAAGTGGCCAGGGAAATTTTTTCTATCAGAGGTTACCTGGTCAACTCTTTTGTATCTCATCAGGGATGCCCCTGTTGCACTTTTCTCTTGCTGGAATACATTATGTATTGCAAGTTGTTATTGCAGGGACCAACACTTGCTTTCATTTTAGCCATCCCTTTATTTTTTTTCCAATTGTTCATTTCACCTCTTGCAGTTAAGTGGAATCTGTCATAGGCTGTCTTATACATCTCTATGTATTCTTGATCTCACTCTGTTTTCCTGATTCACCTGAGACGTGACAGCAAGATAATAGATAATAGTTTAGAAGAGGTCAGTCAATTGCTGAGGAGGGGAGGTCATTTTAGTTGGGACACAAGAGCGTGAAATCAAAAATGAGTGATGTTACATTAATTAAATAAGCATAACACTACAAATAAATGAGAACACTAAGAGTTGCAAACCACCAAAAACTTTATTTTAACTCAAAAGTTTTATGAAGAACTGGACAAATAGTTAATGTATTTCTACATCTATATGAAAAATTCAGAATTAGATACAAAAGTAAGGAACTTAGTAAGAGCTATTTCATTGCATACAGTGAAAAAGAGAACTCTAGAAATGTGTGCAGATAACTAAGGATGCTCCCATTTTGAAGTTGTTTTTTTTTTTTGTAGTGCACCTATTAAACTGAATACTCATAGTGGTAACATGAAAGTATAGACATATAAAGAATAAGCATGGCTTATTCTGATATTACTGTGAGGTTCTAGGCACGTGTCTCACAGTCTTCAAGTTGCTGTGGTCTATCACTATATCAGATCTCACAAGAAACCTTTGAAGACTCATTTTGAAGAGCTATTGTTTATTAAAAGAGGATCTTAACCAAGGAAAACACACTTCACAGGTTAATTATTTGGTCACATGTAACAAGAAATATATGTAAAGATATTTTATCAGGAAAATACAGAGTCAGATTCTCTATAGGAGTTTCTGAAAAGAACTGTTTCTAAAATCATTTTTATTGCAATGACAAAAAGGACAAAATTGGGTAGTCAGAATACCTAAGTGATAACTGTATATCCTTAATGAAATCTATCTGGAATAATGTCTCATAGTGAAACCCAGTAAAACATTTTTAAATATTACAGACATCAATAAAACAATACATGAGAAAGACATGATAGTTACAGTGTCAACTCAGACAGAACAAAAGTACATTGCAAAAAATAATTACTTGATAAAGAAATCATATGGGGTACCTACTTTTATCACAAAGCATAATGCTAACTGATTTAAGGGATGAAGTTCTTCCAGCATTAAAACTATAGAATTAAAAAACCCTGGAAAGCTTCAGAAAATAAGAGAACTGCTGAGAATAGAAAGGATCTCTGAAGATTGTGTCCAATAACCTTCTCAAAACAGGGCTGGCTAGAGCAGAGTTTCTCAGGGCTGTGGCCAGTTGTGTTTTGAGTAGGATCAAACTCCAAAGACTCACTAATCAGCCTGTTTGAGAGTCTGAGCACTCTCACAGTAAAAAAGATTGTTCTTATGCTCAGGTGGAATTTTCTGTATATTTGTGTATGCTCATTGCATCTTGTTATTGGCTATCTCTGAGAAGGCTCTGACTTCGTTCCACCAGGTATTTATATACACTGATAATAACCTCCCTGAGCTTACTCTTTTCTGGGCTGAACTGTACCAGCTATCAGCCTATTCTCACACACAGATACTCCACTCCTTTAAACATCTTTATGGTTCTTCTCTGCACTCACTCATGTATGTCCCTGTCTCCCTGGGAAGCCCATCCTTGACCCAGAACTCCAGACATGACTCATCATTTTTGAGCAGAGAAAAAGGGTCGCCTCCCTCCACCTGCTAGATGTCCCCAAGAGTGTTGTTGACATTTGGTACAAGGGCACATTGCTGTGTCAACCTCAACTTGGTGGTTCCCCACTACCTTTTCCTGCAAAGTTGCTTTCCAGCCAGAAGAGGAATATTATCTTCACATCTAAACCAAAGCAGCACATTCCACATGAATCACTAGCATTCTGACAAATTCTATCATTTGTCATATTTAAATATTTATTACCTCCTTTAAAGTATTGAAAAAAATTCCATTTCAACATGTTGCATGTATAATTAGCTATTAGTTTTTTGAGCTTTTCTCTTGTAATTAACATTTTCAAATATATTTTCATCACCATTCAAGAATTTTTTCATGTGAAAAGAGGACATAATGTGCTAACTTCAGCGAGGAAATTAACCATGAATATCTACAAAATAAATATTTTTTTTTCCTAAAATTTGAGAAAATAGATTATCTAGTAAATCTAGTTATGGATCAACAGTCCAGCATTTGAAGGTATGTGGAAAATGTCAAAAGATAAAGCTATAATCTCAAAAAAAATAATCTAAATAATGTAAAAAAGAAACTGGAAATCCATTTATTGCAAAGCTGTACATGTCATGGAGACTAAACATACAGCCACCCAAAAAAGAAAATTGAATTTATGCCCACATACTTCACTCAGAAGAATGAAACTCATTAGTTGTGTAAGTTTAAAAAAAAAAAAAAAGGAAAAAAAAGAAAATATTTAATTTGGTCTTACATAAGTCAACACTGGTGAACAAAAAAGGTATCCATATACTACTACTAAATATTTCAACTATGCATTACTCTTTTTTTAGTGTTTGAAACCTTATTTTTTGTTGCTGTATTTCCCATATCCTTCAATTGGTGATGAAGTAAGACAATTATTCCCAAAAAAGTTTCTCCCAAGCGTCTGGTATTTTTCAGTAGGGAACCACTATCAAATGGCTCAATTGCATGTGGCATAGTTGCATTAATGCGGTGTAAAGGAAACATCTGTTTGTAGGGGTTTTTTTCCCATTCAGATGAATTTGGGCATAGAATCCTTGAATTTAAAGAATGTTGTGTTGAAAACTGGGTAGAACATTTTAACGCTACTATATTTAATGCACTGTTAACCATTTTCAGTGATGCACTTTTTGTGTCGTCTTCTTCAGCTGTTGGACTCAGCTTTTCAAAGTGAGACAGACAAAATGGTAAATATTCATTAACATCCTCCAGTATAAATGGGACATTTTCACAGCCAGAATATTATCAAAATAAAGTAAGCTTTCCTCTCAGTAAGACTTCTACTAGCAACTGCCAAAATTGTGTTGCAGGAATAAGACAGAGCTAAAAAGAAAATCTCTCTTACCTCCTGATAATTGCAATCTAATTCAAGGATGTGACTCTCCAGCTAATTAAACCAAGACATGAAAGTTGCTGCTAGCAGTGATGAACAGAGAATATACGTCATGCCTCTGGGATGAAAAGATGTAAGCAGAGTACAGTTTTCAGTGTGTACTCTCTATAAGGAAGGCAAGCTTTACATCAGGAGCACAGGACAGAAAACAGTGTCTGGCCAATACCTCTGTAGGCGCCCACCTGCATTCATAGGTTGCCTGTTATTTACTCAGAGGTCTGCAACTTCAGGATTGAGCAGAAAGTCACCCTGACCTATGGGTTGTGGGGTATAGTGGGTTGACCCTCGCTGGATGCCAGATGCCAGACATGTACTAAAGCTGCTCTACCCTTCTCAGCTAGACAGGGTGAGAAAATATAACAAAGGTTCGTGAGTTGAGATAATGTCTGTGAGAGATAACTCATCAAGTACCATCACAGGCAAAACCGACTTGAATTGAGGATGTTAATAGAATTTTTTACTAAGACAAACAAAGCAGGATAGTGAGAGGTAAAATAAATCTCAAAAACACTTTCCCCCCATTCTTCCCTCCTACCTTCTGCCACTCAGTGTTGCAGGGATACGGTGGGTGGAGGCTATGGTCAGTTCATCACAGGTTGTTTCAGCTGCTCTTCAGAGAAGGGAGTCCTTTTCCTGCTCTACTGTGGGGCCCCCTCCTGAAGGAGACAGTCTTCCATAAACTTCTCCAACATGAGTCTTTCCCACAGGCAACAGTTCTCCGCAAACTGTTGCAACATGGGTCACTCTTCCACAGGGTGCAGTCCTTCAGACATAGCCTGCTCCAGCTTGGTTCCCCCACTGGGCCACAATACCTACCAGGAAACCTGCTCCAGTGTGCTCCTGCTCCAGGAAACCTCTCTCCACTGGTCAGCAGGTCCCTTCCATGATCTTGTTCCAGAATGCTTTTCTCACAGCTTCACAGCCCTCTCTTGGGCATCCACCTGTTCCAGCATCGGTCTCCTCCACCAGCTGCAGGACCTCTGCACTCCCATTAACCTCCAGAGGCTGCAGGGGGCAGCTGCTTTAGCACTGTTTTCATCGCCGATTGCAGAGGAATTTCACCTCCCATACTTGGAGCACCTCCTCCCCCTCCTTCTCCACTGACCTGGGTGTCTGCAGAGCTGTTCACATGTTCTTGCTCTGCTCCTCTCTGCTGCATTTTTGTCTGCACAATAACATTTTTTCCTACTTAAATTAGTTGCACAGAGGCATCACTATCATTCTTGATTGACTTGGCCTTGGCCAGCAGTGGGTTCATCCTGGAGCTGCCTGGCATTGGTTCTGCCAGACATGGGCGAAGCTTCTGGCAGCTTCTCACAGAAGTCACCCCCGTAGCCCCCCCAACTATCAAAACCTGGCCACACAAACCCGATGAATAATGTAGTCATTTTATGTTAGAGAAAATTTCCTAAACACTTGTCCCTAGAATGAGGTTAAGCAATTCTCACAGGGTTGGAACGAAAAGAAGAATGAAGCTTAAAATTTTGTTTGAACTGTGAGAATTCGTGATAAGCAGAAGACTTTTTTATTTTTTTCTTTTCCTCTAAATCAGTTGTCCTTTGTTATCATTGTCAGAAAGATGAATTGAAACATTATATTTTTCTAAAATCAGATAATTTTTATGTTTGTTTTCATTAGTAATCACATACAAGGGTAAAATGCAAGAATAATACAATAACAGAATTATCTGTCCTAAAAAATATTTATATACTATAAATTATGTATCCCATGGAAAATTGGACTACATGCTAATGAAATGTTTCTATTAATTGTAAAAATTGTAAATTGTAGTTGACAATAAGAATCTTTCCATAGGGTCTTATTTAAATGAGTAATAAAACAGGTGGGAAAATAATATGGACAAAAGAAATAGTTTCTGTGTGACTGATTTTGTGATTCTTTTCCTGAACACTTTGTTTGTTTGTTTGTTTGTTTGTTTGTTTGTTTGTTATAGCATGGAATCTTTTTCCCTCCAGTCATATTAAAGGAACCATAAGGTAAACAAGGAGTACTTTATGAAAGTCAATCAATTTGATTTTAAAGGCAAAAGAATATTAACTTCACTTCCTGACTGTTCCTGTGGTAATCATATTATTGTCTTAAGGGTTTTTATATGATTATTTTGAATCAGTTCCAGTAAAAGACATACCAGTTGGCTCATGCCTACTCTATTAAGCAACATTTATTATTGCAAGACAGATTTCTACTGATCATGTTTTTGAAAATATTTTATAATTTGAGAAAAATCAGTCTATTCTCAATATCATGTCTCAATATGTATTTTGATACACTTATTGCAAATAACAATAAAAATTTTCTAGAACAGAGCCAAAAAAACACAGAATCTCGTGTGTTTGGGAAAAAAAATTGTGGATGTCATTTCTGTGTAAAGCTCTACTTTTGGGCTATTCCTGATTTAATTTCCATACAGTGTCTTTCAATAACATCACCTTTGCTGTCTTTCTGAAAATGTATACAAATTAGTAAATTGGAAAGTTGTAATGAATGAATATATCCACACAAGAAAGATATCCCAGATGTAAGAAATTATCTTCACTGAGTCTTGCCTCAGTGAATTTTTCAAGACTTGTATTTCAGACCAAAGTATGCAAATATCTTCCTCAAAGAACTACTGAACTTGATTTTTCTGGAAAGCAATAATAGCTAATTGGGTAAACATATGTCTAGTGAATATACACATACTGGAAATTAATTTTCTGATTTTTAGGACAGTTATGCACAGCCTTAAAATATTCTCTGTAGTATAAATTTTCAATGTATATGTCTAGAGCAACTCATTAGAAAGCCTGTCCCTGGCTGACAGCTAGTTTTCTTCATTTATTTGGTCTGAAAATACCATCAGGCTATGTTTTTCAGTTTAACTAACTCTAAGGCTTTTACATTTTCCTCCTTGCAGATGACTCAAACTGCTGATGATTACAATTCTTGTTCTGTTCAGCCATGAAGAAGTATGGTGCTGAACTTTGTTAAATTCATAACAACTTTCACCTCTGGTTGCATACATTTTATTTAATCCATCTGAGTTCTTAGTTTAGAATTTCCTTTAATGTGAAGAAGCAAAAAACATTAGCATTTGAGCTTCTCATATCTCATCCATTTAAATTCTGCAAGAAAGTGATTCCCTATCAAATTAAAACTTATTCTGAAAAATATCTATGTGAAAATTGCAAAACAGTTCAACATCTGCTGAAATTTGTAACAGCTTCTTTAAATTAGAAGACGTAGAAAAGAAATGGAAATTTAGTCAAGCAGTACTGTTTGACATTTATTATTATCTGTTTCAGGAATCCAACTCCTTAAAAACATTTGTTCCTTATACAGCAAGCTAAGCAGTCCCCTGCACTGTGAACTGTGATCTGGCTTTAAGGGTAAAAGAGAGAAGGAAAGTAGGGAGGAAAGTGAGATGAAAGAAAAAAAAGGGAGTGAAGGGTGAAAGGAAGGAGGGAGGGAGGCAAAAAGGAAAAGGAAAGAGGAAAAATAGATAAGAAAGAACACAAAATGCTGTGGCCTCACTATCAAAACATTTACAACACTTTTGTCATTTACACTAACTGCATCTCATCAACAACAAGAATAAAAAAATAACACCTTTGTGATCTTTCCTCTTTACCTACTGATCAAAATACTTTCATTGTGGCTCAAGGACTTCTTGTTGCAGGTTATTAAGCCTCAGACAATGAACACATGGAAAATTTCAAGCATGTACTCAAGTGTTGTAAAAGAGTTGTTAAGAGTATATTGGGAAAAATCTCATATGAAATTCTCTTATTTATAGCTATTTCTAAAATTATCAGACAGGGAAATGAAAGAAAACTTGTTACTAAACACTTGACAAACTCAATCCTGCTAAAGTTGTAGCCAAACACTCTTTATTAAATATTACAAAAAGGAAGGTATTTGGGTGTGTGGTTTGTTTTTTTGGGTTTTTGTGGGTGTAAGGGAGGGTGAGAGAGTGATAGTTAAAATTAAAAGTTTGAAATACTTTAGTTATCTTTGCTTCAAATTTGTAATGGAGATTTTCTCAGTAGGTCGCAATCTTACATGCAGACAGATTTGCAAGGTATAAGGGATTGAGATTTAATTGTTTTGCTGAGCTTAAGCTTGTGTTTACACAAGTTTATGAATCATTGGTAAAACCTTTATTTGCAGCACTGAGGCTCTTAGTTTGAAGTGTCCTAGGATAAGGATTCTTTTTGCTTGTTTATTTTGTTGTAAAACAGAGCAAACTGTAGATGATAAATAGCAACTAATAGACACTGAAAATTATTTTTTGGAAGAGAACTTTAAAGAAATGTATGTTAGAAAATCTAAAAAAAAGAAAATAAAAAAGTCAGTGTCTTTTCATTAATCCACTTTTGTAGTGTGTGTCTAGAGTATCCAGCACAGAAGATAGAGATAAATTACTTAAGAGCTTCTGATTAAGGAGTTTTGATAAGGACATTAGGAAGCTGTAAATCCCCTAAGCTCATCTTATTTGCTTGCATAGCTGAGGAACTCTGATGAATGTGGTTTTGTAAATATGTGTCTCTGAACTACACTAGGGATCTCCTACTTAAGTTCCAGATATTTAATCTGTCTGAATTTTCACTTCAGCCCTGGAGCTCTTCCAAATCTAACACTAAAATCTGTTCTATCTTATTGTTTTCATTCTCTGATTTTTTAAACATACAAAATAACATATTTTTGGTTAAATTTTATGAGTGAGAAAAAGACACACATATGTATTTATTTCCAGCTTTTGTATGAAGCTTTAAAGAAGGCAAAATATCATCAGGGGCAATTCTAAATCCTTTTGAAATCAACAATCTTCTCTGTTACGAGAATAACTTTGTCTGATTAGACCATTTGGCTTCCAAAGGTGCTCTAGCTATTATATTACTTGAATATGGATTTGTCAATGAGTACTATATTGCTGTACATGGAAAGTTAGGTGACAAAATGCTTTGTGTGTGAGACAGAGTGAGTATTTCCTAAAAAGTAATTTAAAAAAAAAATAGCCTAAAGGTTTCATACTTTAGGAGGCAGAAAAACAAAGAATAGAAAAAAAACAAAACAAACAACAGTCAGTTGCAGGATCAAGTAACATTTTTATCTTTTGTTTTTCATTGTTCACTGTAGCCTATCAATTGGGTTTAGTCAAAGGTTAAAACAGTTTGTGACTTCAGACTGCCTATAGCCTCATACAGGTAACATTAATCAGATACAAAAGCTTGACAAAGCCCTCATATTTTTATAGTCAAAAGTAATAAAGAATATCCTAAGATTTCATTCTACAGCCTCTCACTATATTATATGGCATGCATACATACTTTAAGTGGTATGGATTTGTCTCCCAGGACAAAAACTTAATGGTTCTTTAAAAGTAGGCAGATTTTTTAGAGTTACTGTGTCTTGCCGTTAGTGTTAAATATATATCTTAATATTTTTTCTTGTGTCTTGGTAGTCTAATTACTCCCTAGGGTAATCCCTGTGACAAAATTGTTTTATTAAATAGAAGAAAAGGGATTTATGTTTGAGTTGTGGATTAAAAACTAATGAGTAAAACTCAAATATACTGTCTGTAGTAATTGACTAGATTCAAATTTAAAAAACTATAAATACTAAACAGTCAATTAAATGAATGGAAGGAATAGAAAACATCACTGCTATACATACATTCAGAGATTTGGTCAGTGAGATTTCTTTCTTAAAATTCTTAAATTTTCAGCATATATTTTTGGAGCTCAGATAAATATGCCCAAAGCAGTCTTTTTATGGTGAACAAATTTCACATGTCAACCCTGAAAACTACTCTTTGTGGAGAAGCTCATAGTATACTTTCTCATCATTCACTCTTTCTTTTTTACCCTCATAGTTTTGTTTTTGTTGTGTTACCTTTTTGAAAGATCTTCATGAGTTCAACTACAGGTTCATAAACCAGCAGATTTTAAGCTAGAGGGAGTTCTCACTCTTCTAGTCTGACCGCTGTATAACAGGCCTTGGCATTTCAAGTCATTTGACCTTGGAGCAGAAGTTATTGACTGAGAAATTAAACAGACTGTGTTATACAGATCACCACAATAATTTTTTGCTGTTGTTTTAAGAGACTTTTAAAAGTCAAAGATTAGTCCTGTTGATAGAACATGAGTAGGATTTCAGTATTATAATTACCATTATGTTTATTACCTGTCTTGTGGGACAAATGGGTCAATTATGATCTAAAATAGTAGGATCAATAGAAGAATGTGAGAAAGACATCTGGCTTAAAGAGAAAATAGCCAGAATTGTACTTGTCTTTTTCACTTTTTGATAATGTCATGGTCCTTGAAAATAAAAATGTGCAAGAAATTTCTACAACCACAGGTAGGGAACCTTTTCAGGATATCCCATGAAGGAAATCCGCTTTTCTTTGTTAGCATAGAATGTACACTAGGACCAGAAAGCTAGCAGCTGTTCAGTGGTGCTGCTCCGGGACCAAGGAAAGGTTAATGAGCTATTTGCTATTTTAACGTTCATGAAGGCCACGTTGTAAGTCACATCAGCTCCAGATGAAGTTGCACTTAATGATTTGTTATATCTAGACATTAGCACCATGATTTCTGTCAGTACCAATTTTCTCTCTTTTCTTTTGTTTGTTTCAAACTTTTTCTTATATGGCTGAAACATATATTAAAAGTGCTACTTAGAACTTGATTCAAGGAATCTCAGCTAGGAGAGGTCAAGCACACAAGAATCTGTTTGATAAATCCCTTTTGTCTTCAGAATATTATCACATTTTATTATGTCTTTACACTTGCTTGGTCAAAGATACAAAAAACAGAGAGAGATATAAAATATTCAATTAAAAACCCCAAGCACATCTTGTGTCTAATTGACGAAATGTTATTTAACACAACATTCTTCGATAGGAAAATGTTAGTTAACAAAAGTATTTTTTAACATACTTCTATAATTTTATTATATTCCATTCTCTTATGAGGTAGAGTTGTTTCTGTATACATTTGTTTGCACATATGTTTTCAAAATCCATAGTTATTTCAGTGGAACTGAGTATTTTATTGCAAACTCCTTGAGCATCAACTTAGAAACATGATTTTTTGCTTAAAATCCAACTGTTCTTTTTTGACATATAAATCCTATAAACTGAAGGAAAAAAGAAAATAAATACAGAAGAGTCTGAAATATTCAAACATTGAAAACCCAGGAGGACAGAATACTCAAGATCGTAATTCAAGATATAGTTAAACATATGAATATGATATCTAAAATCAAAATGAAATACTTAAATATATTTAGCAAGAAATATTTTTCCCTAAAGCATTTCTGACAAATTTGGAAACAGTCTTTGGAAGAAAGGATAAGATGAATTGTTTTACTTTGATTTTAATTTCTG
>VWZF01007011.1:59985-133786 GCA_013396755.1 Sclerurus mexicanus | reverse complement strand
AAAAAAAAGTTTCCAAATTGATGAGACCCTTTGTGGGTAAGAAGGAAAAGGCACACTCCAGGCAGGGATATGGTGGAATGATGGAATGGCCCCTATATTAAGATGGCTCTGGCTTATATAAGGGTTGCATGGAACCTTCTGAAAAAAGGGGTGGAGTTTTGGGAGGAGCATGCAAATCCTCTCACAGAAAAGGAAAAAAAACAGGGAAGGACTACAACAAGAAGAGGTAAACAAGAGTGGAGATAGAAGCTCCACTGTGGCAGAATCTGTCCAGTCAGAGCAGGGGTAACATGAGGGAATTCATAAACTGGGAAACCCGTAACAACCCAATATACGGCAATAAACGTTCTCTTCTGCAAGATAGCTCATTCTTGCAGCTTTTCTTGATCCTTCAGTCTCGTCAAGTCACTCCATGGTGTCTCTTCCATTCAGCGTAATCTTGTACTCCCACACCAAATGTCTTATCAAAGATATTCCGTTAAGAAGCAAATTATGCTACAATGGCATGACATAAAAATTTTGATTTCTCTGCTTCTGAAAAAAAAACAAACCAATTTAATTTAGTGATATTGAATAGTTTAGAGGATTAATATTAGCTATACGTTCCACATTTCTGAATTTAACTGTGTCTCATATCACAGACAGATGGAAGCTAATGCTTGAATGCAATTTAATGACCTATCTGAAATACAAATTGCAATCTCTAGTAAAGGTACTGATAGAGCTG
This sequence comes from Sclerurus mexicanus, assembly GCA_013396755.1. NCBI lineage: Eukaryota > Metazoa > Chordata > Aves > Passeriformes > Furnariidae > Sclerurus > Sclerurus mexicanus. The sequence continues at coordinate 133,059 of VWZF01007011.1, read as the reverse complement.
TCTGTGGCAGTTAAATGTTTCAGAATTTTTAAATTAATTTTTTTCTACCACACACATTACCTAAGAACTCATACACTTTATTGGGGAAGAATGAAGGTATACAGTATTTAAAAGGGGCATTTGAAACATAGGCATGAAACTTGCATGCAGAGGTCAAGGGGTAAATTTGTTTAGACTATTAACAGAAAGAGATTTAGGAAGAAATAATCTACAGTCTCTTATCCCAGAGTTTCTGCCAGTTTTTGTTGGCTCCATAGCAACGCTGTCTTCTGCTAACAGTGACCCGCCAACAGCAACACTATCCATTTTATGCATTGTTGATATAAGGGCAAATTAGGGTGAAAACCATACTTTTTTTGTCTTGATTATATTGACTATAAAGTCCAAGATCACACAGGAGGTTTGCAGGAGAAAATTCTTTAGATATGGGTATTTTAACTTTTAGGCATAATATCCTCATTAAATAGCATACTGTATTTCCATGGTTCAGAAATACTGTGATGTCAGCATTTAGTGAGGCAGCCAAAATATTATCTATAAGACCTTATATGTTAATCACTAATATGCTTACAAAACTCACAAAATCTAAGCCTTGTGAGACAGCTAAGATGTGGAAATTTTTTATGGTAACTTCAGCCACATAGTACTTTTAAAATATAGACTTAATTATATGACTTAATATAGACTTATCAGCTTTGACACAAATTTTGAAATAAAAAAAAAAAAACAAACCAAAAAATCAAAAAAACCCCACCCCCCTACGCCCCAAAACAAACCATAAAAACAACACAACAAAACCTGGACCTGATTCATAAATTTTACCAATATATAATATTAAAAAGAAATAAGTCTTCTTACTGGAAAGACTTATCTCAAGTTCAGAAGCTTTTTGAAGATGTACAACCAGACCTTTTTCCATTTAAACGCTATTAATGTGTCAGTTGTGAAATCTATTCACTATTGAAAATGTCAGTGCATCATTTCACTACTCAGAAGTAAAAGCTCTTTGTAAGCTTTTCTTATTATACTGAGTATTATTCATTTCAAATAACAGGGGAAGTAGGCATTAGATTGTATTATCCAGTTCAAAGTAATTGTTACTGAGGAAATAAAAAGTCATAGGAACATTGGAATTGCAATAATGAATCAGACCAGTAGTTTATCTAGCCAAATATCTTAACTTTGACAGAGACTCAGACAGAAAAAGATCCTCTTTAGCAGATGATTATTGAACAATGCTACCCACAGGAGAAATTTAATACCTTTTCATTAAAGTCTGGCATATACTTAAAGATATTTATTACAATAAAATAAAAGAAATACCAAAGTCTATCCCTGTCCTTATCAAAAGAAATGTAAGTGAATTTTTAATAGCTTTTATATATATAGCCTTTATTATTATTTCATATGTATATTATTCTAGCTTGCAGAGATCACTGCCTGGATTATGATCACACTTCAAGATATGCTTCTCAATATTTTATGGTCTACTTTCCAGTTGCTGTCTTCTTTTGCAGTACTTTACAATCATTGCTAAGCAGGTTTCAGGTGCATTTTCAGGTGCTTCTTGGTGTTACTTAAATCAAAAAATATTATTCTTCCCTGGTATTTTCTAAGGTTCCAATACCAAATAGGAATGTGATTTGAGTTGGTGCTCCCTGGAAAACTAGTAAGTTCTTCTCACTGAATACAGGACACAATAGCATAAATGCTGTCTGTGATACATAGTATAGAGATGAAAAATCCAAGCTAAGTTATGGACTTGGGAGCTGGGAAACAGTTCCTCTTGCAGAAAGAAATGAAATGGCTCGTATGTATATACAGACAGGTGTTACAAGGTTGTTACATGGAGCAACTGGAATATTTGACGCACAGCTGGGTACCTAGGAATTGGAGGCATCTTGAGATCAATAAGTGCTAAAGCATAGAGGTGTGATCATAATGTATCACCTGAAAAGGTGAAAAATAGTCTGATAAATGTTGAAAATATCCTCAGAATGTAAGAATTGCTGTCTGCCATTGTCTTATTAAGAACAAGAATGTAACCTGGAAAAATATAAGTGGTGTGAAATAATAGAAAAAAACATCATCATGTATTGTTAAAAAATAGAAATTAACAGTATCTATTGACTTTCAAAGTGACGGTGTCCTATGACCTCATATCTCTATGACATAAATTTTCTATTTTTTTTTTTTTAATCCAAAATGGAGCCTTTACCAAAGAACTCCCCATTCACTATATACTTACCAATTCCAGTTGTGTTCTTGGGACGGTGATAAAATCCAGTGCAGTACACAGCACCATAAGAAGAATTGACATTGCTTTAAATACTAGCTATAACAATACACAAAATGTGCAACATCACAGGCAATTTACATTTTTGCATTCACTTGAAGTTTGATGAATAAGATTTTATGCAGGAGTTTGGACACCTATGATCTACCTGAGTTTTGTAGTCATGACAATGTCCAGAAAAATAAAATTATGTAAGACAGTGACAGAAGTATATTTGAAAAAGAAACAGACAAAACCTGAAACTGGTCTTCATGACTTTAACTCTATTTCATATTTGATTTCTTAACATGTTCATGATGATGCATATATTTAGACACTTCAGAAAATGCTTTTCTTTAATATGTCCAGAAAAAAAAAAATCCTGTTAGCAGAACTTCGGGATGCAGATAAATTCAGATCAATTTCCAATTTTTTAAATACTTTTGTGGGGTTTTTTTAAGGAAGGAGTGTCATGTTTAAAGAGTGATATAAAAGAAAATGCCATGTTTTCTCTGTACAGATGTATTTACATCATTCACAATATATCTAATAAATATTTCAACTTATCAGAGCAATCACTGCACTCAAAAATATATTCTGTGAAAATAGTTCAGTATTTTTAACTTTGCTTTTCCAGCCTTCTTTGTTCTTCTGCTTATCAATATCTCACACTCACTTTCCATATCCACTTTTCATACTTTAAAGCATTAATTATGCTAATTTGGGTTAGAGAATTAAAAATAAGACCTGAGTGTTTTGAAATAACAACATGAGATGTAACATGGAAAGGAGGAGACTGCAGTTATACTTCTTTGATACACTTAACTGTAAAAGTGAATACAGTTGTGTTAGATTACTGAAAGGTCTTAGGCATTAAAATAATCATCACAAACCTCCTGGTAGAAATCCAGCTTTTCACTGTGATCCAAGAATATGGTGGATATATATGCAATGCATGAGTAAAGTTAGGTTGCTTAGAATGGCATGCAGAAAAATCTTGTCCCCAGCTCAAAAAGTTAACAATTGTTTCTGATCTCTTGCAAGAGTTTGCCTTCAGTTGGGATTCACAATCCACATTTTTTTATCCTGACTTTGAGCAAAATGATAAAAAAATTGACTAATTTTTTAAGTAGAAAATCGAAGTGTTTCTCTTCTGACTCTTTCTCCTCTAACTCATTCAGAAGTGCTTTTAACTGGAACATGTCAAACATCCTGCAAAATGACAAAAATATCAGAGGCAATATGCTTACAATGGCAATGATAAAAATCCACAAAGTGCCTTCTGTTTATTTTCAGAATTAGGCTATCTCAAACACAAAATGAAAATCTGTGAAGGCATGATTGCTATGATCATCTACATGGGGAAAAAAAGGTGTTTGTAGTGTGCTTGATTTTTTTGCAGAAAATGTAACAAGCAGATTAAATGTGACAATAATTACCCCTGAATGATCTCTAACTCTCCAGATAATGAAGTTGTATATGCAAGAGTAAGTGTACATCAGTTTCAATAAAAAATGTGTGGCCAAAATGTACTGTACCAAAAAGCTTTAAATACGCAAAGGATAATCTTAGCAAAAGTTACATGGAAGTAGATTCCAGAAGACTAAGCAATAACAAGGAAACTGGGACATTCTAACTATCTTTAGTTTCTTTTTTAAAACACAAGAGGGTGAAAAAGGAGAAAAAAAAAAACTCCACAAACACACACACACACCCCCCTCCAAACAAAATACCCAAAGCCACAAATAAAAGTCACGTTCAAAGGTAAACCAGAAAGTGCAACAACTGTAAAAGAAAATACACATGGCCTGTAAATGAGGGAAAGTGAAGGCAAAATCAGAGTTGTTTATTTTGTACCTTGTTATTAATTTTTCTGTCAAAAGTTTTAGGATGGAACTAGTATCCTAGAGGGCTCCTCAAACCAAAACATTTCTGTTAGTTTTCCATCTCAACTACTATTTCACAAGTTCTGTCACTGAAGGGGTCCAGTGTAAAAATAAATATCTGGAATTCAGGGATGAATAATACTCTGAATTCAATAGAAGTTTCAGGTTTTACATCAATGGGAATAGACTCTTGGGTCATAGGTATTATAAAGCATCTGTAAATAAATATTGATCAATCTGTATAAATAAACTTGTTTTTAATATTATTAATCTTTTTCTCATACCTGCTGAAGATATTTCCTAGGCAACATTCTTACAAACCTCTGACAATTTTTAATCAAAGTGCATTTTTCCAGTATTACTTTTTGACTACACCTTTTCAGTACTTGGTCACTTGTGAATGATGTGTCACTTATTACAATATATGTTGTTGCTTCAAGCAACAGACATTAAAAGCATGACAGCAAAACTGTGCTTCAACATCTGTCATTCCATTTATATTCATTGTAGCTTTTATAGCACTATCTAGTGCATCTCACTTTGCTTCTTTATAGATCATTTGGATATTTTTAAAAAATCAGTTTCAAATTTGTTATATATTCCACAATAGTTCAGGAAGGCCTTGTTACTGTTCAGTGGGTTTAGCTTTCTGCTTCTAGAGATGACTGATTAAAGATTTAATAGAGGAATAGTTAAACATTAAAAAGCATTCAGGATAAAATTCTGTAATTACACATGTCCTTATAATAATGTTCTTGTGATCAAGAGAAGGTTTTGGCATAAAAAAAACTTTCTTATTGGTTGTAGAACTCCATACAAGAATTAAAAAAAAAGACAAAATAATTGAAAAAATTAAATATGAAAATAAATAGTGCACCATCTGAGATGAAAAACAAAAATATTGGGATATGAGGGCATACTCATATAAGGAACAGGGAAAAGGAGTATTTTTCTTAGTAAAGAAAAGCAAAAAAAAAAAAGTATTATACCCTTATCTAAAATAATAAATGCTATAGAAAAAGTGACTGGTAATTCTAGTCTCATTCTGACAATGTCCTTTACTAATGCCGCATAAAGAGCGGAACAATTAATTTACCCTATCAGGAATAGTTTTAGTTCAGAACTTAATTTTTACAGGATACTTCTGTTGTCACACATTCACTAAGTTGGAAAAAAAGATATACATGGATGCCTCTGGTAAACAGAATGACAACAGTTAATGCTAAAATCAGTTTCTGGAAAATGGTTTAGGCTTAATTCTTTCAGTCTTATACTAATCCCTAAATATAAAGTTCAAGAGGTGTCCACATGCTGTGAAACAGACCATTGCATATCCACCTCATGTCAGTTTTGCACTTTGACCTAGAAATGTGGGTATGAGCTTTTGTCAGTCACCAGTATAGACATTTCCCCTACTTTGGGGATTACTACTAAGTGGTATCTACTGATTTATCTGCAGATTTTCATGAACTATGTGTTCTGTTTTGTTAAAAAAACACAACTGAGCATCACAATTCAATGTGCGCTGTGCTGTTTTCCTTGTCATAGCCTCTGCACACTGTGTGGAGCAGAGGGAGCGAAGAGTGTTTCTGACTTAGAGCAGGCAAATAGCTTCATCTGGACAAAAAAAATTATAGTGAATTTTAGGTGGGAAAGTGAAAGCAGAATATAATGGTATACTAAGGATCTTAAAAAAACAGGAAAGTCTGAGAGACTTGTAAGAAAGTATATCTTCAGAAATTATGGAAAAAATACTTTCCTAGAAACCTGTAAAGGCCTCAAAAGAGTTTGTTGCAACAAAGCAAGCCATTGGTAGCTGTTGAATTGACCATTCTTTGAGGAAAAGATCAAACCAATAAAAGTTTTGTGCTTGTTCTGTCTATCCTGTTCACTTTAAAAAGTTACACACAAAAGTTACACAGAGATCAAATTGAATCTCTAATGGTTTAGGGGTCCCATCATATTTTTACTTGTATCTTTTGGGGGTTTTTTTGTATTATTCTTGTAAGTTCTACACTTTCTGTACTAGTCATTAAAAAAAAAAAGGAAATGGAAATAAAGCACTAAAATTGGAACTTCTTAGTGACAGAGCTGGTTCATTTTTTGTTTTATTTTTGTTTGATTTAAAAAGCCACAATCTTTCCATTTTAGTCTCTTGCTTCTTCCATCATCAAAATAATTAAGATTATGGGTTTTTTTATAGTTTGACTAGTGAGACAAGCAAAATAACTACTCCTGAGGGCCATGTAAATGTGCAATGAATCATCTAAAAGAATTGCTGTGAAAAAAATTGTATCACTTACCTTATATAATTAAATTGGAAAGTTCAAGCTTTTCCACCTTCTTAGCTACAGTGCTACCAATCTTCATTGGTTTCAGCATCATCCCAAAGTTACGAGATCAACCCTTAAGCCATATTTACTAATTCCTAAACATTCAGCATCAAAGAAGAGCTACAGATGTAATTCTAAATAGCCTTGACACCCTTGTTTGCTGTCTGAATAGCTGAAATAAACAGGCAGACTGCCAAATATTTCTCCAGAGTAGTTTTTTTTTTTCCCCTTTCAGCTATATAATTTTAATTTACATGGAAATCATTGGTACTTTAAAGTGGTGCTTGTCCATCAAGCTTTTTTATTTCCTATCTCTCTAATGTGTGTAATAAAAATTCAAGTCATCGATTGGTTGAAATGTAATTGTCTTAGAAAAATGCTGATCAGATTGAGTGTCTCAAGTCCATCTGAACTGACTGGAGTCCACCCATTGAAGACAGACCCATGTCAGGCATAAATATGTTCCATTGAACAGTATAATCCACTGATTTCACATTATGTTCTACTGAACAACATAGACTCAGTTGTGTACAATTGTAAGACACCAGTGTTTAAAAACAGTAGAACCTATTCAAATTACATTACTGAGACTATTGTGTCAGATAGCTAACAGATCTAAAGTGCCAGAATTTTATTGTACTATATTGCCCTTGGCTTTTGTGCTTTTCTTACTTTTCTACTCTTCATTTAGATACTAGAGACAGGACTAAACTGATGAAATTTCCCTGAATGAGTCATTCAACACTATTTTCATTGTCAACAGGGAGAAATAAGCACCTTAGGGCATAATTCATGTCACCCGAAAGTGGAGATCCATGATTGATCAGACTAATTGCTCTTTAAAAGGCTCTGTCTTTCTACAGTAGTGAAGGAACCTATTTTGACAATGCACAGATGTCTGCATTATAAGCATCTAAAGGTGGCTTATTGAGTTTCTGTCATGGATGCCTTCAGGAAGATGCTGAGCATTTTCAGCTTCAACTGAATCTGTAGTAGCCAAGGAGCCTAAAGATTCTTAAGCAGTGGGATTAGATTCCAGTTTAAAAAACAGATTAAGACATTTCATTTTCTTTTTACCTTTATCTTGATAAGATGAGAACAAAAGAATGGGGATTCTGCAAGGGACAAAAATGATTCTGTAATATTTTTGTTGGTAATGGTAGTGGTACTGAAGAGTCAGCAGGGTAGGAACTGGGGAAAAAAAAAGCAGAAAAAAGAGTACACTGTTCTCATGAAAAAGGTCTTTACCTAAAGCCCTATTGATTTTCTCTCTTCTGCAAAAGTTACAGGTATGTTCACACTTACAAATGTATGACACATGCTCTTACAACTTACTTAAAATGCATGATGTAGTTCCAGATATGTAAAATTAGAAGTTCTGATATCTCAAACATTTTCTGATTTTTTCTCCATAGTTTTTATTTGAGGTTACATAAGGACAGTATTTGTGAACTCCAAACTACCAGGAGCAACTGTTTAATACCCAGCACCATTTCTTGTTTCCTTGAATCAGTATTTCATAAGATTTTTTATAATGTTCAAAATTTTTTGAAGTTATTAATTTTATTAATAAAGCACAGACAGTATGATAAATTAATGTTTGAATATGGAAGACATCTTTGAAAAGCTGTAATATTTTTGTAACTGTAGATCTTAGGGAATAAGACTAATATATATTAACTCTGCCTTGTTTTTGTCAGATGTTGCTGGTCTACTGATTCCACCAGCAGTAATACTTGGGAGGTTAAACACAGGATGTGTTGCTACAAAGAGAAAATAATCAGAATGTATTTTAGTTATTTACTCCATATTTTTAAAAGCAAAGTTGTCTCATTTAGAAAATCTCTTCTAGCACTGCACTATGCCATGAATTCTTAGTTCACTTCTACAATCCATAGTTTCACTTGATACTTTTGTGGAAGTTGCAAAGAGTTTGCAGCTCAGACTGCTATGGTTCATTAGATATGTTAAAATGTTGAAGAGAAAGATAAACTGTTCTAAGAGGAAACCCATATATAAAGTTTCACAAGTGCCAGGGTCTATCTTCTTTAATATTTAAATGGAAATATTACATAAAATATGAATAAGATTCACAAACATCAACATCTGCTTGGATGTTTGTTTTCTTCTGGCTGCAATAATCTAATTTCATCCTGCTGCGCTGGCAGGGTTCATTTTACTGAAAGGCTTGCTTATGTGTACCAGAGGCAGCAAGTGGAGCTGTGAATGTTGGATTATCAGATCTTTTTATTTCAGAACATAGATGTCTGTAATGGCACCTGAAAATTTTAAATGGTTAATTTAAAAAAAAAAAATTAAAATGCTCAGTGAATAAGCTATTTAACACTGCAGGAATTAATTCGGTCTAACCTAAATGTGTATTACAGTAATCAGCCTCATTCAAAACTTTCATAGGCTTTCTGATATGACTGTATGACTTTCTGATATGACTCCCAGGAGTGGACTAATAATCCATAATTAAAGACATTTACTTCCACTCCCTGATCATATAAATGTTTTTGTATGAGTTTAGGAAGGCCATATTAAGGAACACAGACATAAGCTCCATAAATTTAAGCTTAGTTGAGATTTGTCTGGGTTTGTTTGTTTTTTTTTTCCCCCCTAGCTTCTGAAGTTAGTATTTATGTACATATATGCAAAAGACTTTGAGCTTAGATATCACAGGACATCTAAGGATTTTACATAGAGTCAAAGACTTTAGCTATTTTAAATCATATACTACCCTTTTTGTAGACAACACTTTAAAAATCACAGAAAGGTACTATGAATTTGTTTCTATGGTATTGACTGTCATATTGCAAATACTTTGCAATTAATTTATACTGGTGACAACAGAAATTGCAAAAATATAAGCGAACTAATTATTCTTTAAGTAAGATGAGTAACTACAGAGCTTGTCAGAGAATGAGAAAAACATTAATGTCTACTTCATTTAGCAAAAATATTAGTATTTAGGGCCAAAATTATTATAAAACAGCAAATAAAACAACCAGCTCTAACTGTAATAATTTGAAGACATTCATTTTGGTTTTGTATTTTTCAACTAATTTGCTTAATCAAAACTGTAATTTCTTGATATCGACCTTACTTGTTTTATCTTCATTCTTTGTGGTCAAGACCTGAATGAAGTATTCAGAAGAATCACATTGAAAACTGACTTCAGTGTGTTTGTCTGGATGTAAAAAACTTACCTTCCTATTAAAACCTGTTGTTATTCTTGACCAAACCTGTTCAGCCCAGTATCACTGAAGGACTTAGAAGCTTTCCTCAGGCATAGGTGGGTTCTGGCTCTGCTCTTTTCCCCTCCTTTTGTGCACTTAATGAAACCGGTGACTAAGGACAGCTCACAGTGTCATACAAAATTAGAAAAGCTTTCAGATATTAAAAATAGTATGAACAACAGAATAGTTCTAAAGGATATTACTGATAGTTCTAAAACTTATTTTCCATACCAGTGTATTTCAGGTCACCTTACAAATCTTGGTGGTACTCCCATTCTATCATACAGAAAAGTAGAGAACTTCTCTCATCTGTTTACAGGGCTCAAATTTAAATTATGGGACCTGATAAAGAAAATTAGTATTGGAAAAAAAAATTACTTAATTTAGTCATTACTATTAGTTTAGAAAACAGGTTGGGAAAACATGTCTGGCTTTGTCAGCATTTATGGTGTTGACAAAACCTGCTCCCTGTTTCCCTGAATGGTTTTGTAGTCATTGTATTTTATTGTATTTATTTTTTCTGTCTTCACAGTCAGACCTTCAGTTGTAGCATGTCTCTCTAGTGTTCAGCAGATCTATGCCAAGACTTATTTGCTACAGATCAACTTCACTGACTTTAAATACAATGCTTCAAAGATGGATTTCTAATTCCTCATCCAATCACAGCAATATAAAAACTTATTCTCACATGCTTCTTGTTTTAAAGTGTACTATTGTGATGGGTTTTGAATGGGATAGGTGAAGAAACTCTACATGCTCTTATAATTCAATGATATAACCAGATTTGAAAAATTAATGTTGTGGAAACGGAGCTCCATTATTATTTCTTTTAACAAAATTAAAGTTTGTTAATAGTTTTCTGATAACCTAGAGAAGTAGGGAACTTATCTCATTTACTTCCAAGCTTCAATTTGAAATTAATTCCACGGAACACCTCAAGGGTGTTTAGATTTTTGCAGAATAGGAATTCCATCCATTATCACTGCACCAGTTCTTCAAACTGCATTGCATAATTAATAATCCGTGAAATACATCTCCCAAAAAATACAGATACCTGACTCTGAAGTGTATAAAGAACACAAACAAATCTGAAATGACTGTTTCACTGCCCTAAATAAAGACATTTAGTCACTATTTTATATATGCCTTTTTATGATGCTATAGATGTTAATATACAGTCATTCAGTGAAAGAAAATGCAAAAACCCAAACAAAGATAAAAATAAAAAATAAAAAAAAAATTAAAACACTCCACCCAACCCCCAACTTTTTATCAGCTTTACCTTGCATATCCCTGATTGTAAAACTGAATTTTGCAGAAGTGTGGAACAATCAAGTGGGAAGATCGTATGGTTCCTGTATATAAACCATTTCTCTTCTCTCTTAAAAGAAACAAAGAAACAAACAAAACCAAAAAGTTCATGTGCTGTCTTCTAAAAACCATACTAATATTTACAGAATTTTCCTTAGATATTTCTGTAGATGACACTAAAAATGCTAGCATCAAGTATCTTAAGTAATAAAAAAAAAAATTGAAATAAAATCTTGAAGTTATTTGATTTAGGTTTATTTTTATAAAAAATTCTTTGCGCCTTTATCATATGCCTTAAAGAGAAGTAGAACTTCAGTTCAGTAACACAGTGCCTGCACAGAAAGTGTACATCATTTTAGTCAAAATTCACTTACATTATGAATATCTCCAAGGAATAAATTCTGGATGTTTACTAATGTGTCTCTAGGGTACTCCTCAAGGTTTAAATTTTTATTCTTAATTTCCTATTTTGCACCAGAGGTTCACTGATATCTCTCATAGTCTCTGGAAAACATTTTCTTCTTCCCTTGACCCTGTAAGTGCAACCTTCGCTTGTGCCATACAGCTAAGCAGTGAACACAGTCAGCTGATGGTTTGATGAAAATGAAGATTGTTGCGCACTTCAGCTCTTTTGTAGTGTCACAGATATCTAGAACATATAAATGTTGAGTACACTGCTGTTCAGTTAAAAAAATCATGCTTTGCATATGTCCAGTTAAGTGTAAAACTTATTTCTGACACCTAAAAGAAACATATTTAGCAGTAAAAGACAAAATAAGCCTAACTTATTTGCACTGAGCATACATTTGAAAGTTCTCTTTCCCTCATACAGCTGACTACCCATTTCTTTCCACAGAAGACAGAAGTCTGCATTTAAGACCTTTTGATGACCTTCTCTTTCGACAGAATATGACAGCTATTGTTGCCAAACTGCTCTTTGTAGATATCTGTACTGTCTAGACCACTTTAATCTTTGATTCAGAAATGTCCTCTATTTTATTCTTAAGTACAAGACATTCATGTCATTTTAATTAGAATGAAGATTGTTTTCCTTCACAGCTACTCAGTTAGGAAGAATTTTCTGTGTTTACCTATCCAGTAAACAATTATGTGCTGCAATAAGTTGAAAAATTCTCCTTGTTCTCTTAGGGCCTGATTGGTCTGTTCCTGTAAGGAATGCCTTGAACTACACTCTACATGTTATATAACTATTTTTCTTTCATGAGTCTTTCAAACATCTAAAACACCTAATTCATAAAACCACAGAATAGCTTGGGTTGGAAGGGACCTTATAGATCATTTAATTCCAACCTCACTGCTGTGGTCAAGTTCACCTTCCACTAGACCAGGTTGTTCAAAGGCTCATCCAGCCTGACCTTGGACACTTCCAGGGATGGGGCATCCACAACTCCTCTGGGCAACTTGTTCTAGTGTCTCATCACCCTCACAGTTAAGAATTTCTTTATTATATCGAATTTAAACCTACTCTCTTTCAGTTTGTTCATCGATGTGTCATGTTGAGCTTCTCATCCAGCAACTGCCAGAAGTGTTTCTCCTCAGGGCTGCTCTCCATCCATTCTCCACCCAGCCTATATTTGTGCCCTGACTCATGCAGGACCTTGTCTTTGCCCTTGTTGAACTTCATGAGCTTCACACAGGCCCACCTCTGAAGCCTGTCGTGCTCTGAATTGCAACCCTTCTCTCCAACTTGTCGACAGCACCAATTAGCTTGGGTGTTGCCAGATGTTGTTTATATTGTAAATTTAATTTGTAATTCTTAATTGTTTATGTCTTTTTATTGACCCATTTTTGAAACTAGACAAGGAATAAACAACTGGAGTGATAAGGGTCAATTATTTAGCCATCATCTCCTACTTTTGTATGTCAGAACTGTGACATTTCTAAGAGGAATATAAAGCCTAATTTTCAAAGAATGTACATTGCCTTGAAATGTTTGGGTTTACAAATATTTATTCAATGCAATAATAACCAAACTAACCTATAGCTACAAAATGCTTTTTTATGGATAATTGGAATTTCATTTACCTTACAATTAAAAGCAGGCAGGAACATCTCTACATTTTCTGCCATTCAGAGTATTTCACCACAGATAGCTGATCATTTCAAATCAATGAATGTATAAGTTTCAATACTTCAGTTATGTAGGAGTGTGAAATTATTCAGAATTAAATAAAGCGCTAGAGAATTTCAAGGTCTGTAAGGTTGTTCAAATGCTGAAGCAAAATGTAAGTGGACAAACTTAAGTTTTAGCATGAGTGGTTCAAGCAAACATTGAAAAAATAATCTTTCTTCAGAACAATTCCTACCTGGCACTAGTCTGTTAATCAACAGTATCCTGAAATCAATTCTTTGGTTACATAGTATAATGTATCTGAAAGGAAATTCCTTCAAAGCCATCACTGTTTCTGTTAGGCATCCATCCAAGAACTATTTTTCTCATTCAGCAATAAACCCAGTAATGTATTCCTCCCCATTCTAGAGTGTTTAGTAATGGATTTTACTGTGTGTAACAGATCAGATTTCTTTTTCTGCCTAACTCCGTAAGATAATATGTGGCATTAGAAAGTGACTGTCTTCTTTCTATTGGTTTAGAATGATAATTAAAAAATCACGCACACAACACACCAGTGTACTCTGCATGCAGATACATACCTGTGTTTTTAATAGCATAGAAATAGTCAGTGTAGATCTTGAAATGGGCTTGCATTTAAAGAAAATTTCTATGAGAAATAGAAGCCTTTAAAGAATATTCCTATAAATGTGATTGTGCGTTATCCATACACTTATTACAGATAAGTGACCTTATGAGCTACTACTTTTACTGAAATCTGTTCATGGATCTTCACTGAATAAGAACAAAGTTGCAGGCAAGTAGAAGTTAAGCAAGAAATTGCAAATTTCAGTGTTGGCCATTTTTAAAGAAGGCACTCTTAGACTTTCTGAGACTAAGCTCCATGACCATGTATTTTCTCACAAACTATTGTAATTGATAATTATTAACCTGGAATGTTAAGAAAAATGCAGATATTTAAAAAGAAAACAGAATTATTATGTGAATTTTCAGTTTCATCCATCTACTAATTCCTTCTTGTACCTATACGGATCAAAGGGAAAATGATTCAGATGCCATTCTTAATAAGGTAACAGAAAGTATATTTTATGTTATACCCATTTCACTTTCCATATAACCATTTATAACCATTTCAAAATTCAGCATGAATCTGATGAATGCAGAGATGAACTAGAAGACAGAAAGCTGCATATATCTGTGGTCACAGAACATCTGCTAATTAAACTATCCTGTATATTTTAGATCAGTAGTGCATTTTAGATTAGTAATTGCATTTAAGATCTGTAGTTCTATGACATTATTATGGGAAGCACTGCTGATTAAATGTCATTGCACAGCTGAAGAACCAAATTATGCCATTAGACACTCCATCCTGTTTTAAAAAATTATACTGTCTGTATAGCATGACAACTACCTTTAACAAGATATCCAAAAAGGGCTTTCTAAAACTCACAGTGCATATAGGAGCTGTGTTACTTATTCTAGGCATTCCATGTCTTTATTTCACCATCTGGTATACCGTGCCTGAGTTTAATAAAAAAATTTGCAGCTTGTTAAATCCTACAGTTCTAAGAAGGTGGTTATATAAAGATTAACCTTTAAGCAATATGGAAAGTGAAGTGGCAGAAATTTTATGAAGGAAGGGAGAAGAAAGTGACTACATTTTTTGCTTGTCGATGTCCTAGTCCAAAGTTCCCATGAACAAAGAGGAAGGCCTCAACAAGGAAGATTTCAACAAAAATTAGTTGATTTTACTGTAATTGAGATAGCTGATAGACGTGCTTTATCTCATCTTCTCTTGAGCCTTCTAAGTCAGAGAACTCTAGGACAATTTTATACATTATAAATATTTTTTTTCTTATTAAGATCTCATCAGTAATTAAAACCTCCCAGCCCAGGAAACGTATGAACCATAAAATACCAGAGAGTCAGCAAGAGCACTAGACTGGCAGTCATCATCAGTGCTTACTTGTTAGCTTACTCAATTTTTTCTCTGGAATGTCTCTGTTTAGCTCTCTCCTAAATAAACGTCTAAAGATCTCGCTAGCTCTGTGCAGTACAGCTGTGATGTCATCAGGGCCATTTTACCTCAATGCCAAAGAACAGTTTCTGGCCCTTTTTCTAAATTAACTGTATAAAAACATTCTAAAGTGCCAGCTTGCTAAGATAGCTGAGGCCAAAACAGAAAAGAAAAATCTAGAAGCATAACCTAGCACTGAACTGACGTATCCTTTGATCTCTTTTTCTATTAAATCAAATATTATTTAAGTCTAGTTTAATGAATAAAATAACTTGTTTCCTTTACATGTCTTCTCACAATTAAGAGTCTGTGTGATGTGATAGTGATTCTCTCTGTTTTGGGACCCCACGAAGCTTCACTACTGAAGTGCCAGTTCTGGGAGTACTTATGAGTCAGAGGAGGATTCTTCAACTAAGCAAACACAATTATGGTGGGAACTATCCTGCAGCAAATGTAAACCAGAATTTCTTTGGTAAGAGAAGGAAACCCCAAATCTCTCCCTCCAGGTAATTTTGATTTAATGGATGTCACCATGTTAAAACAACTGCAAATTTATTCTGTTCAATTTATCAAACCAGTAAAAGACACCTGATTTTCTCTTGTTCTCTTGTTCTACCTCCCCCAGAGATTAGAAATTTTAGTTGAGAACCAAATGTGCTGAACATCTTTTTTATCCTGTTAGTGAGTTATTCTCTGAGTGAGAATAAAATCTATGATGAATACTCTAGGAAATTCCCTTGTCAAACTGGAGAGAGCCCCGTATTTGAATGTCATAATTCATTTGCATTGAACTTTACACTAAGAACAAGAAAGAAAGTAAAATCATTACTGCTGTGGATCTGCAGAAAGCAGGTCTGTGGAGAGAGACAATACAAAGAACAGGATGTTGATCTCGTGCTCGCCAGGGGATCTACAGCTAAAAGCAAAATCAGCAGTGAGTCCAAACAAGAGACTGCTTATTAAAAAGGGCAGGAGAAAATGCTGGCACCCATAGGTCATTACTGAAAAAATTCATTCAAGAGCTTAAATGTGTCCTGCAGCTTCCCAGGCTTTTTCTGTGAGAAATCACAGCAGCATGCCAGCACACCGAGCAGAAAGGAGTGAGTGCATTACATATGGTCAGAAACAAGACAATTTGAACTGATAATTCAAGAGAGCACAGCAGGATGCATGTGACAAATTGCTCAGGGACTAAACAGTTATTTTAAGCAATGCTGAATGGTTCCAACATTTGGCAGGTGTATTTGTTGTGGCACATCTGCTTTTTGGTAACAAAACTGTGTTTGTAAAAGAATCAGAGGAACTTTGTGGCCATATATCATAAAATCTTAGAGTTTTATAGATCCTGATACAGCCTCGGGATGATACTTTTAAGGGCAATGGACTGAGTGGTCAGCTTATATGGGAGCTTCAAGTGAAGGTAGAACTTCAATGTGAGTTTTACCATTGACAAAACTTATTGCACACAAATCTGAGGAAATAAGGATTTAATAATGTAATATAATGTAAGTATACCTTGGTTCTGTGCCCAGAGAAATTGAATTCTTTGTGTCCTTTCACTAGAAAATCTTGGCTTACCTTCATATACAAAAACATCGGTGTCAGTTAAGAGCTTTTTTGTTTCAATAGCCATCTTCTTTAGAATTTCAGTGTCACAAAAATCTTGAAAAAATTATATCTTGTTGAAGTCTCTCCCCTGCCTTTTTCCATTACTGTGAGTGAGGACATAAACCATAATTAAAAAAAAAAATAAACTCAGTCATAAGAACCAATTATTCTTAGACTAATTTGTCCTTGAGAAAAAGATTAAAATTTAGGATATCTTTGCCCAAGTGAAAGCTCTAATCACAAAAATTATGTTCCACATAGTTCCACTTTCCTCCAAATACAATATGGGTCCTATTAGACAAAGTAAAAGAGTTTCAGTAGGTGTCATTTATTATGTTCTCTACACAATGATTAAGATCCCACTCAGGCTTCAATAAGGTGGAAGAAGGAAGCTTGAATACTCTAAGGCAGTAAAGAAAAATAGATTTGAATCATTAAGTCATGGTAACATATACTGACTATATATTATCTACTGGCTGAGCTTTGATTAAAAAATAAAACCATTGCATCTTCATGATATTTGGAAGAAAAGGACTTGAGAAGCAATCCCATGATGTCTAAGCTCCCAGTTAACTGGGATGAAATTGGGATGTAGCATTACCATCACTCATTANGACCTAGTGAAAAAAAAAAAAAAAAAAAAAAAGTCTCACAATTTTCTGTGCCTTTCCTGATCTCTGTTTGCTACAATTATTCTTCCCAGGTGGTAATAAAATTATATTGCCATGTATAATTAGAACAAATTTACTTATACTATGTCAAATTGAATTTTTTATATCCTCTTGTTTCTGAATTATCTGTACTTCACATTTGGGAAAACAATGTAGTTCTTCAGCAAGTTCTAGTACACAGCTTATTAGCTAAGAATAATGGGCTAGTTAGATTTAGAAAAGAGAAAAATGTGCTAAATCAGGTAAAATTTGGTATCTTGATTTTTTTTTAGCAATTTTCTAATCATACTTCAGAATAATTTTTTAGTTGCAAGCAAAGTACAAATGTCCACATTTAATTGGGATCAATCAAGAAAAAGTGCTTGGAAAATAGATTTTAACTCAAACACCTAGTGATGAAAAAACAATATCCAAAGTGGTTTAATATATAATTTTTAAGATAATAATTTTTGAGAATCAGCATTTATTCAGTTTAAACTGTATCAATTGATGCATGGTACTCTAATACTTATAACATTCAGGTCACAATCTGGACTGCAATATATAGCATGTGTTTTGCCAGGAAAATAGGCAGATATAGCTCAAAGTCTCAGAAGAAGTAGATGCGCAGTAATTGGGTCTCTTTCTTGAGAGAACACCTGCTATCTGGCCTGGATGCTTTTTTTCCATGGACATTTCCATACTTCAGGATGGCACAAGTCCAATGTTTCAGAAATATCCTAAAATTTGACCTTTTGTATAAATTTGATAAAGCAAATTTCCTTCATAAGCAAAATCTTATAACAGTAATTATATTTTTAATATTCTGGGACATGTTATCCTAAATTTTCTATTCAAAACTTATGCTATAAACCTGAATTGTAGTACCACTGCTTTATCAGATCTCCTTCATCTGATCTGTGAATCTCTTCACAAAACAATCCATCATGAAACTGTGCACTAGTCATCCACAAGCTACGGCAGTAGAGGAATAATATAACAGCATTATTATTATGTATCACAGAGGATTGGCTAGCAAATACATGAACAGATGACTATAGAATACTATGATAAATGAAAGTCACTTTGGAAAATATAGAATGAACCATAGCAGAATAGTTTAAGAATATCCATCAAGAGCTGTTTCCAGTTAGAAATACCTATCTGAAAAAGACCTAAATGACAATTTAAATTATTATACTTTACATTGGCCGGTACCTCTCATTGTATAGCCTCTGTAGAGATTTGCTTTCCACAGAGACACCCGAAAGAGTCTAAAATTAGGCAGTAAACATAATTATTTGTCAATTCATTTTAAATTTATCAAAAGGGATATTTCCATTGAATTTATTTGACTTCACCTAAGTCCAATCAGACTACGAACTATTATCATTATATATAAAAAAATATAACATATTTATCTTTAAAGTAACAGAGCTACAGAAATGTTGGCTTAAACATTCCTTAAGCCAAAATACCAAGTTTCTAGCTTAAACATCATCTTCCGTATAAAAAGCCACCAAACTCCTACAACTGCAGAGCTATATTGAATGAACCATATGCTTATCTTATATAATCACTGGAACATTCACATGCTATTCTTGTGAAAGGAGTTGGTTAGTACAAGGACACATATATAAGTAATACCAGCAGTGAATCCTGCCTCTTCCATTATGAAAACTCTTTTTATGACAGCTAATGAGGCCTTTTTGTGCAGTTTTGAGTATGAAGCCATCAGACCTAAGTGCTGCCAGAGTCATCACCAGTACCTTACTTTTTTACCTTGTCTTAACTTTCACAATAACTTAAATTTAAAAACTAAAATTTCCAGTCTTACATACAGCCTTTCCAATAATGGAATTTGTTGTGGTTTGTTGTGGGGACTTTTTTTATGTACCTATCATTCAATATGCAGGCATGACTATATAGGAATGTATGGATAACATGTTTATTCATAATGGTTTTCCTTGAGTTTTGAATGATATTGAAAACATTGAAATTTGTTGATGAATGACTTTTCATCTGGAAGTGATTCACTTGGGTGTGAAATGTATAATGCTGGACTTTGCTGAACTGTTAGTCTTTGTTGACCAACCTGAAACATATAGGAAGCAGACATTTTTTTCTCTCTGTCCCATGGCCATGAAAATATTATCTTCTTTTTCATATTTTTATTATATTTAAATACATGTCAAAACCAATCAAGTTTTCTTCTCTTTGTAGATAAAAATTGATCAACAATATTTCAAATATCTATTCATCTGAGATAAAGACAGAGACAATTCTTAAGTGTTGCTTTTGCTTTTTTCTATTTCATTTGTTCTCTGTCCCTCCACCCCAGGAATGAGTTTAACTATTAACTTTTATAGAAGAAAAGCAAATTTCATGGCAGTTTATTCAAACCCTCTGTGATATAAATTTGATTTCTTGAGTAAATATCTTTGTGTACTTCTGTCTTGATTAAAGACATTGAATTGCTTTCTAAGCAAGCTGCTGAAATTCCCATAAGTGTTAAATAACTCAAACAATTACAAGAATGTCATTTATAAAATATGACTGGAAAATTCTGTAAATTCTTTACAAACATCATTTGGGGGTTTCATTTTTGTATTCTGGTAAGTACACTGCAAATTTTAAAAACACAATCTGGTTTGTTTAACACATAGCTGGTTTTCTGGGAGATTTCTCATTAGAGGTAAGTTCTACAGATCTGAAGACTGGCAAAATTCAAGGGACAAGAACCTGAGATGATGATAAAGCAAGTGGAGGAAATTAAAATATAAAATATTAGCTCTAGAATGAATATAACATCAAAGGAGGTCATGATTTCCTCTGAATGAGACTTAGAAAGCATGGGGATATAGCCCCAGAAGAGTTAGAAAAACTTCCAGAGAAGAGACACCAGAGAGCAGAATGAAAAAAAAAAAAAAAAAAAAAGATGTAGGCAATAAAAGCTGAAAAAGTAGTATTAGGAACTGGAGTCAAGTAGATCAAAAGGAGTGGACAAAGTCCCATAGACATTTTGTAAGGGCATCTGTAACTTCCAGATATTCCCAAGATTATACCGAAGAGAATAGCAAATCCTGATTTTTCAAGACTGAATAGCACATTGTATCAGACCTGGGCAGATTCCCATTGACATTTTCAAAAAACTGCAGCAACTTTTATGAGTTAGGAAAGTTTTTATACACTTGTGTTTCTGAATTACATATGTCTCATCTACACATAGTACAGAGGAAAAGCCAGTTGTTCAAGAAATCCTTTCACAAGGTGATAAGGGGAAATAGAGAAATGTTGGGTTCAGAAACCATTGGAGGAACTTTTAGACAGCTTTATTGATTTTTTTTTTTTTATGTATGAGATAGAAGTTCTATGTTCCTCTTAAACTCTTCTTAATTACCATTATATCATGTGATTATGATATATGATTATGATTATTTTCTTTTTTTTGCCTTTTTTTTTTTTTTTGGCTTTCCACTTAGATGATCAGATGCCTAAACCTTTTCTCCTTGAATTCAGAACACCTCATCAGGAACATTAGCACATGAACTTATAGCTTTCCCCTACAATTTCAGTGTTGGAATTCAAACACTAGAAAATTCATTAAGTTGTGATTTGGAAGAACTGTTTCTGAAGCTGTTGTCTAAAATCTGATTCCATCTACATCTGAATACTGGAAATTCACAAATATGGAAAAACAAGTTTCAGGTGCATTACTGAGAAAAGCAAAAGTTCAACAAGACTTATTGTTCTGCAACAACACTAGTATCATATGTACAAACTTTGTAGTAAGTCACAAGGCCGTGGGTTTATAAAAATCCTAAGATAAATGTGTAGACATAAGCATGTGCAGGTGGATGTACATGGCTGAATTTATCCATTTATTTTTATATATCATAGTAATTTTACTTCATAGCATTTAAGTTCCTAAAAGTCTTGGGTGTGATTGTGAACAACATATCCAGTTTTCTATAGGTAAATTATAATTTTATATATATTAAAAGTATTTATATATGTATATATATATGTATAATCAGAAAAGAAGATACTGCAAATTATGAACATTTTTCTTATTCCCTTCTCATAACACGTTCATTTAGCATACCCAATGCCATCAATCTGTTGTTTACGTCTTTGTTTTGGTTCTAGCACAACAGCTTCCTTAATATTTTAACATTACAAACATCAGTCTGCTCTGCAAGTGACTTTCCCTAAATTCAGTTGTGCAGTTTCTGTTTAAATAATACAGTTTTATTTTGAACAAGACATTACGCTCTTCTAAAAAAACACCCTTCTGGTATATTCTTTCTTGAAAATTAGTAATATTTCACAGACTATTTGATGAAGTTAATCTTTGACTATATATATTTAGCATATCATTTATTGCTTAAAAAAAGAATAATTCTAATAATTCTCATTTTTCTAATAAGAATTCTAATAATTGTAGGACAAACAAAAACTGGAAACAAAAGATGAGACCTTCTGCACAAGCGGTTCTCTGGCACAGCATAAATAATAATGAAAGCATCCTTCATATTGTTGTTATCTGAACATATACTGTGCAGGCAGAGACATCTTGCTGCACCTTTATTCAGGTCAATTTAGTACTGCTATTAGCTTTTCTAATTATTGAAATACCTGGTATTATACTGGGCATTTGAGAGACATGTAGGTGCTTCTTAGTAGTTGCTGTTACTTTGATTTATGTCATGTCTTTTTCACTTACATAGTTTCTCAGTATTAATTAATCCTGCTTGAGTATCCTGTGCATGTGCAAGAGTTAAAAAATGAGTATAAGGGTGACGGAGGACAACTGCTTTTTTTTTTTTTTTTTTTTTTGCTTGTACCTGACTGGCTTTCAATACAGGCCTTCAGTTGTTATAGCAACCTTCAATTAATGGAAAGTCATGTTTTCCCTGTACTTTACATGGTCCTATCCATTAATATGACTAAATATCCCTTTCCTGACCAGTGCTACATTTGCACTTATAAAGTCTATTAATATTATTAAATCATAAATATTGTTGCAATCTCTGATAAGAAAATCCCTCCTAAAACCTCATTAAAATTTAATTCTTTTTTTTAAAGTTCATTTAGAAAGCAGGTGGACAATAATTTACTAATAATTGATATTGATTAATAAATTGGACCACAAAAATGAAGGTGTTTACCTATGAAACTGGAACCAGTATTCTCACTGTCTTATATGGAAAGTAGATATATTTAGCTTGTTAAATCAATTACTTATGATAGATCATATTTAAATAATTAACCGTATCTAAGGTATAGATTTCTACTGGGCATCTAATCTTTTTTCTTCCCTGGAACTTTCTTCTCACACATAAAACACAGAAATCCATTTTCTCATATTCATTATTTAATCAGCAGAAAATTTAAAAAAATGTATCAATGTGAAAATGAAAGGAAAAATTAAGAATCTATACTGCGTCTCAGGGTCTGAGATTCAGACCTTGCATAAATATAATACTTTCTAGAAGTCTACAAAGTGGCTGATTAATGACCAGTGGCTCCCATGTTGACTATTTCCTGGGACAGAAAGAATGAGTAAACTTATCAACCTATGTGAAGATTTCTTAACGCTTTAGTAGATCCTTCACTGGATCTCAGCTTGGAATCATGTACAAGGTACTGCGTTCAGAAAGGAAGTGGTGGCTCATTCTCTAGTGTCACTCTGTTCATCTTTCTTTTGAATTTGAATTTTGGTACAGAGATTAAAAATTATAGTATCTTCATAGAATGATAAGCTTTCACCCAACTGGTGTGCTGGTCGTGTAACTTTTGAAGGAATCAAAAAATATAGATTCTAAGAATATTGATTGCATTTTTTCATCAGGAATCAGCAAAGATAAACAGAAAGCAATGAAGTTTAAATTAATTAAGTGTCAGAATAGGTTTATAAATAGAGATTTCTTTCGCCCACTAACATTTTCAAACTACTACAGGGTGAATACATGTTTTTTGAAGACTTCAAGAAGAATTCATATCTCCTGGATTACATTCACTACTAAATATGTTCAAGATACACTTTTATCATGAGTTTTGCATTTCATTAGTCTTGTTTTAAATATTATGAACATTTATCCACGAAAATTCACAGTGTATTCACAGGGTCTAGATGAGATGGAGCTAATTTCCCCACAGCAGCCCTCACAGTGCTGTGCTTTGCATTGGTAGCTAGAAGGGTGTTGATAAACAGCAGTGTTTTGGCTACACCGCAGCACTCTCCCCAGCTGAGAGCAAGATCCTGGGAGGGGACACAAGTAGGCCAGCTGACCCAAAATAACAAAAGGGATATTCCATACCATATGACATCAGCTCAGATATAAAAGCTAAGGACAGGAGCAGGAAGGGGGGAGCATTCATTGTTTTCAATGGCTACCTGCTAAGAAACATGCTGCAGCCCTGCTTCCCAGGAAGTGGCTGGACATTGATGCTGATGGGAAGTAGAGAATAAACCTTGTTATTTTTCACTTTGCTTTTTGGGTGCTCAAGCTTTTGCTTTGCTTTGCCTTAAAAAGCTGCCTTATCCCAACACACGAGTTGTTTTCCATCTTATTCTCTCTCCCCTTTATGCCTGAGAAGGGGAGTGATAGAGCGGCTGGGTGGGCACCTGCCCTCCAGCCAAGGTCAACCCACCACACACAGAGTTAAATAACATAAGAGCTGAAATTAAATCAGACATCAAGAAAATTAAGATTTGGAAGTACCAAAGTCTTGAGTATATCTAGTTCCTAAGTTTTCCCATGACACTGAACAAGTGGATGAACCTTTGGAATATAATCAAACTTTAAAAAATGTGGTCTGTGCTGATGATGGGGAGCAAAAGTGCCTATGTCATAAGAATATTGCTCCAACTGTGTGTTCTTTCTCTAGAGATGATAATAATAACTGGAGAAATTAAAAAAAAAAAAAACAAATAAAAAACCCACTCCAAAATAACTTCAATCATCTTGAAATGTTCCCCTATTTCTGTTTTGACCTTTTAAGTTCTTTTAGTTGTTTGGAACAGGCTGCCCAAATAAGCTGTGTAGTCTCCATCCCTGACAGCTCTTAAGATCTGACTGGATAAAGCCCTGGGCAAACCTGGACCCATCTGAGTTGACTCTGCTTTGAGTAGGAGTTTGTATTAGACACTTACTGTGGTCTTGTCCAGCCTGAGTTATCCTGTGGTTCTATGATCTTCTCTTATGAAGTTCTAAACATAAATTAATTTCAAACAGGAAATTGAATTTTTCATATCAGATGTCATAAACTGAGATCTTCTATCACTTCAATGATTCTTTCATCATAGGCCTAGACTGGATTTTTCTAAAAAAACACAAACACTTAAAAATCAAAACAAAACAATAAAAATACAACATACAATTATTCATCTTTAGATACAGGAAAATATATAAATTCAAATTACTGGTCTACCTTAAGAGACATTGATGCCTTTCTTTTTGACTACTTGCATTTTGCCCTGAGTGGTTTGCAAAAATCTTGGCTGCTAGTTTAGAATTAAATTTCAGGTAGCTTCTATTCTGTATAGTTCCACTTCGGGTTCAAATATAAACCGAAGATTTCACAAAGGTTGTCAACATCAGGGATCAGCAAATAAAAAGCACATAATGTTATTTCTTTTTTGCTTTAACTTACTAGCTGAAAGAGCTCTTTCTGGTCTTATGACTGGAACAGATTATTTCTTATTAAATCCACTTGCCTTCAGTAATTTTTCCTCTGGACCCATTGCTCATTTTCTTATGAAAAAATGAGCTCTATCTATTTTTTTGATATATACACTTGAAGTAACAACAAAACAAAAGTTCAGCTTTCAGAATGAATAAAACACAAATACAGTAACATTATTAAAAAAATATTATCAAAGTTACCCAAATCTTTTCACTTTTATTTTTGTACCATCCTGAAAACCAGAGTGTAAAACTGTCCTGTTCTGCTGTGCTTCTAAGAATTCCAGAGGAAACTAGTGACTTTCAGTGCTGTCTAGAAAACTAAATTAAAGAAGCAGAAACATCTGAGACCTACAGAGTTGCAATATTAAACAACATAACATTCATGAGTATTTGATATTAGATATAGATGTTTTTGCCTTGCAACAGCATTTTGCCTTCTGCCGTTGAAAAAGTTTTCCCAAGCCCCAGTTTTTTGACATTACTGGAAGGTTTTCCCGCTTGATTTTTCTGAATTTACACTCTTGATTACAAGCATGATTATAGGGGTATAGATAGCAAAAGAGAAAATAATTGAAAACATACAATTTCCATACTGGAGTTTTCTTTTTTTAAATGAAGTTGACTTGAAATGATTGCATAATGTTTTGCTCAACATTTTTCCTGGGACACAAATTTTGCATTTAAAGATCGTTGTATGATGATTCTACGCAGAAGACTACTATATTGACATGTCAGTAGTTCTTTCCTACTTAAAAGAAGATTTTTTCATGAACAGAATCTTTTCTATACACTAGACATTGAAATGTGGAGTTGAACTGAATTATCCAGACCATAGTGATAATTTATTAAAATTTTACAGGATAATAAAAGTATACACATATAGAATACATATCTAGATGAGATTTACATATTAAATATTTGTTTTCTTTTCACATATATTTCATCAGCTTTGTTGGGTTGAGATATCACACAATAATTTTACATGTTACTATTCTAAAATAAAAATAAATATCTGGAAAATTGATAGAATTTCTCATAAGTTGTTATTATAAAGACAGTTCCAATGAAAAATATTACAGTTAAGAAAATATGCTACCTCTGAACTTTGCTAAGCAGGAGGAAAGTAAAGACTGACTCTCATTTGTCATGCACTAGAGTCCTGTGGGGAAATAAAAAGACAAACCAAACCAACAAGCAACTCCTAAATTTTCTTTCTATAGCCAGTAGAATAAATTTTAAGTTATTTACATGCAGACTGGGCCTCATCGAAAATAATGTTGCACTCAAGAGATTCTCAGTTATAACATCTGTCTGGCTGACCATCATACTTGCAGAGTTAATCTATATGTGTAGTTTTATATATTTCCTTTGCTCTGCAATGACCCATGAACTGCAATATAATCCTTTCTTATTCCTTATTACACTATACATCATCACCTGCCTTCTTCTAACAGATTTGGGATGAAAAAAATGCCTCAAATTAGGTCCTGTAAGATAATTCCATCCGCTGTAGCAATAATGAGTACGGTCTGTATTACTTAGTTGCAATCTTAAGTTATGGGTAAGGTGAGGAACACTATGGTCTAATGAGTGTCACTTACATTCAGGAGTTTCTGTAGTTAAGACACTGCACATCTTTGAATAAATCACTCAGGATTTAAACATGGTTTTTTTCATCTGCAAACCAGAACTAAAGTTCCTTTCCCAAGGAAAAAGCAAGAATTATTATTTGAAGCGAGATTCCTGTATATCAGATACTAATTTAGTACAAAAAGGCAAGCATACCATTTTTTCACATATTTTGTGTTTCTCTTCACAAGTACAGAACTGATACTTTTATTTTTAAATACTGGTTGAAGATGAATGAAAGTATCTGATGCACTGGCGATCTAAGACATACGGAATTTAAATGTGCACTGAAACCATCAGAAAACAGAATCTTCCATGCCTGCAACTCTGTATTATTCTAATACACATTTAAGATCATAAGTGGTTGAGGCTCTGTAAGTGTTTTCAGGTTGTAAGTAATATAGGGTTGATAATATCAGATTTTAATAAATAAACCATTGACATTTTTAGTGCAAGTGCCAGTGATACAAAGAGTTACCATTACATAATAAATACCTCTCATTTTATTGTAAAACTGGGGGCTATTTCATCACTGTAATGTATACTAAATAGAAGTTTTATTTCTATTATGCCAGATAAATGAACTGAAGCAGCAGGAAAGTGTTTTAAATGAAGTGTATTATAGAATAAATAACATAGAAGATTAAAAGAGAAGACAAATCAGAATAATATTTTCATGTGAAGTCAATTCATTTGGAAAAAAACTAGAAACTGGAGAGAAGCTGACTGTAAAAAACTCAAAGGCATTTTCTCTTTCCTAGGATATAATCTCTCCCCTGCACTCCCAAGGAAAAGAAACAAATCCCTCTGTTATGACACTGCACTAATGCAGCATTTGAATCGACTCGAGTACCCTAAATAATCTAACATCATGTTCAACACAGTTGCTACAGCTATGTCTGTCATAAGTGCCATTAACTTTGACAGGATTTCTACACACAAATTGTTCACTGTGTTGAGGCTCTAATGTTGGTAAACTGCAACGTGCTCATTTTAATAATATTTTTTCTAATTTTATTTCTAATTTTATTTTATTTCTTCCATGTTTCTCAGTTATTACAGAGGTGTTACTTCCATTGCTGATAGGTATAGCCCTGACCAGCAGTGGGTCTGTCTTGGAGCCAGCGCATTGGCTCTGTTGGACATGAGGGAAGCTTCTGGCAGCTTCTCACAGAAGCCACCCACCCCCTCCCACTACCAGAAGCTTGCCACACACCCCCAATAAACTAAGATAAATGAAAATCACAGCTTATTCTAGATGGTGCATTTTTTGATCTAGAGATGTGTGAAGCGTTGGGCAAAGTATCTTCAAGAGTATTAAAGTCTATGAAAAGAAAAATAAAATTAAATTTCAAAGCTAAATAAAATTAAAATTTAAATAAGGGCAGTGATAAGAAGAGGAAACTTCAGGACTTTATTTTTATCATGCATTACAGATATAGTGAAGATACTACAAAGAAACTGCTAAAGTACTATTTAGAATTTTGTATTATTGAGATATTTGTAGGCTTGCTTTTCAGGAGTTCTAGCCTCCTGGGTATATTTAGACATGTTTTCCATCGGTTTTTAAATGGCAATAATCCAGTTTTACATTTGTTATCAAAACCATTTTTTCACAATACCCCAAATCCTTAGTTATTTTTTTATCTTTGCAAAGAAACACATGGGTAAAAAAAAAATAAACAAGGAAAAAAAAAGAAAAAAACCATGTAGCAAGATAAAAACACATGGAGAATAAAAGATCTCATGGGCTCATGGGTTGACATATTTAGGAAACTTGTGTTAGAACATTTCATTGACCTAATAGCAGAAATTCAGTCTTAATTTCAGCCAAAAATACTTCTACACAATTTTTGTGAATATTTTTCTTGTCCCAGCTTTAGCCCTTTGATTTAAATATTTGTTTATTTTGTCTGTTTCTCTTCATACATTTAAAGGGAAAAATAGTATTCTTTCCTACTCTTTATTTTGCAAAAGTAATTCAGTCAAGAAATGTTATTATCTTTATTTAATGAGTTAAAATATATTGTCCAATAATCTTTAAAGACTGACTTTGCATTTGCTTGATTAGAATTCTTCTGGATCATGGATTCCCAGAACTGTACACAATATTGCAGAGTGGCTTTACAATGTCTTGTAAGATGATACTGATACTTTCCTGTATCTTGTCTATGAATATGAGGTCTTTCTTCAAAGTTCAATCGTATTTTTCACTGTTTTCTTTCTTTTCTGTAAAATAATCATTATTTTCCACATATTTCCTTGATATCCTTTCCAGTTAGGAAAGGAAAATTGAATGTTGTGGTATTTCCATGTAGTACTTGGCCCTTTATGCCATCAGTACTTCCAGATGTCATTAAGGCTTATTTTCTATGAGGCCAATACAGATGGTGAGAGTTCTTCCTCTGCGGCATTGGGATACAAATTTAAGTATATATACATTGTTATAATGAAAACTAAATACCTACACATGTATAACTGGTGTTTTTCATACTTCAGGGTTCTCAGAGTGATGTAACTGAGCATATGCCTTTTCCCACGGCTGTATTTTAAACTGTCTATATATTGCCTGTTTGCATAATTCTATATGCTAAGATATAAACAGAGGGAGAAATAAGTCTGTGAGGTAAATTAAAACTTGTATGTTTATGTTTCAAAACTCTATATTAGGCCCCTATTTGCTTTTATATTAAAGACTCTTAATCAACATACATTATGGCAAAAGTTCACAGCCTCCTCTCTTTAATTCCTTTTCATTTGTGAAGTGATCCTAGTTGGTTCAATCGGTGGAAAATATTTTGTCTTTATAAAGACAAATGTTTTACAGTAATAATATGAAATGAAATGTTTTTCATATAAATTTTATAATTATAAGAACATAATTATAAAATAATTTGCTGTCTGAGCAGTTATGAAATTATTTAAAGAATAGCAGGAAAAACATTTGCATGTATATTTTTCCTTATTATATCTATTTTTTTTAATTATATATGTAGAATTAGGCAAACGTATCCAACAAGATTCAAAGAGAAGGATTGTACAAGACCAGTACACATTAAAGTTAAATGTGTCTAATACATGCTGTCTATCTAGTAAAGAAAGCATGTATCAGAAGTAAGGTAAATACAGGAATACAAGAGCAAATTTGTTTGGGTTTTGTTTTTGTTTGTTTGTTGTTTGGGGTTTTGTTGTTTGCTTTTTTTTTAACAGAATCAAAATCTAAAGGGGTTGTAAAAAAAAAAGAATTATCTCCCCTCATATTTTGAACAAAAGAAATAACACCTAAATCTACAAAAAATCTGATTAACAGAGATGATGACAAAACAGTTCTGACTACTAAAATCAGCATAAGAAACTTTGAATGCTCTAGCACATGTTATTCCTAGGAGAATCAGCACAAATGACTTTCCACTTGAGTTATTTCTTAGACAAGTTTTCAAAATATACTTGCAAAAGACTTTTGTTCATGAACTACTGTTCTGGTTTTTTTATTAGGTGAAAAAAAAAGATCAACAAGTATATAAGAGCAACAGAGCAAAATGATACAATATAAGACTGAGAAGACCTTTTGAAATGCTGAAATTGTCTTTTTCAAAAGTAGTGTGATATTCAGTGCCATTGAGAAAGAATAAACGGGTAGATTGCAAGTCTTTGCAAATGTACAGTGTGTTGTTTCATATCCCTCATGATCAGCAAGAAAAAAAAAGCTGTATGTACCATAGACCAAGTCACCATAACAGGGCAAGTGAAAGTTCAGTTGCAGATGCATCTAAAAAAGAAAAAAGAAAAAAAAAAAAGCCAAGCAAACAAAAAACCAATAGCAAACAACTCGCCTCTGCCCCCAAATATGAAATAATATATCACAAATACAGAAGTATTTATTACTTTTATTTTGTGTATAACATGACTAATTAATTCAGAAAAAAGCCTGTAGATCTTTGGATAAAAATAAGTCAGTGCAAGTGTATCTTTTAATACTGTGTACTGTATTCCCACATAAGAGAAAAATCAGAGTTCACAGCTCATTATTACAAGAAATTGCTCTCAAATTCAGAAGATGTTTCCTGTATATAGTAGCAAATAGCTACAAGAGACATCCTCTGTCAAGAAGTCTATATCTTTCAAAAAAAACAAGCATCCATGAAATGGATGTCTAATTCTAAATGACTTACAGTCCATGTTCCATTTCTCATAGGTCCCAGGACATTTCACAGCAAGCCACAGAAGGAGATAAAGAAACTGAAAACAACATGGGTCAAAATGACTTTGTCATTAACTGGTGTTTTCAAAGGCTCCAGGTGCAGGTTTCTTACAGAGATGAGGGAGGTTATGGCTTTCTATTTACATGTGTAGTGTGTGCTCTCTTATCAGAGTGTTACAGGAGGCAACTATGACACTAGTAAAAATTCTTCCTGTCTCAGAAACAGACCAAAAGAGAATTTTCTTTGAACCGCTCAAATGGCCACATTGTGGATGCACCTCCATATCCACAAGAAAAACTCAAAGGTAGATGTAAACAAACAAACAAAACAGAACTGTAAAAGTCATCTTGTTCCTATTCTGTGAAATGGAAGCATATGGTGGTTCTTCACCCTATGAGAGTGACTACTTGACATCCAAACCTAACTTAGTAAATGAAACAGACATATTGCATATGAAGGCTTCCCAAATCATTTCACTCTGCAGCTGACATAACTAGGAGGATAAAAGAGTTTCTGGGGAAATATTGCATATTGCTATTAATATATCTCTGACCATATCTCTCACCATATAGCTGCAATGTGTCATTTTACAGTGGCAGATGAACTCAGGTGTCAATTTATATAGATAGGAAAGGAAGTGTTAATTTCTTCTTTCTATGTTTTTCAGGGCCTGCAGCTGAACAGAGGGACATTGGAGATTGGAATTTGACTGGAAGCCACAGATTTCAGCAAGATTGTATTAAGACAGGGCTGACAAACTTGTAAAACCTAATTCACTGTTCTAAATTTGAAAAACAGATTTTGGCAAGACAGATTAGATGAGGAATCATCTGAACTGTACACTTCAGTACACCATAGGTTAGATTAGTTTGCCCATCTGCCTTTCAAAATAAATGAAGCTTTAAAACTCATGATGCATTAAAAAAAAAAAAATCAGTTAAACATTTGGAAATATTGAGAGTGTCCACATAATAGCTAATGACATGCTTATACCAAAGGCAATTTAGGCAGATTACCATGAGATACTAAGAAAGCTTAAGTCAAGACCCTAAGGATAAAATATCACTTTCAATTCTATTGATCCAAATTTTAATGAAAAACCGTGTGGAAAAAGGACACATCCACATGAAAGAGAGAAAATCTGCTTGCAGAAATCTTTGAACCATCAACTAACAGATTATACCCTAGGCATCATACACAAATATTGAAATCACAGATTAATTATGAAGTATATCAGGTATATGAAAGTTTCTACATGAGAATGCACCTACACAAAGATTAGATGAACATGACAAGGTCCTATAGCAGAGAGTGGTCAGTGACTCACCATTACTCTTCTTCCTAAGAAATTTAATAAATTAAAAATTATACAATATTTTGAAAACCTAGATGGTCCTAAAAAGAATTCTAAGTTTGCATATCCTTGTAACATACTGAAAAGAATTAATGATGCTGTGGTAAATACAGTATTTTGGTAAATTAACATATATAGATAAATCTTTAATTAATGGCCTAATATATACTCTCAAAATTATTAACTAAACATGTCTTCAATTAATTTTAAATATATAGCATTGTATTATTTTCTGATTTTCACACCTCATTATGGCAGTGAAATTGATATGAAAGCTTTGGCTGAGTCACAATAATAATTTTGACCCATGGCATTTCTGAAGAGTACAGACATATATCATCGTGGTGGGTTACCTTTGGCAGGCTGTTAGATGCCCACCAAGTCACTCCCTGTTCTTATCAGGACAGGGGGATAAAATAAGGTGAAAGATTCAAAGATAAAGCTAGGGAAAGCACTCATGAGATACCATCAGAAGCAAAAGATACCTGACTGAGGAAAAATTAATTTAATGTCAAGTAGAAATAGTGTGGGACAGTGAGAAAAGGACAGAAATAAAAATATCTTTCCCCTACTCCTTCCCTTCTTCCAGGATCAACTTCACCTCTTTCTTCCTAACTTCTATCTTCTCCCTGCCTGGAGCAGCGCACATGAAAGAGAAATGGAGATTGCAGTTAGTTCATAATATTTTGTCCCTGCTTTTCCTTCCTCTTTCTCACTTTTCCCCTGCTTCAGCATTGGATCCCTCCCACATGATGCAGTCTTTCACAAATTGCTCCTATGTGGATTCTTCCCATGTGCTGGAGTTCTTCAAGAGCATGGCGTCTTTCCACAGGGTACAGTTCACAGACAGTTCCAATGTAGGTTCCCACAGGCTGTAGTTCCAGCCAAAAAACCTGTTCCTGCTCCTCTCCACAGTCCAAACTTCTGCCAGTAGCCTTCTGTGGTGTGGGCTCTTCTATTTCCAGGACGTATCCACCTGCTCCAATGGGGGTTCTTCCATGGACTGCAGGGAAATGTTTGATTTGCACCTGGAGTACTGTCTCTCCTCCTTCACTCACTCTTATGCCTGCAGGACTGTTTCTTTCAGATTTTCTTCTTTCTCTCTATAGCTGCAGTACAGTGTTCTTTACCTTTTTTAAAATATGTTATCAGAGGCACCATGAACACTGCTGATGTGCTCAGCTTCAACTAACAGTGGTTCTGTTTAAGAGCCTGCTGGAACTCACTCTGTCCAACATGGGGACAGCTCCTGGTGCCTTCTCACACAACCTACTCCTGCATTCCTCATTGCTACCAAAATAATCTTGCATAATCCCAATACAAATGTTCTAAAAGTTATCAAAATCACTATAAATCTGTTTAAATTACCTCATGTAAACAACTTGCATTGACAGACAAAGATGAAAGGAAATAAATTAAATTAAATAAAATAAAATAACATGAGCTGTAAGATCTCTGAAATATAAAAGTTTGTGGGTTTGTTTTTTTTTTCCTACATGGCCATTACTAGAAACTTCTCATTTTTAACTACTAGGCCACTAAATTCAACTGAAAAATTCATAGGTGTAAAATTGGTTGATCTTTGCTTTAGGAAATTGAAGGACCAGCACATGTATTTTCCAGATATCTTGAATTCCTTTCAACCTAAATATATTCCTACATACAGTGGAATACTTTGAAAGGGAAAGTAATTAAAATGAAATAATAGTCAAGACTACCAGACATCCTCTCCATTGGCACAACAGATCTCTGAGAGATCCAGAGACACTTGTAAAGCTGCCAACACAATTGACACTAAAACCTGACAAAGAAAAAGCCAGTGATCAAGAAGTAGTTTCCTTAGCTTGTCAATTTGGGCACTCTGAATATAATGCAGGAGGAAACAGAGAAGTGGTATGGCATAATCAACAGAACACTATTAACAACACCATTACAATAAAGTCTGATTGGATTTTGATTAATATATGTTTTTTTCAAAAGGTGTGTTAAATCATAGAATCCTAGAATCATATAATGGTGTGAGTTGGAAGGGACCTTAAAGACCATCTAGTTCCAACTCCCATATTTATGTTAGATGGAGATATATATATATATATATTTATATATACCTATATATTTATATGTATATACCTAAAATTACAATGTAAAGGCAAAACAATTTAAAAGAAAAATGGAAAAAACTGTTTGAGAACACATATGTATGTGCCTGACAGTGGATAGCATCAGGATTATAGGAAATGGAATGCAATGTCTGTTGTCTATAACCCAGTATGCGTACTATCACATTTCTGAATATCTTAAATCATCTTTGTATTTACCACATTAGAAGATGTTAGAAATCTATAAGACACGTTTTACAGAGAACTTGAGGTGCAAACTTGCTGCATCATATAGGACATCTGTGCCATGCCTGAAATAGAACTTCAAGCTGAGCAGAGTACTCCAAATAGGTACTAATTTATTATTTAGTGAACACATTACAGGACCATATATCTGTGTTTGAACTATCCTGTTGCTGCAGAAATGCAAGAAAGAAAAGACTTAACTTTCCTTTCCTCTAAGATACATATCTTTAGATATCTTTTTTTTCTTTTAAAACCATTATTAGTCTTAGTGAAATGGCAAAGAAATTCTTGCAGAGATGCTGGACTGCTTAATTTAGATACAGAATCATTGATTTTAAGATCTATTATGTGCCCTGAGAAGCAATAAATCTAATGATAAACTATGGATATTGAATATGATCACACTCATAATTTATACTATGCCTACATCTACAGTATGTGAAAGTTTTCACTTAGTGATAAAATATCTGACATAGTAGTGCTCTCAGCTTTCTGACCCACTTCTGAGTCCTGTTGGTATATGAAAAATAATTCAGAAAATGGTACCGGAAAATAAAGAGGCTTTCAGGGAAAAGAAGTGTTGGAAAAATCTAAAAATACTTTAAAATATAATTTGAATAACTATATGAGTATGCAAGAGAAAGGCAAGGAAATGAAATACTGTATGACTGCTTTTCCTGGATGACAAACTTGAATTTTCTATGAAAGAAACTGGAAGATAGTCAGAGTTTTGCTACATGTATCTGAATATTAAGATTTTTCCATGGTTTCTTCTTTGCCTGATTTTCAATTTGATTCTTCTCTTAGTACACATTCATTTTTTTCCACATAAGTTTCTAAAAGTGCACCAGAATAAAATCGCCTGATACTCTTTTTGAGGGTAAACCAATTGAATGCTTGAGTTAGCAAATGTAGAAAGAAAGTTGTCTTTTTTCACACTCCATAATTAAATTCAATTTATATAATCACAAATATGATGTTTCAACTGCAAATGATAAATTCATTGAGAAACAGACAGTTGCTGTGGGCTTTATAACCTCAGTAATCTTTTTTTCCAAAGCATAAATTACATGAACATAAGTTAGAATCAAAGCCAAACTATCAAGTTGTGAAAAGAAATAAGGAAAGGAAACCTTAGACATAATTCACTTTTCTGTTATTCTAGTTTTATACTAATGGAACTCCACTGGCTTTTTTGGTTGTAGACATTATGAAACCAGCTTAATTTATTAGCTATTTCAGTAGACAAAGCATCATAAACTGCAATCACCAGCAGTTTCCCAGAATATCCATTCCCTGGAATACATAAGAACATAATGTGGTAAAAGGCTTTAAGAGCAACTTGCTCAGCTTTTGTGTTAAGAAGACAATGTATAGGAACAAATTCCAGCACAATGAAAGTTAATCTGCTCAAAACTGGTTCTCTGGGTATCACTTTTTTCAACATTAAACCAAATACGAGATGGAAATTTGACTTCCTTATCTTTTATTTTCTTGATTTTTTTTAAATTCAGAAAAACTCACAAGCATTCATAACAAAGTTTGGCATGTATCAGAATTACTCTTAGGGGCATTGCTTGTATATTAAAGGATCAAACCGTTGTGCCTACCAAGATACTTAGCATCGAATCCTAGATTTGCTTCTTTTTTCACATACACACATATTGTACCACCAGCTAACTTCAGCAAAGCTCCTTTGGGTTTGCTTCAGTTTACCCAAAAGAGAATGATACTGTTGTGGTGCAAAATGTAAACTCCAGTACTTAATCCTTGTATATACAATTAATGAAACTATGTATTTCACAGAGGTCTTGAAAACTTTTATTTATTATGTGCTCATTCTCAGTTGTCATCAGTGTCAGCTGTCAGCCAGGTAGGCTGTATCTATCTATAAATGAAATTAATAAAACTCTCCTTAATCTGCTAGAAGATACCTGAACTACTATGTGCCATTCTTTCTTTAACACTAATTTTATGCATAGTATTTTCCACTACTTTTCATCAAGGAATGAATTCAAAGTATTGCTATAAAAAGTTACTCAGTGGGTAAATTCATTGTAAATTAACCAAAGTGATGCATAATTCTGTCAAAAGCATTAATTAGGCTTAATACAGTTTCATTTAGAGATATGAAAATATGAAACATCTCAATCTTGCTGGTGCTGAAAAACTGACTCCACATGGACACACAAGTTTAAGTCACACATACAAGTTTATTCTAATACTTAGCATAATGCATTTTATGGATTCAAGAACCTCACTGTTCAGAAGTTGTAGTGAGCATGATAATAATAGAGATGGTTTCTTTACCCTGAAGTTTTCCATTTCTTTTTCCTGTTTTTTCCCTCTTACTTTGGAGATTACATAAGATAGATAAATTCCAAACCCAAGAACACATTTTGATGTGTATCCATCTCACCCACCTCACTCCCTAAGCTTTTTTCTTAGGCTTTGTAGAATTTGGAGTTCCTGTTAGCCCCGACCTTTGTGTGATGAGTTGGGTGGTATGGCAAGGTGGGAATAAGACTGCAGCAGGACAGCATTGGTCACACTTCTAGGGTGAAGAACAAAAGGAGGGATAATCACCCATTTTGTGACAGTGTTGGAAAATTTTATACCTGAACCATTGCCCAAGCGGAGTGGTATCATTGTTGCCAGAGTTTTTGAAAAAAAAAAATAAATTACAGTGTGTTAGAAATGATTTCCCATTGCTTTGGAAACTTCAGTCATTATTGACCCAAGTATGGAAAATTTATGGATGATTAAAAGAATAATCTTGAAACCCTATAAACAGCAGTCCTGAGACCCTTTGGATTCTCCTTGGACCACAGTGGACTGTGCCAGCACCTCTCTCTGAGTGAGATGTCACTTGGACCTTGTTAAATAGACAGTTTGCAATACTCAGAGCACCATTGTCCTAGTTTTCAGCCAAGGACAGGAGGAATATGGAGCCTGCAGCTGAGTGGGCATGTCTAGGTTATTTGATACCACCCACATCATCACTGGGGGACAGAAGTGAGGGATTCTCACTTCCATGAGGAAAGGGGGCATGGCTTTGGGACCCTTTGCCACAATTTTTTTCTTTTTTCTGGGGGAGCAAGTGGTGAACACAGTGGTGAGCTGGTGCAGACGGTCCAGCTTGGAAGGTTTGTCCATCATTGTTTTTTGTTGTCTTGGGCTTGGGGGAGGAGCATGGGTGCAGACAGTTTTGTCCACCATTGGGTTTTTTCATTGTCAGAGGCAAAAATACTGTCTTGAACAGCAGTGCCCACCATTTTCCTCCTTTGTCTTGGGAAGCTCCTTTTTTAAATGTAATCACCCTTTTTTATAGACTGTTGTCAGT
Organism: Sclerurus mexicanus; assembly: GCA_013396755.1. Taxonomy (NCBI): domain Eukaryota; kingdom Metazoa; phylum Chordata; class Aves; order Passeriformes; family Furnariidae; genus Sclerurus; species Sclerurus mexicanus. The sequence goes on along the minus strand of VWZF01007011.1, from coordinate 95,075 downwards.
ACTATTGTTGCCAGTACTGTGTTTTTCTTATCTCATTCAGTAAAATTCCAGTAAACAAATTTCCAGTCAATTCATAATCTCTGCCTTTTGTCCCTTTCTCACTGGCAGGGTGAAGGGAAGGGGAGTGTCTGCTTGGAGCTTAATTTCTAGCTGGTTTCAAACCACACCAGTAGGCTGATGACAGAACCTGTGGTGATATCCTGACTTCTGAGAAGTGATAAAGATATCCTGACTGCTGAGAAGTGATAAAGCATTAGACAAGAGTATTTCACTGACTCTCGTGTCAAATTGTTCGCAGGAATACTTTTGTACATACTCCTTTACATCTGTGTGTGTGTGCACGTGAATTGACAAAATACCTTATAGTGAGTATAGCATGAATATCAGTATCTTGAATTTGTAGCTGTCACAATAGAATTGTAGTAAATCCTATTACACCACTTTATAAATTAGTCAATGATTAAATGGTGTTATAAACCTCTATACATAAACCGTTGATCAATCTGAAACTAAGACTGGACTCAGCTACAACTACATTCCATCAGGAGTTTAAAAAGCAAGGGCATCCACTCTTAATTTCCTGCCTCAAAGGGAGGATCTCCCTCTTATACCCTTACACCTTTCTCCTGCCCCTGGTCTCCACATGAATGACTCTAAATTGATTCTAATTCAATATCCCTGTGCGTCTTTCATCCATGTAGCAAGTAGTAGAGTGAACCTTGCCATCAAACTTTGTCATACTTTTTTTAAATTCATATTAAACCTGCTTTTGCTGATACCTTTGCTAGTGATTTTTTAAGCGACCCAAACCACTCATTTTGTGACAGAACATTTGCCTGTGTTATTTAGAAAGATCTTGCCTTCAGTGCTTCAGATTGCAAATGTACTTCCGTATATATTTGACATTTAAAATTAAATCTATGATTTGCATAATTGTTAGCTCCTATTTGAAAGACAAATTTATTCATTATCCCTTTTTCTAGACCCTCGGTTGTGCCTTTCACAAGATTAGAAGCAATTTTTTTAAGGAACTACTTGGATTGCATGACCTTCAGCTAGCTACTGCATTTTTGGCTTATCTGACTTGAATAACTTTTTGAAATTTCTTTGGTGGAAACAAATCTTTGCCACACTCTCCCTGATATAAGATGTGCTGTATTGACCTTAGATGCTATGTACCCACCCAGCTGCCCTATCACTCCCTTGCCTCACCAAGAGGGGAGGAAATATGATGAAAAAGTTCATGAGTTAAGATGAGGACAGGGAGATCACATACCAATCACAAGGAAATCGCAACAATAGCAAGGAAAAAAATTCTCAGCTTTGGGAAATTATTAATTTTTAAAAATTTAAATTAAAAAATCATAGTGAGAAATAATAACAAATCTAACCATTCTTACAAGCCTCCCTTCTGCCCAGGTCAACTTCACTCCTGTCTTCTCATAAGTGCTCTCCTCCAAGCAGCACAGGGACATGGGGAACGGAGATTACAGTCAGTTCTTGACACATTATTTCTGCTGCTCCTTCCTCCTCATGCTCTTTTCCTGCTCCAGCATGGGGTCCTTCCCATAGGATACAGTCCTTCTAGACCTTCTCCAGGCTGGACCCCTCATGGGGTCATAGGTCCTGCCAGAAAACTTGCTCCTGTGTCATAGCCTCTTTTGGGCATTCACCTTCTACAGTATGGGATCGTCCATGGGCTACAGAATGAATATCTGCTCCAGTGTGGACTTACATAAGCTGCAGTGAGACAACATGCATCACTATGGTCTTCACCAAAGGCTACAGAGAAATCTCTGTTCCAGTGTCTGAAGCACCTCCTCCCCCATCTTCTTCACTGACCTTGATGTCTGCAGATTTGTTGCTTACACATATTTTCACTCCTGAGTGTTCTTGTGACATTTTTTTTACCCCTTCCTAAATGTGTTAGCCCAACAACACTGATGGGCTCACCTTTGACCAGTGGTGAGTCCTTCTTGAAGCCTGCTGAACAGCCTCTGTCTGACATGTGGACAATTTTTTGGGTCTTCTCACCTGCAGCTCTCACAATAGCAAAACCTTGCCACATAAACCCAGTACAGAATATTAAACTGTAGGTAATCTCATGCTGAAATACAGCTACATAGAATTTCTGGAAAAGCTGGCAGCCCATGGCTTGGACAGGTACACTCTCTGCTGGGTTAAGAACTGGCTGGACGGCCAGGCCCAGAGAGTGGTGATGAATGGAGATGCATCCAGTTGGTGGCCAGCACTAGTGGTGTCCCCAGGGATCAGTGTTGGGCCCAGTCCTGGATGATCTGCATAAGAGGATTGAGTCTACCATTAGTAAATTTGCAGGTGGCACCTGCAGTTGGCAGGGAGAATGTTGATCTACTGGAAGGCAGGAGGGCTCTGCAGAGCAACATGGACAGGCAGGATACATGGGCTGAATCCAACGGGATGGGGTTCAACAAGACCAAGTGCTGGATCGTGCCCTTAGGCTACAGCAAACCCCTGCAGCGCTACAGGCTGGGGACAGAGTGGCTGGAGAGCAGTCAGGCAGAAAGGAATCTGGGGGTGCTGATTGACAGATGGCTGAACATGAGCCAGCAGTGTGCCCAGATGGCCAAGAAGGCCAGTGGCATCCTGACCTGTATCAGGAATAGCATGGCGAGCAGAAGCAGGGAAATGATTCTTCCCCTCTACTCAGCACTTGTTAGGCTACACATCAAGTATTGTGTCCAGTTCCGGGCCCCTCAATTCAGAAAGAATATTGAGGTGCTGGAGTGTGTCCAAAGAAGGGCAATGAGGCTGGAGCACAAGTCTTATGAGGAACAGCTGAGGAAGCTGGGGTTGGTTAGTCTGGAGAAGAGGAGGCTCCACTCTCTACAACTACCTGAAAGGAGGTTGTAGCCACGTGGAGTTTGGTCTCTTCTCCCAGTCAACTAGCAGAAGGACAAGGGGGCACAGTCTTAAGGTGTACCAGGGGAGGTTTAGGTTGAATGTTGGGAAGAAGAGAGCGTGATTGAGCATTGGAATGGGCTGCCTAGAGAAGTGATGGAGTCACTGTCGCTGGAGGTATTTAAGAAGAAACTGGATGTGGCACTTAGTGCCTTGGTCTAGTAGATTGGACAGTGTTGGGATGAAGGTTGGACTCAGTCTCAGAGGTCTTTTCCAACCTAGTCAATTCTGTGATTCTGTGATCACTCAATTTGTTTGTTAAAGATACACATGACACTCAAAGATATTCAACACCTGTGTCTTTTCCCTTAAATTATTTTCATTTTTGTAACATATTTATGCAATATTAAAACTGACACACACCTCCCACTAAACACCCTGACTGTTCACAGTACAACAAATTTTACAGCAAGAAGGGGAAAAAAAAATCACTATGGATATACAGGAAGCTATTTTAGTCATTGAAACCAATCTTTCTTTGAGAAACACTTCATAGAAGGTCAAGATCAAATTTTAGCATTTGTTTTGAAAAAAAAAAAAAAACAAAAACAACAAAACAACAAAAAACCAGCAAATAAAACTAAATCTTTCAATGGCTAGCAGACTATCAGCTGTAACAACACTCTCTGGGAAATTCTGCTTCAGAAAGAGACTTTTATAGTTTCACCATATCCCAAATTCCTGTGAGGTAATTTGACAAGTGATCTCCAAACTGTCAAAACTTTTAACAAGAGTACTGTGGGAGCAGATGCAGTCTGCTGGATACTCTGCAGGAAATTTGAGTATTTTAAGCAAGTGAGTATCCATAGACAGGTGTTTTAGAAGGATTCCATGCAGTTTAAATGAGTGCTTCTTTTAACTTCATATAAGATTTTTCTTTTATTTGCTTTATTTTGTTGTAGGCATATGTAATCTTATCATTCATCCCTAATTACTTTTTACTTTACCTGTTCTATTTAGATATTAAAAAAACCCAGAAAATAAAAACCAAAAAACTAAAAAACAAACCTTATCTTTATTTGAAATATAAAAAGTGTGAAAACCACAATGGAACTTCAATTTTGGACATAGATTGAGAAGGAACTGTGGAGGACAATTCAAACTTGAAGTGACATGAGGAAATGTAACTTTATTCATAGAGAAAAAGAATGGTTGAATTGTTGGAGGAAAGAGAAATTTAAAAGAATGAGTAAAAGAGGAATTAAATAAGTTTTGTTTTGCAGAGTCTTTCCTCTCACCCCTTTCCCCACCTCCCCCCATGCCCAACCATAACTGCTTTTCTTTGTGCTATAGCTGACTTTTCTGGGTCAAGAAAAACAAAAGGAAAGAATTCTGTTGCAATACAACAGCAGTTCTTAATCCGGTGATGATAGAGACAATTCCATCCAGAACTCTATAACTGCACAAGTATTGCATACCTCTTTTCCTGCTATGCTAGGTATGGACCACACATTTTCTAGTCCTAGGCACACCAGGCAGTGTGCTGTACCTGTGCAATGGAGAGTCCTCCCTGGCAATCCTCACAAACCCATAACTATTAGAGATCCCAGACTTATCTCATGAGTGATGCTCATGAGTGAGGGGAGGGAGGGAGAGGGGGAAGGGAAGGGAAGGGAAGGGAAGGGAAGGGAAGGGAAGTAGTATTACAATGCAAATTTACCACTTGTTTCAGCAACACCTATCCTTTTACAAATTAACAATTCTGCTTTAAAAGAAAATTAAATGGCAAAACAAAATAATACTGTTACTTTTCAAGGACATCAAGAATGTGAAGAAACACATCCTTGACTTAAGATAAGGAAAAATCCCTAAGGGTGTGAGGATTTGCAAACTATCTGATAATGCTTTTCTAAGCCTTTGAGATTTTTATGAATATTAAGGTAACTTCTGGACAAAAACATATGTTTGAAATGGATACTTAAACACAGTTGAAACACCACACATGTAAAAAATATAATGATGATTATCACAATTCCAATGGATATGTTAGGGAAAAGGAAACCACGCAGTAAGTTGTACACAACATAGGGCTTGCACCATTGTTTGGGGCAACAGTGTTCCAGGAACATGTAAGAAGTGTGATCAATTTCAGGGTTAGAATGTCAACATTATTTTTTGCGCAACTTTTTTATGATTCTGTACTATCCTGAGGATTAACCTATTGAGGCAAATCCAGAACAAATAACAAGTATTTCTTAGTATTATATGTATTAAGCTGTTGATGATTGACAGCTACAGAAATAAAGATTTGCTGTAATGATGGGTCTAAGCAGAGAGAAATAAAAAAAAAAAAAACACAAACAAAAAAACCCTCAAACCCTCACTTCTTAGTTATGATATTCATTATAATGAAAGAAATCAGAATTTTCTTCAACAGTGTATGTTGTTCAGAAAACTCTATTGATGACAATGTGTTGACATTGCCTTTATATCAAAGGGTAGTAGTCAGTAAATAATCAAACCAGTGAGTATTGTTGATACTGAGGAGAGAATATTGAAAACTGAGGGGAGAATCTTTGAAAGACTCCTTAATATTACTGTATCTGGTGAAGCAGTTTTGGGTTCTTTTACTGTTAAACACAGCACTGGCAAAAATTTAAATAATTGCTGGAAGAGACCTCTTCATTCTATCACTATTTCACAGAAATGGAAAGACTTCTTTATGGCATCAAACTTTTGGATCAGGTTCACATCAAAATAAAAGGATTTTTACATGGAGAGGAAGATCTCAGAATAATATTAATTTCCAAGAAATTGAAATACAGAGCTCTGTGCAAAAGAGTGGAGAATCACTTGGAGATCTGAATATAAATACCAAATACCTTAACCATACATCACTTAATTTGCAATACTTTCACTTAACTATGCACTGCATGAAAGGCAAGTAGGTAGATATCTTCTGCAGAGGAGGCTTACAGCAACAAAAGAGAATGATTAAAAAAAAATATGTGGTCTTCATTCTGATAGAAATAAAAAAGCAAAGATACATAAGTAAGTCTTGATAAGATCAATTATCTCTCATTAGATGGAAGTGGCTTGACAGAGCCTCTAAACAAACTATGCAAGCTAAATTTTAGAAGTGATCATGCCTACTACTCTGACAGAAGCCCAAATAGGAACAGAAATGTTTGAACAAAAAGAAATGTTGAACTCTGAGATGGGGTAACAACTCAAGACAGGATAAACAATAAAGAAAGTAATAATACCAATATAATCATTATGTGAACAAAGTCACTGAAGTTAAACACAAATTCTAAGATACCTGACAACAGATGTTATCTCAGAAATACCTTTCAGATATCCTGGAGGTGAAGCATATGTCAGGAAAGTCTTTTATTAAACAAAAACTCAGATATTGCTGACCTAGTTAGTATTTGCTCTTCAAATTTTACCAGTACTACTGAAGCTAAAGAAATAACCCTGTGCATAAATATTAATGCTGATTTTACTACTTTTATTACCCTACTTCCCTGTGAAAATTATCCAAAGAAAAAAATTACCTAACTTTGAGAGGTGTGTGTTGAGGAGGTGTCAGCTTTACATAGTACTGTTGTAGAATTTACAATTGCCAAGCCATCTTTACCTTTTGACTTCCATTTGCTGCGGTGACTTTATTATAAGAATCAATATCTATTTCTGGCAAGCTGTGTAATTTCATGACAGGTGGCTTTGGAATTCCTGGATCTATTTTCTGAATTCTATGAAGCTGAGGTGTTATTTTTCTTACTTGTGAGAGATGGAGGAAGCAACAATTTTAATATGTGCTTCTGGATTATAATTGAAATCTATATGCAGAAAAGGAGAAAACCAAAACTTTTCACTGCATCTGTTTTAACAGGGTATAGACAATAATTTACAAGGAATGGCCTAAACATAGCTGATCCTAATCCTGTGACAATAGAGTGCTGTCTGTAGGTATCTTCCAGGTTTTTTTTTCCTATGATTCTGCAAAGATCTCCAGAATAAATAGATCAACTTTTGCATTATAAAATATCTGAGGAATAAGCTTAGAACTTGCTACAATTTGAAGAATGGATCAATCAGCAAGGAAAGCTGCATTTCAGAGGTCAGAGAATGTACTTATAATGCAACAAATGGCAGAATTCAAGCTGACTTTGGAAATTTGTCATAACACACTGAATTTGTAAACAGAGAACAGCAAATCATAGAATTAGAATATTCTGAGTTGGAAAAGACCCATAAGAATCATTGAAGACCAACTCCTGGCTCTGCACCGAAGAATCACACTATGAACCTAAGTGCATTTTCTAAATGCTTCTTGAACTCTGGCAGACTCAATGCCCTGATCACTTTCCTATTCCAGTGTGATGCCTTAAAATCCATATTATGTAGCTTTTAGTATAGCTTGCTAGTGCCTTTGGCCTGCTAGTGCCTTTGTGCAACATTTCTGGGAGTACTGTCTGTCATTCTTTGTTGCAAATTTCAACAGACAAGGGGTTTTAACAAGGTGAAGAGTTTTCTATCTGTAAAAATGTACTGAGAAACAGACATAACACCTGATATGTAGCCAGTCAAGGCTACTTAAAGCCTTGAAACCATTCCAGAATGCATGACACTGTGCCAAAGACTAAGGAACAAGATGAGGAAGATGAAGATAAGGGGTCTTTGGGACCTCTGACTCAAATTTAGATGGCATGTAGAGTGTTGTACTAAGGGAGATACAGTTTTGGAAGTGGGTATAACAGTATTAGGGAATGCTTTGAATTGTCCAATAAGCAACTAAATAAAATCAAAAGGGTTTTGTAACTCTGCATGCACGCTTTTGGACAAATTATATTCTCGTACATCTGACGTAATAATAATAAAAGGAATGATGCCTGCTAAAACTCACAAATTGAGTCTTAAGGGTTTTATTTTAAAAGCCACCTTTAGGCATCAAGTGCCTAACCACCCTCTGGGTGAAAAACCTGTTCCTAATATCCAGCCTAAACCTCCCTTTACATAGCTTCATGCCGTTCTCTCAGATCCTGTAACTGGTTACGAGTTAGAAGAGATCAGTGCCTGCCCTTCCTCTTCCCCTCACAAGGAAGTTGCAACTGGAGTGAGGTCTCCCCTCAGTCTCCTCTTCTCCAGGCTGAACAGACCAACTGTCCTGAGCTGCTCCTCATATGGCTTTCCCTCTAGACCTATCACCATCTTTGTAACCATCCTTTGCATGCTTTCTAATACCTTTATTTCCTTCTGTGCCCAAAACTGCACACAATATTCAAGGTGAGGCTGCCCCAGCGCAGAACAGAGCAGGACAATCCCCTCCCTTGACTGGTTGGTGATGCTTTGCCTGATGCCTCCCAGGACATGGTTGGCCCTCCTGACTGCCAGGGCACTGGCTGATATTCACACTCCTATTCAACTTGCCATCGACCAGGACTCACAAGTTCCTTTCTGTGGCACTACTCTCCATCATCTCATTCCATCATCGGTACATGCAAGCTGTATAGAAAGGATGAGCTGGAACTCTTCAGAAAATATCTTTTCACNACAAATTGAGTCTTAAGGGTTTTATTTTAAAAGCCACCTTTAGGCATCAAGTGCCTAACCACCCTCTGGGTGAAAAACCTGTTCCTAATATCCAGCCTAAACCTCCCTTTACATAGCTTCATGCCGTTCTCTCAGATCCTGTAACTGGTTACGAGTTAGAAGAGATCAGTGCCTGCCCTTCCTCTTCCCCTCACAAGGAAGTTGCAACTGGAGTGAGGTCTCCCCTCAGTCTCCTCTTCTCCAGGCTGAACAGACCAACTGTCCTGAGCTGCTCCTCATATGGCTTTCCCTCTAGACCTATCACCATCTTTGTAACCATCCTTTGCATGCTTTCTAATACCTTTATTTCCTTCTGTGCCCAAAACTGCACACAATATTCAAGGTGAGGCTGCCCCAGCGCAGAACAGAGCAGGACAATCCCCTCCCTTGACTGGTTGGTGATGCTTTGCCTGATGCCTCCCAGGACATGGTTGGCCCTCCTGACTGCCAGGGCACTGGCTGATATTCACACTCCTATTCAACTTGCCATCGACCAGGACTCACAAGTTCCTTTCTGTGGCACTACTCTCCATCATCTCATTCCATCATCGGTACATGCAAGCTGTATAGAAAGGATGAGCTGGAACTCTTCAGAAAATATCTTTTCACTAAAAAAAAACAACAAAACAACCAACCGAAAAAAAACCTAAAAAAGAAAAGAAGAGTGTGTACAGAATATTAGGCAAGACATGGATATGAGGTGGGATATGGGAAAAAGGGAAAACCAGTAACAAGGCTAATTTAACAGTGGAAATGTTTTTATCAAATGTGGAGAAAATAAAAAGACATAGATCTATGAAACAGACAGATCACACAATCTCTATGCCAAATCTGCTACCAGTTATTAGTTCTGCATCTGTCTGTTGAATGTTGTACATAGAAATTAGGCTAATACTTTAATTCTTAGTATCTTTAGTTGGTAAGCAAATATTAAATAACAACAGTTTATAGGTTTTTTCAACTAATGACATTTTAACAACCAGTATTAAGTTCATGCCACGACTGTAAACTGTTGGTGGCAACAATTATGTTCAAATAGAGAATACAAAATAAAAAAAAAAAAGGTAGTCTCTAATCAGAACTAGAGGAATATATCTTTCTCTAGGGCTACTGATGATATAAGAAGTATTAGTTTTCCCAAACATCACTCTGAGGAAGAAACCAGATCTTATAGAACATAAATTCTGAGGGAATATTCTGGGATTTCAATGAAATTAAATAAATAAAGGACAAAAATTTAAATAAAACATTTTCCCTGGGAAATTTCTTGTCAACTTCAACATAGTTTTCTGAAAATGAAAGTGGAATGAAACCTCTCAGTAGAATCTTATTTTTCCCTTGTCTCCACTTTCAATGCTTCAAGCATTTTTAAAAATTTATTCCTTCTAAAATTCTAGTGATATAGCTTCAGAACCAATAATATCACTTTTGGTAACCACTTCTGCAATTGCAGTTGATAAAATTTCACACTAATTGTTATGGTTTAGTATACTTCTCAGCAGTACCAACTTCAGGAAGAATTTAACATTTGGGATGTTTCATGAGAATATTTTAGACACCAGAAAAACTGATCTGATTCCAAGAATAGATCTGAAAAGAAATTTTCAGTTGCAGTAGCAAAAATGTACAAATTATTGTACATGTTATATTAAATATGTAATATTTTGGTATCTATGCTGTCTGTTTTATTACTAGAAATTGTTAAACAATGGATTTGTTCTATAAAGACATGTATGGTAGAATTATACCACTGCAGAGCCCTCAAAATACACTTTTTTATTTTTTCTAATGTTTATCATTGAAGTGCTAACTACAAGTAACCATTATTGAATAATGGTTTTGGCAACAATTTGTTTGCAAATACCCATGATTTTGTCCAGAAAAAGCAGAGCAGAGCATGGTTTTGAGTTTTTAACATTCAGTCAAATGTCATGAATCAGGGCTGAGTTAGGCAGACTGGTTTTTTTCCCATTACATTATTGTATTTTACCCCATTTTATCCCAAACCCTCATTTTAATTTTTGAATACATTAACAAATGTAGTTTATTGGTTGTCTTGAAGGGATAGCAATAAAAGCTGTTTGTATTAGAAAGTCTGAATACATATTTGTTTTAACACTTTGAAAATTTGAAGGCTGGAGGTGGTTATATTTCAGGAGTTAGCTGAACATCTTATAGCAAATATTTTATAAATGCATGAATAAAAACTTCAAATTCTGGGCAGAAAAAATGTTCACCCACCGCTTAAAAGGAATAATTTTGAAACCATTTCTGGTTTCTTCTATACATTTGTGTGGTAAAAACTCCAAAGTTTGCCAGCTTCCTTTTCTGTAATCTGATCAGATCATTAAAATGTTTGCAATTATAAGTGCACAGAATGATAAATGCTCAATAATATTTTGTAATTAACAATAAACTTAGATTGGTAGTTTAGGTGTAAATATAATATGAGTTAAACATTCAAACTTAGAAGCATTTTCATGACACTGAACCCATTATGTGAACTCATCAAAGACATCATCTTCAGTGCAGATGAAAGGTAATGACATTATCTTCCGCTGTTGAACTTGTTTAAAACAGATGAAGCAGTGAAACATTAGTTACATATTTGCATGAGGTAACAAAAGTACATCAGGGAGAGGAAGAGGGGTAAAATACAAATTAATGTCTCTCTAATCTAGTAAAAGGTAAAAAATCTGGATTCCACTCTTTTATCCAGTAAATTACCACATACGGATTTCGATTGGAGAAAAAAGAGTTTGAGATCTTTCCTACTGTTTGCAGTCACTTTTAAATTCTAGGTCAGTAACACAATGGCACCTTTCCATAACTCTTCTCCCTATTTACTTTTCAGCTGTCCATATATCATACATTTAATAATCATGGGATAAAATTTTCATCTAATAAGAGGCAAAAGTCTTGCCCCCCCTTAAGTGAACTCCACAACTCTTAGGTTGCTCCTAACTGCAAGAATTATTATTTTTCTTATCTAGTCTCTTTGGGTTATGTGTATGTATAGCAGAAAAGAGTAAGACATATTCTCTGGACTACTCATAAACTCGAAATTACAGGAATTGCTGGAAGAGGTACATTTGGCTCCCCTCAGGCCACTAACTTACTCATACAGTGTGCCTATTAATTTTTTTTTTTTTTTAAATCTCTTTCTAAAGTGAAAATGGGAAAACCTAGTATCTCCATTCACTTGTTTTGTCCCAGATATATCATTCTTCCTCCACCTACTTCAAAAGCGAATTCTACCTGTGAGCTTTTGCCTTATGTTGTCAGATGTTAATAGACATCAAAAGACAGACTTCAAAATAATTATAGCAATACATTTTGATCACTTTACCTACAAATAAGAAATTAATATGATAAAAGAAACCAAATAGCTTGCATCTCTTATTTCAGTTACAATTACTTCTGTTATGCTCTCCCTAGAGGATGTGTAGTAGCCATCTCATTGTAAAAGTGAATTTTCCTTGACCCGTGCTTTCTTCTCCAGGTAAGATAAATCTAAATATATGTCTGCAAAACTCAGCGTACAATTGTGTACCAGTATCTCATAGTTTGGTAAAGGTATTTTATGGGCATCATAGTGAAATTTGTGAAATACAACCAGGATTGCTGTAAAAATTTGTGTAGCTAGGGAAGAGTTTCAGGTCAAAATGAGTGCTCTGCTGAATCTTACAAAACTCAAGGAAATATTTAACTAAGGTATTTTGAATGGATATGCAAAAACCCATGTTAAAGCATGTAAATAATGCTGAGAAACTTCAATTCCTGAGTAAATACCACTCTCCTCTCTCTCTGTTTACCTAATCCTCCTTTATAGGAATATGAAATCTGAATATGTAGAAAAATCTCTTAATAAATCATAAAAGTATTTCAATATCAATGAACCCATTACATAAAATAAACAATAAATTCTCTTTTATATTCTTATTGCTTGAAAAAATGACAATAACAGTCTGAGATAGTTGTTTCATTAGAAGTTATTTTGTGGATTCTTTTTCAGCTGCCCTGTTCCTTGTTGAAAAGAAATAACTTAGAAGGGTGACTCATGAAAGATGCATGGAAAGTTCTGAGTGTTGCCTTCCCAAACCAAGATGCTATCAGAGTAGTTGCTTGTTTAATTTAGTGTCATTTTATATTACTCTCTTGTAATAGTTAGCAAAGAGAGACACACTTCTTTCAGGTTTCAGTAATTTTCAATATCAGCTGCATTAATCTTTTCATTTTCTCTGCATAGTTTTCTGTAACATCTTTAGCTTATGAAATAAACTTATTATCCTCACCTTACAGATAGGAAATCTGTTTCTATAGAAGCAATGCAATTGTTAGGGGGTTTTTTGCTCTTCTTTGGTAGACATAGTGCCTTTGCTTTTGTGACAGAAAAGTCACAGAAGTATTTTTGAAAATAGACTTTCAGGTTTTTTTATTCTTCCTTTGACATTTTGAGATGTCATGTTTCTATTATGCTCGATAAGGCATTGAATTTCTAATTTATTTTAAACATGCTGAAAATCTATGGTACATTTTGGGTTTTTTTAAAAAAGCTAAATAGTTACTTTTAAAGGTAATGTCTCAGTGGTTCTTTAAAAAAAAAAAAAATCAAAAACATCTGTCTTTCTGACTGTCTGTCTGACAAGTTGCTTTAATCCTGCAGGGTACATAACCATTGCTATCCACATTGTCAATGACAGCAGCTGTAATTAAACTATTTGTTTGCATTAATTGCAAAACTTCACATGAGCTGATAATTCCCTGCTGAAAGGAATAGTTTTCCAGAGCCAAGATAATTAAGTTCCACATATAAGACAACTTTGTAACTACTTTTTCTTTTCACATACACCTTCAGCTGTTCCTTCAGCTGAGTACATTACAGAAGGTTTCAAATGTGCTCAAACCACCATAACTTAACTAAAAGTTTTGATTTGTGTTCCCTGTTGTCAGTAGGTAGTTTTGGTTGGGTTGGCTTTTGTGTGTGTGTGTGTTAGCTGCAGAAGTGCCTTTTTTCAAAAGTGGCAATTCTACTATAGAATTCCTTTAAATGAAGAACTCAGGCACTTCATTTACACCTCAATTGTATTTTTATCACCATTCCCTTCATGGCTAGGATATTTGCTCTTTTAATGTACTCAGTGTCTGGTGTATATCTTATGTAACCCGATGAATTTCATGGTCTTTTTGAAGGAATTTAGTGAAAAAGATTTTTTTTTTTTAATGTAGTGATACATACAGCTATCTGACAACTACAGTAGAGACATTGAATTGTCACCCTGCAGACATTCATTCTTCTTGCCAATTCAGTATATTTCCCCCAGAATCTAACTTAAGTATATTTCAAAAAACTTCTCCCTTTGGATGATCAAAGTTCATTTTATCTACTTCAATTGCATCAAATCACTTCTAAATAAGCAATTTGTACACTGAAGACAGCAAATAATCATTACTGATGATGTCAGCTGGAATATGAGATCTGGGTAGCATATTATTTCCGTTTTCTTGAGGTAAATAAATACTAAGACTGAAGTTTTCACTGTTTCTTGAAAAAATGTCCAAGAAGACTGGCAGAGCTATCTTCTCATGAACAAGGATTTCTTGCAAGTAACTAGAAGTGATATGATAGTGAGGCTGTTCTTCAGAAGCCTAGAGCTAGAATCTGAGTGAGGAAAACTAGACTTTACTATTCATCAAAAAATATAGGTAAGCACATCCCTTTATCAAAGTAAGAAAAGAAAGATAATATAAATCAAAATAAAAATAGGACTCTAAATAAAGTTGTTTGTGAGAACATGATCCTTTTATGCTCCATTATAAAATTAATTATAGTCAGAATAATTAAATCAGAAAGATTAACTATTTTTCTTTTTAACTGATTATTCTAGTTGATATCAAAATTTCGAGGATGGGCTCTTTTAATGAATCTTTAAGTTAAGGAACTAGATTACATGATGCAGGAACTAGGATATACAATATGGTTTGAGCATTAAGAGTGAAGGTCCTATATAGTCAACAAAGAAATTATAATAATACACAAAATAGCAAAATACTTCAAACCTATTCTCTTGATAAAATCCCAGCTTAATTTCTGCATTACTACATATTAAAGGTTAAAGTAATTTAAGTGTCTCTTTCAGTTCTGTAACTAATATATATCATAAGTATTAAATGAGTAGCACCAAATCTAAATTCTGGAGATCACATATTTATTTCAGAACTCTAAACCCAATCCTCAGGGAAAGTTACATTAGGAAAAAGCATATACAGAATATTTTTCTGGTCATTTGCCTGAAGGCTTTGTCCTTATTTGTTTAAATTAGCCTGATTTCCACATAAGGTTTATCTAAAAGCCCTGCTTTGCATTACTTATTACTTTCCCTGTGGGCTATGGACACTTCTTCCATGAGATGTTCATGTTCTGGGCCAAAACTACTTTTTTTTTCTGTAACTATCTGGCAGTGTGCCTTTTAATAGCTTTATTCAAGAATCCAGTCAGAAAGGAAATTACTGCTTATGAATATGTTATGCTATTAACTATAAAGTATATTTTTGGTCATTCTTGTCTATCCATATATAAAAGAATCTTCCTTTTGCTTCTTTCAAAAGAAAGAGAAAAGTAATTTTCAGTTGAAGCATCAGTATATTTTGCTGTAACTTCCCCTTCAGTCTAACTCAAATCACCGAAGAAGCTGCTCTAGTTTCTGGCAGAAGGTTCAAGTCCACAGGAACTATTGCTCACAAGGGATATTGAGAATATAGATCACTTCAGTAATTTTTGTTTTCTACAGACACTGAGAGTTCAAAAGAGAATTATAATCAATCTATAATTGTTTGACAGATCCCTCACTATGCAGAGAATTCTCACCACAGGATTTACGAGAAATTTCAGGGTTTTTTCCATTGCCTGAACAGACAGAAATGATAACATGTCACTGAATCTAACCATAATAACTTATTGTAGTTTTTTTCGCTTTTCAATTTAGTACTTTCAGCAGAGAGACTGGAAATGGTTGATAATACCCTACAGAACAACTAGGTTAGCCTAAAACTTGGCAACTGCTTATACAGAGGTATTACATAAATTAAACTATTTTTCATTTGCTTATATAATTTAAACTATTCTTCCTTCATTGAAAAGTGCATAATCATTAATTTCTTGTGTTTAAGATGTAGGGTTAAATATAATACTGACTTTGTCACATTTGTATAATAAATTTCATGGTTATTTTCTAATTTTTTCTCTTATATTAAAAAATGCTACCTATAAGAGTATATTTGTCTTTACTGACAAAATAAAATTGCAAGTATATTAGTGATGTGATTATAAAAATAATAATAAGAAAATTCCAAACGATAATTACACATTTGCAATTTGACTTGAGAATAGAATATATCTATTTCATTTGGAAGGGTCCTACAGTGAAGGAAGCAAAAATTGCTCAAGAAATCAAAAATATTGTTTGTATAATGATTTTTAGTTTGCTTGGACCTTGTAACTCCTCTTTTGTTCTTTCAATTTTTCTCCTTTCCTGCTTCACCTCTTGGTGTCTTAGAATTAGTTTAAATGCACATATATAGCCGGAACAAATGGCTTAGAGAACCTGCTATTTTGGTGTCGTTAATTCAGACAATGTCCACAGCACGGTGGTGCATTTCCTTCAATTTATAAAGTTCTGTAATCACTCCTGCTTGGCGGAACAAGACCCGTTTCATGATTCAGGTGTCTCCCTCAAGCCTGCTGCACCTAGGCTTTGTTATGATTCAATTTTGATGTTGTGATTCAGTGTGTCAGAGACTAGATCATTTGATCATGGTGTGCAGCTAAAGCAGAAGCCTTTTTCACCCATTAGAAAGCATACTAAGCAAGGCATAATTAATATTTCCTTATCTTTACCCCAGACATAAGCTTATTGAAGTAAAATAATTAGCAAGATTATGAAAAAAAAATTTGTACTGTTTTGGCTGGAATAGAATTATTTTTCTTCATAGCAACTTGTATGGGGTTGTGTTTTGGACTTGTGATGTAAACAGCATTTGTGACACAGGAATATTTTCTTTATTGCTGAGCAGTACTTGCACAGCCTCAAGGCCTCTTCTGCTCCTCACTCCATTTCACCACACCAGCAGTTAGGCTGGGCATGTACAAAATGGTGCACAAGAGGGGACATGGCTGGGACAGCTGACTCCAAGTAACCAAAGAGATATTCCATACCATGTGATGTCATGCTCGGCAATAAAAGATGAAAGGAAGAAAGCAGAAGTGGGGGACATCTGAAGTGGTGGTGTTTGTCTTTCCAAGTAACCGTTACATGTGATGGAGCCGTGCTTTCCTGGAGATGGCTGAACACGCCTGCCAATGGGAAGTGATGAATGAATTCCTTGTGCTTTGCTTGCATGCACAACTTTTGTTTTCCCTATTAAACTGCTTTTATTTCAACACACTGTTATGCTTCTATTCCTCTCCTCCATCCCACTGTGTGAGAAAAGCAGCTGTGTTGTACTTAGCTGTTTACAGGAGTTAAATCATGAAAACCAATTTTAACATCATAACCAACAACAATAAATATTTTGTAACTCAACTGAACATAAATATTTAATTAATCTGTAACCTAAAATGGACAAATTTGGGACAGTTGCACAAATGGTGTACAGGTCAACTTGTAAGTAGTAATATCTTCAAAACAAGATACAAAGGATCAAGAATAGGTAGGAAAGCTGTCTGTGGAAACCAGATTTTATCCTGCAGATTAATCAGGAAAGATGTCTGGTGAAGTCAGAACTAGTTCTGGTATGGAAAATAGGACGAACTGTATCACAGCAGATGAAATGACATTTTTTTCTTCCTGGGAGTGGGAAGTTGTACATAAAGCAAAAAGAATGAGGAAAGAAAAGTAGCCATGTCAAAGATCTCTGAATTCACTTAAAACTTGTGGGACTAACACCATCAAGAGCCATTAATATCACTTCTATAGCATTAGCTCGATGATAGTGTATATTCCAAGCTAATGTAGGATAAACTTATTAAGAACTCATAATTTGAATGCATAATGATAATGGCTTATAATGATCCAGACTAACAATATATATTGTTAATGAATTGTCAAGCCAGTAAAGTCTCATTTTGAAGAGTGAAAACAGAATGATTTATCAGTTTTTAAAAGATAAATTCAGTCAACACAGAAGGCTCTAAACCCTTGACTTTGGTACACACAGTGCAATAAGTGTAAAGACAATTAAATCATTCAGACAACATGTCACAAATAAATACATACTTCTTCATGAAAATTACAGATGACAGTACAGGTATGTCTTGATGGTTTGTTTTTTTTTACAATAGCCGTGTTAAGTGACAGAAGTTTCCATTATGTGTGAAATTTTTATTAAATATAAACATGAATTACATATGTAGCAACTGGAGGATGTTTCCATCATTAAGTTAATCTCTTGCTGAAGCGTACTGATTGTTCAAGTGGCTATTGCATAAAAAAAGAGAGGCTTGGCTTTCACAGAACTTCAATTGTCACGTATCAAACAGAATTCCTTCTGCCCTCCAAACAGTTTTAACTACTCTTTAATCTCTTACCTTTTTAATATATTTTAAGAATACAGGCGGCTAGAACTAGTAGTCTACACAAGATCAAGATATCACAGTAGTAGAAGCAAAGCTAAATAACTTTCGTCCATGTGAATGTTTAAGATGCACAACAGTACTCCTTCGGATAAAAGATCACCATGAAATGGGTGTTTTAAGGCCACTGAAAAAATTACCAGCAAAGGTATCAGTGAAAGCAAGTTTTAAATAAAAGCAGCAGCAGAACAGACTTCTTGGCAAAGTTCTCAGATGATAGCATAGCCTATGAAGGGGGTGGAAACTCACCACCACAAACACTGAAGAATGTAGAGGGTCTAACAAATAAAGGAGCTGATAAAAACACACATCACTTCTGTAGGTATTAGCTTAGACAGCTACTCAGCTGGGCAGAGAAACAGAAATGAAAGAGTAAATAATCATCATAAAAGTATGAAAAGGACTCCTCATAAAGACTATTCAATTTTTCAATTTTCAATTACAAATCTGACATGCCTGTTATGATCACTATCCACAGGTGCATTTCCAGGATTGGGTGAAAAGGTGATGGCACCCTATTTGGATGAATTGCCAAAGTATTTTTTATCTTTCAGAAATAACACCACATTATCTCTTAAACCAGTTAACCTAACTCATGCCTGGAGGCGGGGGACAGGACACTGAAAAGGAAAGGAAAAGCAAGGCAACAAGGACTCAACTAAGAAAGCAATGAGTTCACTGAGCACAATGCAGAGTAATTATATGTGGTCTCTATTAGCTATTAACCCAATGGCTGTTATTTTTGGATGTTAAGTAACGAAAAAAGAAAAAACAAACATACCCCCAAAACACCCCTGATAGTCTAGGAGAAGACAAACTTCATGTTCAATGTCAATGGGCCAGATATTTACAGCACAAATTGTCCTTTAAAATTTGCAAGTTATATCTCTTTGATACTGTTGGAGGAACCTGATTTTTGTCAGAGTGCCAAGTTTACTAAAAAATCTGAACTACCTTGCCAAGTCTCAGCAAGCAATCCCAATATCTACCCATGAGCCCAGAAGCTCCATTTGACTGCTGACCTGGGTTTCCAATCCTTGCCTGAGGTGTTCTGAAAGACCTCCAAACATGTCTGCTGGATGGATCTTGTATCTATGTTTCAACCTTGTCACTCAGTCTTGTCTCTGTCACCACCTCCTGCTGTTCCTGACTGCATTCCTGTGATGGATGACAGTCCTGATTGGTCATTTTGACTTGTTTGGGATAGTCAGACTGACTCAGGCTGTTGTATTCAGATCCTTTGTAAATGTACCTTGATCAGTGAGGTCACAGCTCACAATGTGTCTCAGCTTTTAGCTTGTCCCCACTTGTGAAGCAGTCCTGTTCATGCTTATCCCTGACAACCAGTGAAATTAGGAACATTATAGTTAGAAGATAAGAGAGTAACTTCATGGACATGCAATGTTTTCCAAGTCCATTTTTACCTCCAAAAGTAATACAGCAAACATCAGAGAAATAAAATAAAAGGCAAGAATATAGAGCTATCTACATAGTTCCCATCAATTTTTCTGCCAGACCTAAGTATGAACTGGACCGAAGGTATCTACAGCCAAACAAGTAGAGTTAGTGGGTCTGAATAAAGAAAAATAAGAAATGGAGTAATTTATTCAAAGGGAGTCTTTCTTTGTGACATAAACAGAATGCATTCAATCCATTCTCAGCAAGTTTGCTGATGACACCAAGTTATGTGGTGCAGTCAGCACACTGAAGAGAAGAGGTGCCACTCAGAGGGACATTGATAGACTTGAGAGGTTGGACTGTGCGAACCTCCTGAAGTTCAAAAAGTTCAAGTACAAGGTCCTGTCACTGGGTTGATGCAATCTATAATCCCAAGCAAAAATACAGTTTAGGAGGAGAATGGATTATCCTGAGAAGAAAGAATTGGGGATATTAATGAACTGAAAAGGCTTGACATGAGCCAATAATGTGCACTTTCATCCCAAACGTCCAAATATATCCTGGACTGCTGTAAGGACTTAAGGAACATAGTTGCCTGTCTCAAACACTGTCAAGGTCACAGAAGGAATTTGCCAAAAGTAATCTACCGGAGAAAGAACTTGAGATAAACAAGGAAGGGAGGAATTTATGACAGGAAGGCACCAATTCCAGGCCTGATGGAGATGAGGTCTGGTTAACACATCCTGGTTAACACATCCGGACAAAAATATCCACTGTGGCAAGCTGTAGGAAAGGAAGCAACTGCTCATACACATATGTAACAGGCCAGGCTCAGCTCATGAGCTCATTGTAACGTTACATTGTTACATTAAAAAGATGCATGGATCACAAATCTACCTGGACTGTATACGGGTGGTATTTCCAGAAGAATGAGTTTGGGACCCCACCCAGCCACTGAGAAGCCCAGGGTGAAGGACTAATGGGACACTGCTGGATCCCCAGATGGTGACTATCTTCTGTTTGTTCTCTCCCTCTTTCTCGTCTCTTTTCTATTTCTTTCTATCTCTCTACCTCATATTTACTGTTAAATAAAAAACATATTGCTGACTTTGGCACATGGTCCCATTTAAACCTTAATTCAGTCAGAGGCACCTAATCAGATCATAATAAGCATCAAAAGAAACATAACCAGGAGGTCAAAGGAAGTGATTCTCCTTCTCTACTCCACTCTCGAGATCCCACCTGGAGTACTGCATCCAACTCTGGGACCCCCAGCATAAGAAGAACTTTGAGCAGGTGCAGAGGAGGGCCACAAAGATGATCACCATTCTCCAGAAAAAATACTCAACACAGATAAAGGAAAAAAATCAGTCTGTATTGTTCAAGATGTGAAGTTGTCTTTCAATCTTTTCAGCATCCTAGATTAGCTGCTGTCCCAAGGAGAAAAAAGGTTAGAAAGAGCATAAGATTGAACAAAGAGTGTTCTGTTAGGCATATTTCTCATGGATTTGTAAAGATAATGTAATGTATAAAATGTCTATCTGTATTGATGTTTAAATTGGCAAGCATATTTGCTTGAACTGAGGAAACAAAGATTTAGTGCTGTAAATATATTACAAAACATAAATTCTCTTTTGTCCCACCTTGATTTCTGCTGGGATAATGTCCTGCTTTTCAGTCAGAGAGAGAGAAATAATCCACCAACATCTGTGATCTATCAACAGGAAAGTAGGACTCCAGCCATACTGTGTAAAGTCTGTATTAATAATATATGCCAAAAGTTGTTTGTTTGAGACATGAATTGTATTTCCCTACTCTGTATGGATTACTCAGCATAGCATCTTGTAAACAAATGTACTTTTTCCTTCTCTTGCTCTGATGCAATGCAGTGGGCTGTAACGGAAATAACTATGAATGAGGAGTGCCCTTGTAACCCTATGGGATATGAAGCATGAGTAAAGACCAAGTGTTTTTCACAAGTGTTTTTCACATCATTCAAATCAAATGAAAATCTTTTAGTCTTCCGCTTCCAGTTCTCTCAGTTTTCTTAGGGGAAAGGCATTCCTCAGTTGTCTTGAAGGAGACAGTTAGTAAAGGATTCTGCCTGTAAATTCATTCTGTTTTACAAAACTACATGAATTTCTCATATCTTTCTTTGTCATCTTTTACACTCTTGCTTCCCTTTGCTCTTCTCTACACACACATTTTCCCTTTCTGTCAAGAAAATTGAATTAGTATCATTTGGGCGTCAAACTCTATATTAGAAAAGTTTACTTAAAGTATGTCTCTCATAGAAGCTTTCGATTAAGAATTAATAATGGAGCTTCTCTCTTAAATATTAAATACTTTTAAAAATACTTACTTAGCTTAATAAAGATTCAGAGATAAATTCAAGTCTTTGTCTGACTGATCTGAAACTGCAAAAACTATAAATTATGTTGTAGTAAATACATTAGTTTTAAGAAAACATTCATTATTTTCTCAGTTAATGCTGTATTCAGAGAAAAGTGAGCTTAAACCATGAAGACCTTATTTAGTTAAAGAATCTCACTAACACAAGCAAAACTTCAAGTTATCTGATGGGAAAAAAAAATAAAAATCTGTTCAATATACATTTGTTAGTGTCTTTGGCTCTTCTGTTGAGAAAATGAGCTGTAATACAAATACAACTGTAAATACAAATATATACATATTCCCATAGACTTATTTAAATTAAATTTGTTAGTATTCTATTCTGCAGGGAAACATTACTAAATTAGAAAACAGAAAATCTGTTATCTCTTGTCCTAATTTACACTGAGTTAATGTGTGTACTAGAGTTACAGTAGAACTGAACGGCAAGTACTCATTTTCAGTAGTGTTCACACTCTGTAAAAGATAAACGGCTACTTGTACTGCAGAATAAGGTTTCGAGATTTCATCACCTTCTAGAGAATATGACAAGTGTTATTAATTCAGAACAACACAACTAAATGTATTTAGAAGAATGACAAACAAGGAAAGTTTTGTTGCAGTAATTAATATCACAGAACATTGTTGCTACTCAAGCTGCAAATCAAACACATGGCTTTTCTTTATGCTTGAACCTACATTTAAACTGTATAAAAATATGACACAAAGTTCTTAGCATGTTAGTACAAAAGGTAGAAAAATCTTGTATTGACATTGTCAGGCATAAAAAAATGGGTAGAAAGAGGGTCCAACAGCCCTGGAAATAATTTCAAAACATTTCCTTTTTCTGCTAGACTTGATCTGTTCTGAATTGTTATTGTAGAAATAGAATGATTCAGAGAAAATACAGCAGTCATTATTCAAATATATATTTAGATTAATCTTAACATTTGGGTTATAGTAGAATCAAATCAAAAGCTAAAAGCAGAAGTTGACACAGGATGTTAAAAGTTAAAAGCATCTTAAATCCCTACAGAAGCCATTTGGGAATTACTGTCTTTTCCTATTTAAAGAGTGTACATTAGTCAGCATCATCTATATTTTAAATTAGGGTTATAACACTCTAAAGGAGATTTCCACATTGTTTTTCAATAACCTGCATTTTCTTTTAAAGAGTTATATTTATCTGTGCTTTTTGCCTCCACATATCACCTAAAATTAAATATTTTGTTGTTGTAAGACCATAGGAATTTGGCAAATGTCTCTTAAATTAACCAATGACATTTAAATTATGCTAAGGAATAAATCATTTCACTTTTCTATCTCGCTAGAGACTATGCTTTATACATGCATTTTGTAATATAAATCTTTTATCACTTTGACATCAATAGAGATGTAGCCCCTACTGAATGGTTAAATAGAAACTTTGAGTATGTAACGAAGCCCTTTTATATCTTCCAAGTTGCAGATCTCCTTACCCTGCATTTATAAGTGTAAAGTGTCATCTTAACCTTCTATAATCCCACTGAGATTCCATTTGCTAATTTTTTAAAGTGACTGTGTCTAAAACATGAAAGACTTTTTGAATAGGGTTCAGTGACACAATTTAATATAAATTTCATTTCTAAAATAGGCATATTTAACTAATTTTATAGCATAGCTTTTGTCATACATTTTTTGATTCCTTTCTATTATAAGACAATTTGACAACCTCCATCATATCTATCTAGGTTTCCACTGAGTAAGCAAAATCCAGTGCCACATGCCCACAAAAAACCTGGAAGAGGACTTTGTCTAAATTTAAATTTCAAATTACTGTCAGTGCCACTATCTGGAGATAAGAACATATATAGAGAATTTCAGGCTGCAGGGGAACATGCGTTCTTTCAGAATTGCTCTCTATCATAATTGTTCTGAAGTGAGCAATTAAGTTGAACAATTTGGAAACCCATTCTACAAGAACAGGTGGGTGAGCTGTGTTATCAAAGTAAGAAACCATTGAATAAAGAAAAAAGTGTCTGTTCAAGCCCATAGACTGATCCACAGATTTTTGAGAGGTAATTTTATTTTCTGGCACTCAATATTCTCAAAATAAAACTTACAGAAAACAGAAGTCTTATCAAAGGCATTATTTTGGATCAGGCATGTAAATTTGAAAGCTCTAAATGGTTCTGAAGGCAAAAGAAAAAAGACGATAAAAAAGTATTAAGGTATTGAGGAAAAATACAAGATATGTTTAAAACAGTAAAAACCTTACAAGAAACAGTCAGGATGCAGTATATTAAGGTTTAAGAATTAGCAGCTCATTTCACTGCAAGAGTATAACAATATGATTATGCTCAGAGACAATGGTCCTGACAGATTTCTTCCTATATCACCTTGCAGCATCAGGGATGCTTGCAGTGACATATCTGAAGACACTGCAAAAGTGTTGTTGTTTTAATTAAGCCAGTAATCTAACAGAGGAGCATATTAATTTGTATCTGGCCCCAAGAGTCAGACTCCAGTGTGGGATAAGCACATGGATTTGATTATCACATAACAAGAAAACTGGTAATGTAAACAAGAAAGAATAATGGTGTCAGCTGTGGACAGTTTTCCTGCAAGGTCTCTCTAGGTTCAGGCTCATTAAGAGTAAAACACTGTTGTCTTTGTGGCTTTCCTGTGGGTGACAATCTTGGCAACTGCATTTGGAAGGCAAACTGCAGCACCAGCTGACACATAAAATACGGAAAGCCCATATCATGAGATGTATATTTTATAGGTTAAGGCCAACAGGTTCGGAGGTTTATAACCAGCGAACTTATACAGAGCCACCTGAGCTACAAATAACTAAAAACTAATTGCAAGGTGGCAGCAACTGACAGGAGCAGTACTTGGAGAAAAGAAATCTGAAAATCCAGATGCCTGAAAATACTTTTTTTCCAGATGACATTTTCATTGGAAAAATGTAATTCATTTAATACACAAATGATCATAAAAGTGTATTGATTTTTTTTTTTTGGTGGGAAAATTGTCAAAACGTGTTATTGTCACTTTTGTATTTCATTTCAATGTTAAATAAATTTGCTTCAATGAGATAAGCAAACTTTATTTCAAGTCTATTTAGTTAAAATACATCTCTCAAATTATATTTTATATTACATAATATTGTGGATACATAAAGTTTCTATATTAATTATAGTGTTTCAGACTTACTGAAGCAATGCTTCTTTTATGAAATAAAAAGGACTAAAGAACTTAGAGGATTCAACATTGTCTAAACTGTAGACCAGAACATCATCAAATGAATACTTTGGAATTTCTACTAGAAGAGTTTGAAATTCTAGTTTGTCTTTCTAGTTTTGAGGAAAAAAAAAAAGAGTAACCCAAAAATACCATCAACATTTAAAGCAAAATTCATTTTCATTTTTTACAAGAAGCTGTAGAAGGTAAATAGGGAACAAAACAAGTGAAGAAATTTCACCTGTGAATGCTTAGAGTATCAATACAATCTGTATTGGGGTATATTGAATGTCTTTGCAATCTTGAAGAAAACTTAGAATTAAAAGGTTGTTCACCAGGATTTATGACAGACACCACATTGCTGTCAGGGGCACTTGATTCAGATATTATGGGGATTTAATAAAATCCTGAGAATCTGTAGGTAGGAAGAATTATTTGGGTTAAATCTCTGGCAGAACAACTTTTACATCTCATACTCCAGTCACCTTGCTGTCTAACTTAACAATGTTTATTTTGGGATCTTCTAAAACAGAATTTCTAAAAAGGTAGGAGTTAGGAATGAGTATTTTTCAAAGTGATGCTTTTATCTGCAGAATGTGACTTGTGTCCCTCAAGAATTTATTGGTTTAGCTTTTGAATAGGTTTCATGACCAATTACAAATAAACACTATGCCGTTTGCACCTGGAAGTCAGTTAAGTGTAAGTTTCTGAAGAAAAAGGTAGATCCAGCTTTTCAGTAGGACTAAGTAGGCCACATACAATAACATTTGACTCAGAGTATACAGTTTGTTAAATTTAAGACTTTATTCAGACATAAACTGGGTATATCCACCTTCATTGTGACGCACAATTTGTGAAAGTCAGGACATAACTATTAAAGTAGAAATTAATAAAACATAACTTCATAGTCAACTTATCAGTAAATTAATAAATATTAAAGGAAAATATCTTGCATTGTGCTGATCATTGAGCCAATAAGATAATAGAAAAATAAGGAACTATAATTCCTTATAACAAAAAGGATCCTCATTACTTTGGTTGCAGGAGGTGCGTATCCAGAACTTTGTAGCCAGAGCATATACCTAGGCATAATATTGTGTCTCTTCTTTCTGGAGTAATTTGGCTGATGAAGACATAAAATCTAGACTTTACTGAGAAATATTCTAAACACTGCAGTTTAAAATGTGCAAAGGAAACCCCACCAAAAAACAGCCATTCATGTGTTGACCTCACCTGAATGATGTCAATATATGAGTTGTGGGTAAGTGTCTCAATGCTCAGAACAGTTTTTCTGTATTTCAAGATACAAGTACCATGGTAGCAAATTTTCTAGACACATGCACTGGCAAAGTTTATTGTATCTATGAGTTTTGCAGGAGAAGTAGAATCAGAGATTTCCATGACTGGGGCAATCATTAATAACAGAATTGTTGAGACAGATTTGTGTTGGATCTTACTGGTGCCCACTACTGGGGAATGCCTCCTTAGTTCCGTTCTGCAAAGACGGAATGCCTCTGTTTCAGAATATTGGATATATTTAAATCCAGGAACTTCACGCATGGAAACTTTGCTAGTCTCAGGTGACAACACAAGAAGTCAAACCTTGCCTAGATGCCTCTTCTTTTGAGGAATTAGCTAATAAAGAAAAAGTCTATATATCATGATGGTATGCAGTGCACTCATCTTTAAGTGAACACTGACTCTGGCTGTCATTTCCACATGATATAGTGCCATACAATGCAGCAGATCTAGATTAGGTATGGAAGCAGTATGGGTGGATCTGCAGCATCCATAAAATACAGGAAAGCAATTCTTACTGGTTAAAATTATTGCAACAAAGCTATTTGCTGAAGTAGTCTTTTCCAGGGACAGCTTGGGTTACTCTGCACAGCACTTCTCTATAGACATATTCAACATCATTTAGATGTACTGGAAAGGTAACTTTAGCCTTGTAGCTTTGTGTAGGAGTGAATAATTTATGTGTGAGCTGTTTATGTTTGAATGTTTCAGTGGGAACACTTCTGTTTTATAAAATAAGGTGCACTAATTCAATTATAGAGCTCTACAAACAGTAGGATTGGCTTCCCTATTCACAGTTAGAATGCCAAGCCGCCTGCAGATAGATAGGTATGTCTGTCAGTGATCACAGCACCCACTGTGCAGAAATGTGCTTCAGAATAAACATTTCAGATTTTGAAAGTCAACAGACTTTAACATCAAGACACAGACTATATGCTTTAGGCAACTAGTTTTGGCATAAAAATCCATCACCTAACCCTTTCTGGGCAGTGCAGACCCACTTTAGTTACCTGGCCTATCCATTTAGTCCATGGCAACACATTTGGTTCATTTAAGAGGCTATTTCAGATAACTGAGTTTCTTTGTTTTTTGATTGACTGCACACACAGTGCAAACTTATTGACAGGAGACCTCAAGCAGGATACTTCAGTCCTGCTCAGGGGGGGATATGTTGAGTCCCATAGTACAGACCTGAAGCTTCAGAACAGGAACCAGACTGCACAGACTCTACTTCAGTTTGTTGCATTCTTGACCAACATCAGGGAGCAAATTCACTCTATTTAGGTGTACCAAATGCTTGAGGCAGTGTTACTCTTCTCTGCAAAACCTTAGCTAACTGCACAAAAACACAGAAAAAAAAGAGTCAAGTTTCCAGAGTCAACATTAAACCTCATCTCCCATTTGCAAGCATTTGATCATTACCTTTCACGCAGCAAGCATGAAACAGAAGATAGATGATGGGGTGCATACTTCTCACTCCATATTCTTCTTCCTCCTTCCGCATCTTGAAGCTGATATTTTGTAATGAGGAATGCAAGTGCCATGGGGCTAGGAAAGTAGTAAGCAAAGGGGAAAAGGAGGGTAAGTTAGAAATCTGCAGTAAGAAGGCTCCATTCTGCTAAACAAAAGCAGAACATAGTTCTGCTCACAACACTGCTTAAGTATCTTCTATCAGAGTCATTAGACAAAACCCAGAAATAATCTGAAATAATAGAAGGTGGTTTTGAACAGAGGTGGTGTCATGGCCACTGTGCTCTATACGTAAATTAATGCTGTCTGTGGCAAGAACCCTTGCCAGCGGGGTCCCTCTGGGATTCAGTCTGAGGCTCAACACCTCCCTTTCATAGCACACAAAAGCTTTTTTGTCCACAGTGCAAATGCTTACAGGGAGAGGCAATAAAAAGAATTGATTTAGGAATTGTTTCTGAAACCCCATCTTTTCAATTGCACCTAAGTTCAACTCAGATGTCTAGCAGGCAGTCTGAAGACTTTTAAATCTTATAATTGCTTTGCTAAAGTGTTACTCCCTGCTTTTTCTTAAAATGGAGTCTAAACAGACTGTTGAGAAAAAAAAAAAAAGAAAAAAATCGCTTTGTGCACATTCCTTGCATCTGCATGCTGAGCACATACTGTGCACTGGTATCATGAGGAAGGTTGCACTTCATTCATGCTTTTTTTTGGTAAGAGCAGAGTTACAGACTTGCTTTGTGCTCAGAAGCTCGGAAATTAATGTTTGGCTAGATGGATGCAGATGCACTCTGGGACCCCTTATAGAAATCTGCAGCTACATTAGGGCTGGACAGATCTTGGCTAGATGGGGCAGCAGTTTGTAAAATGGTGGAAAAATAAATAGTCTGATGTGTCACCATGAGTGTCAGTTCCCTAAATACTTGACCTCAAATAGAATGGGTTGGAGTATGTACAGAGTACACTGTCCCTTTCTAAAGAGTTTCCTGAGCTATTTTACATTTTACAGAGACTTTATAAATACTGCTCTGCTTCTGGTTAAGACTATATTTTATACTGTATATACACCCAAACATAAATAAGCCTATGATGATGAGAAGATTTTGTCCAGACCTAGCATCCACCTACATATCAGAGATTAAATGTGTATTTAAAAGCCACTTGCTCATCTGTTAAGAGGGATGTCTTCCTTCAGTAGTGATAACAGAAATGCATTGGAATTCCTGTGTTCCAATTTACTAATATTTCTGTATATATAGGTATTTCTGTGATCACATATGTACATGACAGTTACATACTACTTACATACTAGTCTGTGGTCTGTGCTGTTTTTGTTGTTCTAATACAGCTGACAGAGGGAAGTTTTTATTTTCTTGGTTAAGAGTAACAGGTTAAGCACTTCTATATAAATATCTCTAGCACAGTATATACAGTTTAGTCTGGAAGAGCTTTCAGTGTGGATGTAACATATGACAGAGATTCAGCTAGTACCAAACCAAACTGATAAATCTAGAAAGCATCACAGCATCATCTTGGACCCTGAAGCAGTAAGTACCCATTTGCACAATGTTGAACCAATCTAAACCCTCATATTTCTGGAAGTACTTTGTTAGGAAAGGGAAACAAACCCACAAGGATACGGAAACTTACTCTAGTTATTCTGCTATTTCCTTAGTTCATTACAAGTACTCAAATGTGGTCTGTAGAGAAAGAGCAATAAGAAAGATATTCTCCCAAGTGAAAAACTGGCCTTGTTATATCCCTAGAGTCTAGTGTAAACTTCCTTTATTCTCCCTGTAGGCAAATCCAAATATAGTCTGTATGCAAATCAAGGGAGAAATTAAGTACACAAGGTCATGTCCCATTGCCTTTCCCCATTTGGAATGTTGTACACAGCTTCAAATTGTGATCTGTAAAGAAGGTAGTCTGTTATACCCTCATTTCTCTCTTTTACTAGCATATAGAGGGAGGAAACATTAACTGTGGCAAAGAAAACATCAGAAAGTACCCCTAAATTTTTAATATGGGTTTGCCTCATTTGCTCTTGCATAATTTTAAAGCATATAATCTATATTACTCACAGCAATAACAACTATTTACAACATTTCAGCATTTCAAAGTTCTGATAAAAAGAGTTTGTCTATAAATGCATCTGAACTCAGCTTTCCATCTCTTTTTTTTTTTGGTATGCAGTAGGTCATTCACATGTTAATCAGCTGTCCGTTTTCCAAAATTTTGGTTCTGCTACAAAACCCAGCTGTTTTGATGAAGACTAGAGGTCTGCAGATTTCGCACTCTGTATAGCCAAAAATTAGCTTGGTGACATGGTGTTAGAAACTATTATCCTAAAAATAGAGCTCTTTCATGGCACAACATCAGCTGTAAATTTGGTGGTTCATCTGTGAGTCAATGGGTTATGCCAGGACACAATGTAAATTTAGTCTTTATTTTGATTGACAAGATTCCTGAAATATGTAATTAACTGTTCATTGACACGCTAATCTTTTCCAAGGAGATATAAGTTATTTAAAGGAATATGTCTAGTTAGGACAGCTAAATAAAAACAGGACCTCTTTTCTTTTTTTTTTCTTTTTATTTTTCTTTTCTTTTTTTTTTTTTTAATTTTTGCTGAAAATAAGTTTGAGTGAATAGAGAGAAGACAGTTTTCTTGCAAGAAAATGTGTTTATTGTTTTCATAAAAAAAGAATACAAACAAACAAAACAAAACTAAACAACAAACCTACCTAATAAATTTTTATAATTAAATGTTTGTTCATTTATTTTTATCTCTCTTGTTTCCATTCACAACCATTTATTTGAGTATTTTTCAGGAAAATAAATAATATGAAAACAAAAGTTATTGTAGCACTATTTTAATATGATCAGCTTTACAAGGGAATATGTGCTTGTGGGCTTTGTAGTCAAATTTCGCAACCTGGAAGGCTAGAGTCTTTTACTGAATTCCCTAACTGAAACATGTAGTTTCCATTCTTTTTATTTTCTAGTGAGAAAATAAAAATAGAACTATTCTGCAGCATCTCAGTCCCTTTGAGAATGTACGAGGTCAAAATATATCTATTTGGCTTAGGGAAAGAAAGAGCTTATCCAGACACATTATTCAGCAGGATATATTGGCATGAGTTAAAAAAGCGTTTCCAGTTCAATGAAAAGTATTCTTTCAATAAGAAGGTTTGATTCCTCTACCCCTCAAATATTTACAATGCCTCTGATAATGTTAACAGAATTTCCATCAGTTTTCTCAACAGCTTTTACTGGGAGGAAGTCCCCAAACACCACTTCAGTTCAGAAACGTGTATAAACACAACATGACTGCTAAGCCAGCTGCCCAGTAGCTAAGAGAAATTCATCTTGCCTGGATTTACCTTAAAGCTGAATTTCATTGCCCAGTTTCATGTACGCTTGCAACACATGAAAAAAAAAAAAAAAAAGATTGGTGCCATCTGTCTGGCATATGTTTAGCAGAAAACATTTCTCTTGTATTATACAAAAACTTTTTTTTTTTTAAGAAGTTTCATCCTTAATATCAAATCTTGAAAAATTTCTGGAGTATATGATATGTCCTACAAAATATAGTTTTAAAATCTCTCCTTGACAGGGCTTTATAAAGTATTTTATTCAACACAGAGAAGAAACTAGTAGAAAGGAGAAGGGTGGGGAACAANTTAAAGATCATATAGTCCCAACCCACCCTGCTACAGCCCATGACAACTCCCACATATGAGAAATCTACAATTCTATGACTCTGTGAATTATAGCATGGCTAGTAGTAATATGAATAGTCCTGTATATCTTAAATATTAATCTCTCATTTCTAAATTATTCAGCTGTTTGGGTGGGGTTTTTTATTTGTTTGCTTGCTTTTTATCACTAGTTCAAATTATAAAAAGGCTTACTAAGGACATAGCTACCACTAGAATTTGCTAGTGCTGAACAGAAATTACCCAAAAAGCACAGAAGACAAACAAACGCCTTTCAATTGCAATTTTAAGTCTTTAAATCTGAATTTGTTTAGCACACACATAGTAACTACATTTGATATTTAAATCACTGACATCATCTAGCACAGAAAAACAGTGATTATGATGCATCAGTAATTTTCATTTATCTTTGGAGTCTGCATTGTAGACCACTAAAAAGAGTCAGTTGCTACCAATATATAGCCATTTAACATTTGTTTGTAAATGAGTGGAGTGAGATGCTTCATCCAAACCAGCAGTTGGAAGCACAAGCCCTCAGTTTGTCTTCCTAGGCATTTGTATGGCCTCTGAAAACTACCCACCTGCGGTCTTAGGTACTCAGTCTCTCCAAGCAACCTGGATGTGTCCTTTTTTCTACTGATTCATTACCTTCTCAAGAGCAGCAATTTCTAATTTTACCAGTTTCATTCTATTTTTTAGTCCCATCTTTCAGAACCAGCTTTAATAACAAAACAATAAATTTATTTCCTAAACTTAAGGTAAGACTTCTCTTATATTGTAATTACATTTCTGGAAACAGATTAAAGCACATATTACATATATAAGAATTAGTACTCATTCAAATTTAACAGGATTTCTTCCTACCATATGTGGGATTTTTCACCTAAATTTTCCTCAGTGTCTCAACTTCATCTTGCAGAATCCTGTACTTCCCTTTTAATAAAAGAGATACTTTAGAAAAATATCTGATCTCAATCCATATAAGTGCCACAACAAAGCTGAGAAAAATCAGTAATATATAGTAATATCACAATACAATGATAAAGAAACATTCATATTCAATCTTCTTCAACAAAATAACATCCAATATACTTAGACNAAAAAAAAAGAAGATAAATCCAGAAGAATGTTTATTTCCTCATCATGTATTCCTAAAGACATTTCCTTTTGTCAAAATATTAATTCAGTAGCAAAATATGGGTTAAAGTGATTCCAGCACCTAGTTAACAGTTGTTTTGTTTTTTTTAAGCAGTATCTTAATTATAGACAAAATAGAATTATGTGTTCTATGTAAATTTTTGTTTTATTCTGGTGGGTTTTTTTCCATTTCAGTTTTTGCAGTCTTCATAGTAGTACCCAATATTGGATTTTCAGGGAAAAAAAAAATCTGATAAAATCAGGTTTTTCCCTTCTTTGCCAACAATAAGAAGTTATTTTTTTTTCTTTCTTTCTACTTAAAATATCCAGAAAGAATTTTGATATGGCAATGCAAAAATGTGGAGAAAATGTAAGTTAGTACTGAACACCCTAAGTAGGATCCACATGGCTCACCAAAAATTTCACAAAACTCCCTAGACAGTTAAATACAAGTTAAAAACTTTACCTTCTTGGACATGTTCTGAGGTGATTATATTGATG
The DNA here is from genome assembly GCA_013396755.1 of Sclerurus mexicanus. NCBI lineage: Eukaryota > Metazoa > Chordata > Aves > Passeriformes > Furnariidae > Sclerurus > Sclerurus mexicanus. The sequence goes on along the minus strand of VWZF01007011.1, from coordinate 61,829 downwards.
AATGAGTCAGAACGGTTCTGCTTTTGCAAGTGTTCAGAAATGCCTGACTTTTCCCAGACACTTTGAGGAATATTTCACAAAGTTAGGTTTCATATTTATAACTCTGATCAAGGTACTTGAATTTAATTATGACTCTTAAAATAAACAGATTGGTGCTTCAAAATGGATTTTACATATAAAGTCGGGTCATACTGTCACATTTATGTCTACTTGTCACATCACGTAAATATGAATACCTTTTGTGGAATTTAATATAATGCAATCTGATTTCTAAGTGTATTTGGCCACAAATATTATTTATTCAGTTATTTCAGTTTCAAGTCCCATTTGCCATAATTGAGTTACAGCACGTTATTTTAAAAAGTATTAAGTCTTGAGTTGACTACTTTAAGTCAACTCAAATCCACTGTCTCCTACTGCAGAAAATTTAGATTTTTCTTGAGACAACTTAGACAACCTGCCTTCACTTTCTTCTTGACACAGTTTATGGAACCTTAGTTTGTGTTAAGAAAGAACAAACTAATTAGTAGAGTATCTATCATTACTGTTTTCCTAAGAGCTAAAAAGGTATAACCTATTTATAAAGCATAGAATTCTATCAGCAAAACTGAGCAAGGTATTGAACAACCTGACTCATAACCCGAAATACATTTAGGTGCACTTAATTTCACTTTCTATAGTGGCTTTCCTGTCTGGAGCTCCAGCTGTTCAGCATCTTACATGATTCAATTTTAAAAGAATAATTCATTAGTCGAATGCTTTCTGTTACACCAAGACATAGTATGACAAATAGTCAATAAGGATGAGAATAGTAAGAAACATTATAGTCATGCAGTGGCTGTACATTTTAGTTTATATGTTGTTATGTTTAAAAAGTGGGTATGACTCCATTATGCTGTCATCTCAAACCAGTACCTGTGAGCTATTTTTCTAAACTTTCCCTTTAATCAATAGGGTCAACTGACTAAAAGTTGATCAGATAGATCTTAAGGGGCATGAATGTATTAGCTATTACTATAACTTAGATTGAAAGAGAAATGAATCTATATGTTTGTAATGGAAATGACACATATCTGAGATTCCTTTGCCTTGACTAGACTAAGGGTCAGACTGATTCTGCATGGAATTAGTTCACCCCACACTTGCATTTTATAATTTTGCTTGCTTTTCCTTTTGTGTTTACAAATCTAACAGCAGATACACCCATGTAAGTCAGACCTAACTTCCTTGCAGAAGTGTGTGTACACTGCTGTAACTGACAGGAAAATATAATGAACTTTCTGAACTCAAATAAAGTTCAATGAATGATTGAAAATACTGATTTTCATAATATTTAATGGCCAACATCAATTTTTCAGAAATTCAAATGGCTCTGCTTGCCTGTACTGCAAATTATTCATACACAGAAAGACTAGAATTATCAAGAGTTCTCATTTACATCTTCACGTTTCTGAGTTGGAAGTAGTATCTGGATACTTGGGTCCAGTGCACTGTTCACATGCCTTCTTTCCCATAGATGTTTAAGTTACTTCTGACACTTACAATATTGGAATGAAATTTATTTGCCTAAGCATTGGCACACAGTGCTATTTGAGATTTTCTGGTGTATTCAAAGTGATTGAATGTGCCTGGCAGATTCACAAAAAAACAGAGCTTATGAGACAAGAAATTAATTTTCTTCTGGAACTGCTACTGGAAAACACACACACCCCAAAGACTAAAACTCTGCATAAAAACATACCTCACATGCAGGGTTTTACATTGCATCACTTTGTATTTAATTTGAGAATTGCTCCTCTTCCTTCCCTTTCCTTCCTTCCTTCCTTCCTTCCCTTCCCTTCCCT